>OZ010589.1:82905318-82987818 GCA_963932145.1 Acanthosepion lycidas | reverse complement strand
CACGGTCATTTTTTTCAGTGTACAGGACACACTAAAAATATATTTTTTAGTCTTCGAGTTACACATAAAATAAACTTCTTCTCAGTAAAATACCATACAAGATACATTGAAAAGCAAAAACCATCTTCTCAGGATCTTAATGTTTTTAATTTGACGATTATAAACTCTTTAATATTCTCTGCTGAAATAGAATATGTCTTAAACAACCAGGATTTAATGTCTGTACTACTGAATTATATTTTTTATGACAAATTAATATTAGCTGAAAGCATAATTTTTTTTTTTTTTTTTTTTTTACTAAATTCCAGTAAAAGCCACTCAGGGTAGAAGGTTACATTCAAAATGATAATGATGAATGAGGCAGTGATAAAACTGAAAGAAAAAGTGGTAAAAAGTAAATGATTGATTCATTCATTTTTTATGGCTTATCAACCTTTTGCAAGTTATTTAAAGTTGGAAAATATTTCTTTTAGAGTGTAAGCATTATTTTTTTTTTTTTGGAGATAATAATGATTTAGGGATATGAGCCTTACTAATTAACCCATAGCTGGGGAGAGAGAAGAGGTGGATTCATGCATTTCCCATTTTCCAATTGGGTTCATCATATTCACTTACGTGCAAATACATACGTAAGTGAATATAATGGACCCAACTGGAACTGGAACTTACCTCTCCAATTAATAATTCTAAGCTATTACACCACCTGCACATCCAAGCTTATAGCACCTGGTATTCACAAGCAGTCACTCAGCTAGGTACTGACCAGGATACACATTGCTTAACTGCAGGACTACATATGGGAACCAGTGTTTCAATATGATGTTGCTATAAGCTAGAAAGTGAAGATAAGGAGGAGACATAATAACTGACTTGGAGAAATCTTCAAGGAAACACTAATGCAGGAGTCAGTTCTACAAAGTGTCTATTCATAGAGAAAAGGATATGTGGGTGGTGTAATAGATAGAGGGTCACAATGAGAAATCAGAGAGCTAAGCTCAAATTCCAATTAGGTTTGTTACATTCACTTATGTGCAAATACCCTTGATAAAAGTAGGAATCCATTTCATTTCCCCTTCAACTGTGGGTTAAATAGTAAAACTTGTATCTGGAAAAATCATTGTTATCTTAAAAAATTTGCTAATGCAATATTCACTTCTTCTTAGAATCATTTCACCCCAAGCAAGACAATAAAGCCACTAAGATGCAAGGAGTTACTAAATATTAAAGAATATGAGAAAAAATACTATTAAGAATTAAGAAAACGGAAGATAACATTTGACATTGCATTTAAATTTTTGAAGGTCAAAGTTGACTGGGGAAGAAGCCAGAAGAGAGTTCCACAAGTGAGAAGTATGATAGAAAAAACTGTTAGCATAAAAACTTCCAGTGAGATCCAGCCATTTCAAGTATAAAAAGAGACACTATCTGAAAAGTCAGGCAAGTTATGGTGGACATGAAGTAACATAATTCAATGTCAAATAAACAAAGGTGAGTGCACCATGTTTTTTAAATTTTTTTTTATGCAAACTTTTCAGATAACCTGATGAAGATCTATAAGCATTCCTATACATAAAAATTTTGAAAGCCAATAACAATTTTGCTCTTGTATATAAAAACTTGTTACAAAATAAAATTCTTATATTTGCATTTGATGAAACTTGTCAGCTTAGATAAGTTTTCCTTTTGTCTATATATATATATATATATATATATATATATTTACATACACGCTATCTCTGATATTGAGCACTTTATCCCATAAATATAGCACACCTTAAAACTATATTTCTTCTTATATATATATATATATATATATATATATATATATCCAGGTATGATGAGATAAATAAATGTTAACAGTGCTCAGATCAGAGTAAAGCCCCAAACCTTATCACCCCTTTTTTATTTTATATTTTGTAAAAAGAGCTTGTATTTTGCTTTTAAATCTAAATAACTCATTCACTCACTAGCAATTTACAATCATCTGATGAGATGCACTGATACGCATTGAAACACAACTGCAATTGTGTAGCAATTTTTACATGTTTTCAATATCCTAATATATATATATATATATATATATATATATACACACACACACACACACACATACATACCGGGTGTAACAGCAAAATTGTCCATATCTTGTAACAGCATAATTATCCATCCCACAAAAGGTTTAATGTCTAAAAAAAACTAGGTTTCCAGGTTTTCAAATAATACATTTAGCCATCTTAACATTATTTTTCATGAGAATCATTGAAAAACCCTTTGAGTTATTCAGCTAAAAAGAGAGCAAGTATAAATTGCTTTGTGCCAGACAAAGTCTTCCGAACTTAGCAATCGTGAAAAGACAAAGATCATCCAGGCCTTCAGTAATGGTACCAACATTCATACTCTGTGTTCCATCTTCTAAGTCCATTCAATAACTGCCAAGAGAATGGTGAATAAGTTTAAAAAAGAAGGAGCAGTAGAGAGGAAAACTGGATCAGGAGGTCATAACAGCAAAAGGGATCATCATTTCAACTAAGAGCTAAAGAGATCAATTAGAAAAGATCCAACTAAATCCATAAGATGTTTGGCACATGAGAGAGGAGTTTCAGCTCTGACAGTCTAAAGAGCAACAAAAAAAAACTGTGAGCCACCTTGTTTCTCCGACAGGAATTGAACCTCTATCTTATACGGAACCACCATTAAACCTGGCATGCTATGACTGTTCAGCCACAGAGAACCTCTAGTTAAGCAAAGCTTGAATTACTGTTGGAGAAAGCATATTTTTTTCTACAAAATTTCTCAAACTTTCATGTCAGTAAATGTAATTAATAGTGTTTAATTAAAAGAACAGTACCTTTACTCAAGTAAGTGTATCCATAAAAAATAATGTATAAACAGAATATATATATATATATATATTTCTAAAGAATAGATAGATTTTATTTCTTAAATTTTATAACATTTGAAGTCATAAAATATATCTACATATATTGTAGTTCCCTTCTTTTCTATGGTTTTTCTTTTTGTGATTTCGATTAAATGCAGTCAAATCAACAATTCATAAATTGTCAGAGAGAAAAAGAGAAGAAGAGAAATATGAAAGATTACAGTATATTATTTTTCTATTATTAGTTACTGTTGGTAATCTCTTATTATACCAAACTCACAAATTAATCTTTAACACAGGTATGCATGTAAGTGTTGGAAAACAGTGTGTGTGTATATATATATATATATATATATATGTAAGCAAATATATGGATATAGATCCGACATTATGAAGAAAATTATATGGAAAAAACAAACAAAAATCCTAATATGCAACATTGCCCATGTGACAGCGACATGGTCATATTGAAACGGAACGCTGATCTTTAAAAAATTTCAGTTATCTGTTTTGATTAGTCATACTCTTATGTCCATCGTCTTTTCCTGTTGAATTAAATATAGTCTAATGTTAATTATGTTTTATGAATATGTCCTGAAGATGGTCTACTAGACCGAAACATCCGACGTTGACATTAACATTAAAACAGCATAATTGCATATTAGGATTTTTGTTTGTTTTTTTCTGTATATTTTTCTTTATATATATATATATATATATATATATATATATATATATATATATATATATATATATTATACAGCAAAAAATTCTACATTACTTCATGTTGGTATAGTCTATTTCAAACCTGCACAACTTTATGCCAGTCTTCTTCAGCCATTCAGGGGTTTTGAACTTAGTTTAGATAGCAGTTGGGGAAAAGGTACAGGCCTACTCAAAGGGACGCCTTGTTTCAGATAAGGAGCCTGGATTGGGGACAAGGGGAAGACTTGAGGTATCACTCTAAAGAGAGATGGGCAGAATGGGAGTTTATTTATGACCAAAGCCTTTAGCTGTATGTAAATGAATTTAGGTTCTTGCTCAGGGATACCAAACTATACCAACACCATTTATATTTTAATAGGATTGACAATAAATTGTGTTTGAACAATAAGGGTTTTATGTTATTAAGGGATGGAGGATTTAAAGACAAAACAAATTAAATTCAGAATAAATTATCGAAATAACAGATTCCCAAAATCTCTAATACCAAAACACCGAATGGAATAAATCATGCTGTAAAACACATATATATACCTACACACAAACGCACTCACATATACATATATATATATATATATATATATATATATATAGTTTTAAGGTGTGATATATTTATGGGATAAAGTGCTCAATATCAGAGATAAGCATATGTAAACATAAATATAAAAGTGAACATTGAAGTCAACACTCAGAGGTGACAGGCCATCTCATGCTAGGTGCAATCATCAGACCACCTGACAATTGCGCCTAGTATGAAACAGCCTGTCCACTCTGAGTTTTGACTTCAATATTCACTTACATATATATATATATATATATATATATATATATATATATACCATCCATTTAGACCATTATAGATATATTACCTGTACTATATATATGTGTGTGTGTGTGTGAGAAAACATTATTCCATGAACAAAATAGACAAATAAATAAAATAGACAAAACGGTCTACAATGACACTGTCACTTAGGTAAGAAGTTCCCTACACAATCCAACATTGAATACACCAAACACTTGCATATGTATATATGCAACAACACGTGGAAGTGCATATACAACCAGTTCCACACTGTTCATATATGTTTATGTTTGTGCGAACTGCAATGCATGAACATACATATATGTATATCTGTGTATGCATGAGTAGCATTCCAACGACACTTTTTCCTTCCACTACTATAAAAACACCGATATATGCAACCATATATAAATCCAAAATTTCAAAATTAATCAGTTTGCCTGTTGATAGCAAATAGTGTGAAACCCAGGATCACAAACTTGATCCAACTAAATATGTTAGCTCTATCACTGATATTGAGTACTTTCCAATAAGTAGCACACATATGTAATATATGAATAATATGCATAAAAAATTTTATATATATATATATATATATATATATATATATACATACACATTTTACACACACACACACACATATATGTGTGTGTGCGTGTTTGTGTTTGTGTGTCCAGAATGACGTCAAAATCCACAAAAATGTTTTAATCCTTTCATAGTCAGTTGTGATGAGTTTAATTTGTCGTATATATAAATTTAGGTAAAAAAAAGCAAATGTTTATAAGATAGCAAGTGTTACAAAGCACTGCCTCAGCCCTCCAATCAGGTTTACCTCCCCAATGTCAGGGAGCTCAGGAGTAGTATGCACAAGCCGTGCATATATATATATGGAGTAATGATACATAAATTTTTTTAATTTAACAATTTTAGGGGAAAGTAGTATGATAAAGTAGAAAAAGTTTTGCATGATGTGTTTCCTCCATTACGACTTCATCAGCTTAAGTTTATGTTTATGTGGCTACATATGCGCACAAATGAATGAGAGACACTGAGAATTATATATATATATATAGCATTTGCTTTTATTCACTGTTTCAGGCATCAGCTAGGGGTTCTTGGCACATATCCCACAGATAAGCTGGGACTACTGTAGACACACATACACAGACAAAGATGGTTGAAGATTTATCGGATGCAACAGAGCCAGAATGAAGACTGAAGAATGCTTTCAGTGAACTATAAAAACAATAAAATATACTAGCTGAAAACATCAAACCTTCTGCAACTATTCTGAAAGGACATGTCTGCGACAAAATGGCTTCATCAGGCCTGTATGAGAAGTACAACATTCTCTGAGATTTTGTTCAAAGCTATGGACAACAATAAATATTCATGGTATACTGTCAGGTCACTCTGTCAGTGCTACTGGTACCGTGTAACTCAGCCCTACCTGACATATGGTTAAAGTCATCAGTAACTGTAGAATAACAATACAACAAACAGCACTTACTGGAGTAAGGGTCCCAGCTAGCAGACAAAAATAAAGCAGGTTGTAACTCAACACAAACCCTGCAAACTAACTGATGAATCAAGCTGGTATTTATACAGAAATACCTCCACTCATGTACCAGCAGCCAATCACAGCCCAAGCAATGGACTATCCCACTTTAGCACAATGAGATGCTCCATGGCACTATAAATAGCTCTCTTAAGGTTGAATTATTATTCACTCAGCTTGCTCCACAACTGAGTGTTTATCTTGACCGCATGATTGTTCTACAGTAACTAAACTGGTTTTGTAGGGTTAACAGTCATCTAACACAATAAGGTAGACTCAGTTCCATAGCTATGCATGCAGTCAGTACAGTGATGGCATTGCATTACTGGATGTAGGGCTTTCATGAGTTGAGGGTTCTCCTGATGAAATCAATGGTCACATGTTCATGACCAAGGTTAGTCTATAAGTTGGTTGGTTTTGTTTAGTAGCATATCAATACCTCTATGGGTTATTTAATGAAGAAAACTAAACATTTTGAGCACAATTTCATGACTACAACTAAATATATACCATAAAATTGCACTGTTGATAATTATATTATAAATAGGTATTGTTGGTAATTTTTTTATATAAAAATGTATTTTTGAACTTTCACCGTTTTGTATTTGTTTAGGGGTTTACTATTTGCCCATAGCTGGGACCCTAACAGGTGCTACTACCATGGGTCAGGGTGGAGCTGGGAACAACAGCAATTAAGAGGTGGTTACATGCTCCTCACAACCTCCAATCTCCCAATAAGAGGCCTTGCTGCTGGATGTAGTTTATCATCATACACAGAACTATCTACAAGTTGGAGAACATTGGCTATGGTTTGACCTGGAGAGGGATGAACTCTGCTGAGTTTACTTGCTCAGAATGGCAGCTACATGAATGAATACCTCTCCATCTTTCAACTCAGATATATGAAGGGAACTGGTTAGATGCTCAGCTGTGACCCTATGACTACACCCAGTTTATGGGGCTGATGAGGATAATTCCTTAAGTCAAGATTATTGAATTTAGGATATGTTGTTTTCCCATTAATATTAAGCTTTTTTTTCGGGGAGGTGTCTACTAGTCAAAGAAGTAGAAGTTCTTCCCCTTGGACCTAGTGATAACTGACTTATTAGCAGTCGCTTGTCTCTATGCAAAATATGGCAAGTCCATTTTGCTTATGTTACTATACCTTCCAGAAATAAAGAGGTTTTATGCCCTTGATTGATCTGTGATTTCTCCAAACAATAGCACAAGATCTTATCTTGAAGTCTGTACCTCATTCCTTTTATTGGTGATCGAGGTCTGGACTCATCTTCATTCTGATCTTCCAACTCCATGTCAGATTCATGTGAGCTATCCTCCATATTTTCCTTACTACTATGTTCACCTTCTCCATCAGAAACACTCATGCTTTCCTTCCTTTCAGGTTCCCCCTCCTCTTCCACCTGGACTTCTTCGTCGTTACTACTAGGTTTTATTTGATTAGAATCAGTCAATAAATTCTGTCCACGTGTTTCTATTAAAGCTGAATTATGTCTCTTTTGTACAATAAAGTTAGCTTTTGCAGGACTTGATTCTTTGCCTTTTTTGTACTACATTTTCTCATTTGTTGAACATTGTTATAGGCAATCTAATTTGTTTTCCCATCAATACAGAGGGACTTTGCATTCTACTAACATATGGAATAGTTCTATAACTCAGTAATAATCTTGGTAAGTAACTATCTATGCTATCTCTTGATGGGGAAATGCCTTCAACCCCATTTTCACTGTGTGCACCATTCTTTTTGCAATTTCATTCGATTGCAGGTGGGGTATGGTGGTGTTTTATAAGGGAGGCATCCATTTGGTTTTAACGACAAACACAAAGTTTCATCCTAAAATTCTGGTGCATTGTCAGGAATTAATGTTTTTTGCACCCCCATTTCTGGAAAATATAACTCGCAATATTTCCTTCACCATAGCTTTCCTGACTTTCCTAACCATTTTGAGTGAGTCAACCAAAATGAAATATAGTCCCTATGCTTTTAACATACACATGATCCACATAAACACAGGCCCAGGGCTCTTTTTCCGTAGATGATGAATATATATTAGTTTGGCAAAAGTTTATTTCCCTACACTTTGGGCATTTTTGTATGTATTTTCCTACATTACACAAAAACCCACTCCACATTGAACATCATCATGTACACATTTTATTACATCTTTTCTTAATCTCTCTGTTGGTATTAAAACATCTCTGAGTCTGTCTATATTTCTGAGATGAGGTATAATAATGTACAGTATTTACATTAGTCGGTCTATTGTCCTCATCTTTGTCGCCATATTTGTCACAACGTTTCGGCCTTCTTCAGGTGGTTTGAACTTCAGGTTTCGAACTGAACCCTTTATTTCAATCACTGGGGTAGACTGTTCTAGTTCCATGGATGTCAGTTATCAGTTATCTCCTGCTAATTTTCCCTCTGAAAGTTCTCCACTGCCTTAACTCTTTGGGTCCTGTCACTGGATCTAAACAACGCCTTTATCCACTGCGCCATGTGTCCTTGAGGGCATCTGGGTATGAATTTCTGGGTATTATAAACCTAATATTTTCAGCAACCATTTTTTACCAGTGCTCATATTGCAATTTTGCTGTTATCATTGCATGTTTTTACCAGAGATCATATTGCAACTTTGTTTTCATTGCTTTTCTCTGGCACTCCTTATTACTGGTTCCCATATTGTATTTATTTCTATGCTTGGTCGGAGATTTTTGTGGCCTAGCATATGTGCTGATTCCTTAAGTTTACAAATTTTCCAATGGTGTTCCCTGTCTATGATCTCAACATGATCCCACAGGGGATGGTGATCTCCCTTCTCTCTCCATATGTGGTCAGCCACGCCTGATTTTTCTACTTCCCCTCGTGTTACAGCTTTCTGGTGTTCTTGAAGCCTTACCTTGAGGGGGCGGCCTGTCTCTCCTTTATATTTCTTTCCGCAGCTATCCCGTGCAGAGTGTGAGTTCAATACCCAGTTAAGGCAGTGGAGAACTTTCAGAGGGAAAATTAGCAGGAGATAACTGATAAATGACATCCATCAAACATGGCATGTGGAACTAGATCAGTCTACCCCAGTGATCGAAATGAAAGGGTTCAGTTTGAAATTCCAACCACCTGAAGAAGGCTGGAGCGTACAACGGCCAAAACGTTGTGACAAATACGGCGACAAAGATGAGGACAATAGTCCGACTAATGTAAATACTGTAAAACCTCTCTATTGCATATAAGACCCTTCTCAATAGTTAACCTGTTCCTTATCCCTTTATAGGGTCTCTCTAGAACAATCACTCCATTTGTTTCTTTTTATTCTACATACAGTCTTGCTTAATACCAGATCCTGTAAAGTTTCAAATGCAAGACAATCTAAGTTTCAATCCAGTGCAATATTTTATCTTCTGAATTGTCTGATCTTTCTAATGGTTCATTGCTGAACTTTAGTCTTGAAAGAGCATCTAATTGTGGAATAATGTTTCCTTTCACATGTTTGATGACAAAGTCAAAGATGATGAGCTTTATTGTCCATCTTAAAATTCTAGAAGATGTAACTTCAAGTAACTCCTTCCTCGGGTTCAAAATAAACTCTAGAGGTTTATGGCCAGATTTAAGCAAAATCTTCCTGCTTAAAAAAAAGTTGGTAAGCTCTATCCCACTCAATATGATAAGCTAAGGCTTCTTTTTCAAAAGTTGAATAGTTAGCTTCTGCTGACGTTAAACTTCTAGAAAGGTACTTTACCGGATGATCTTGAAACAAAATCGCTAATACTTGTGTCTGTAGTTAAAAGTCACTTCATTTTAGGGTCAAAAATTTGTACAACAATTTTTTTTTTATAAGTTTTTTTTTCTTTAAATTTTTAAATACTGTATCTTTTCATTTAAACTTGTTGTTCTTTTTTGTAACTCCACAATGGGTTCAATCAATTCACTATACTATGGCAAATATCTTCTGTAAAATTGGATAACCTTAAAGAAAGATTCCAACCCTTTTTTTATTTGTAGGTGTCGATACCTTTACTATTTTCTTTATCAAATTTATATCTGGTCAAATTCCTTCTTTGGAGATTTGCTATCCCAGATACAATTTAACACACATTTATCCTTCTTTATGGTCATCTCAGCATTTTTTAATTTATTTAAAACATAATCCATTTTTTCTTTTAGCTCTTCCCTACTGGTAGCACTAATACATATATCATCTTTATAGATGATCATATTCTTATCACCAGTTACTACATTTTCAATGGTGCTTTGAAAAACAGCAATTGCTGTTTTTACACCATAAAGCATACATTTCCATCTGAGTAAGCCTATTGTAGAGTTAATCATAGTAGTGATTTTCCAAGCATAGCTTGGATGTGGTACATGGCTGAAAGTAGTGGGCACCCATTGAGGATTGAACTCACTACTCAGTCATAATTGTTCTAGCAAGACCAGCTTGCTAACCATTACACCACCTTGAGGTTCCCAAACGTTCTAAGGATAGCTTAGATGTGGTGCAAGGCCGAAAGCATGGGGTGCCCAGTGAGGATTGAATTCACTACTCAGTCGTAATTGTTTTAGTGAGACCAGCGTGCTAACCATAGCTTAGATGTGGCACAAATTGTTCTAGCAAGACAAGCTTGCTAACCATCACACCACATCAAGGTGCCCAATCATAGTAACCTATTTAAATTTTTCATCATTTTGTATCTGGCAGATTTGAGGTCAATTTTAGCAAAGTATTTCCAACAACTCCTGAATTGCAGTTTCAATGTTAGGATTAAGGAATGAATCTCAGCATATCTTGTGGCTTACTCCTATTTTGTAATCCCCACATATCCTTAATCCTCATCTGGTTTTTGTAAAACAATAATGGGTGAGGCCCAGTTACTACTACCAGGGGGAACAAGCTCTAAAATTCCTTGCTCCACCATTGTTTTTAGTTTTGCAACTACTAAAGGTAGCATGTGAATGGGCAGTCAGTGAGAATCAAAGTAAGAGTATTGGCTATTTTCTTTTAACTGAATGTTTGCATTATATACTGTTGTTACCAAGTAAATGGTTAAGAAATAACAAAACTAGAGGTTGCAGATAAATTGTGTATTGAACAGAAGAGTATTACACGACTTGGGAGTGTGTGTCGGTTGACCAGCATTCAATCTGTACTACTGTTCCCCCAAGGTTTACTATCCTACTATTTTTATAGTAAGTGGAAGAGTCCACAATAGACTCATTAGAGGGAGGACACCACAACATATACTTTTAACATCCCTATGTTGTTACTTTCCAATTTCACACTGTTAATTAATTTGGTTGTATCCACTTTCAAGACATCTATTTCCACGAGTCCAGGACCTTTTTACATTTCACTACCATGATAGGAATAATTTTGTGTCTGTCTCAAAAACAACGTAAGAAAGACAGATCAATGACTCTTTCATGAGTCATTGATCTGTCTTAGTTTAAGCCAACATTTCTTTCATTTGGGTTTGCCCAATCATTCCCAGAAATTTATTGGGGTTAAAGTGACATCACTTCCAGTATGTACTTGCATAGGAAAAATTATACAATTCTATTTAATTTTTTCTCAGGCATTTTTCTCTTTATGTCTTTGTATCATAAATACAACTGTATTTTCCTGAGGTGGTGTTAAATTTTCTACCCTTTCTATTTTCCTTTTATACTTGCACACAGACTGGAAATGGTTTTTCTTTTCCCAATTCCAGCATATTTGTCCTAAACCTGGACATTTTTTCTTGTCCCGTTCATACTTTTTATCACAGTATTTGCATCACACAAGGTAATTCAATATGCTGTATTCTTTGGCATTACTCTTGAGTGTACTGAATTTTCCAATTAACTCAGATTGTTGCAGAAACTCTATAGATGCATCCAAGGACATTTTAATCAGTTGTAACTGTTTTAAAATTTTGTGTTTTTATGAAGCATCACACATACCTTCAATTAATCTCAATTGTATCAATTCTTCTTTGATGGCCATTTCTCTAGTACCAAGTTTTTCAAACTCCCCTTATCTGGAAGACTCTTGTAGCTCATGTATTATTTACTTATTTGGCTCTTGTTTGTTGGCAAGAAACTCTGTCCTCTTTGCAATAACCAACTTCTTTTTCAGCTGCATATTTCTCTTTATAAAGTTCAAAATTTGTGAAAAAGTCAAATCCTCCAATTCTCTGTAATACACCATTATAGAAATCTTTCTTATGGCCTCACATCTATATGTTGTTCCTTTTATACTAATAACTGAATTTCCTCACCAATGGAACAGCTAGGTAGGGAAAACAAAGTAGAGATTTATTAATTACTCATACACAGAACGGAGAAATGAATAAATCAACTACTTCTGAAAATCCTACTCTAATGTGTCACAGCAGTAAAGAAGAGCAGGAAGAAATTTCAATATCAAAATCAAATACTACTCAAATCCTACTCTAATGTGGCTACTTGCTGTATTTATAAGTAAGAGCAGTCCATTGTCACAGTAGTAGGGAAGAGCAGGAAGTCCTACTCTACAGCACCTTCACTTTTTTTTCCTTATGTTCATTTTTATTTGTCATATTTTAATTTTTATTTACACTATTTACATATGGACTATTGTCCTCATCTTTATTGTTTCAGTTTGAAATTCCCGGTAGGTTACCCAGATCGACATACACCAGAAGAAGGCTGGAGAGCACAACAGCCAAAACATATGTTTTTCCTTTTATACTAATGACTGAATTTTCCCACCAATTTTCCATATGCAATCATTAGAAAACACCAAACATTATATAAACATAAAGATTTAGGGTGAAAAATATAGGCAAGTTGTAAGTAACTTCAGTTAGTTTTCATCCAATAATTACAACGTTTGTTTCTCTTGTAACAGACATAACAAATAGAAAGTGTCACACTTTAAAAAGCTATGTGTCATTAGTTTTCGTCCAATAATTACAACGTTTGTTTCTCTTGTAACAGACATAACCAATAGAAAAGGTCAGCCTTTAAAAAGCTGTGTATCATTGTTTTCCACCAATAATTACTACATTGGATTTTCTTTTCTACCAAAGGAATTGGAATAATTCATGTCTAATGTTCAGTATCAATCATTCATATTTGTTTTGTAACAGACACAGCAAACAGAAAAGTTACCATTTTAAAAGACGTGTATCATTATTTTCTGTTAATGATTACAGAATTCTATTAATTTAGTGAAATAAATAATGAGGTCAACAAACACAAGTTCCTCACATTTTGTGACAGGTTAAAAGAAGTTTTACTTAATAAATAAAGGAATGTTTTCTGACTGAGACATTTATATATTTTTCACTGGTGCCAGAGATCTATTCTCAAGTTTGGATAAAAGAAGAATTTCAGAAGTTTATTTTTGCAACAAATAGGCTCTACCAATTTGGAAGATTGGCACCAGAGACACCTTCTTTTCAATTGTTTTGTTCAGTTTACGGTCAAAATGGAAGTAAACCAAAATATATGTAATCCCATTTTCTCTGTTTCAATTTTGGTGCCATAGAATGAGCATATATATTATGTGACCATCGCAAGATTTTGGTAAAGCTTTGTATCATTCAATCTCGATTTGGCTCAATGTGATGTTTTTTCCACAAAAATTAAAATTGCTGTTGAAAGCAAGAAGATTTCTGAGTCAGCATGAGAAAGATGATGAAGATTATAGCAAAGCAGATAGGAAACTGCAGAATTTGAAATGAAGAAAGAACACTGAAATGGGTACATTGCTCAAGGTAGGCTTCCTTTAGGCTGGAGATGCCTCATCCTCCCTTTCAGGCTTGACAGAGTTCAAATTGGTTATGCAGTCTTTAGGGTAAAGTATTACTTTCAACCAGGCACCCTCTTTCCCACCTATGAAACATTTCAAAACAATTGCCATGGAAACTGTTCAGACAAGCTACATCCCTTATTTTCACCTGTTCAGACCTTTATGGCTAGGACTTGCAATACCATATGCACATCTTATACTCTACTTCAAAATAAGACTTATTGTTTGTTTCATGGCTTCTCTCAATCATAATCAGTAACCAAACTTCTTTTATTGATCTGTTCATTTAAGAACTGAAATCTTTTATAGAAAAGCAATTTTAGAAACCAGAGAAAAGTTCTTTGACATTCCCAATTTTGTTCTTTTTTGTCATTAATAGATCAGACTCTTTAATTAATATGGATTCTTTGCCAAGTGCATTTTTACTTAAGCCAACTTATCTCTAATGTATATATAGGAGAAAGAGGATCAGCATATCAATCAGTGTCAGAGTTTGTAAGAGAGACACCAAGAAGACCACAATGTAGATATCTGACAGAAGTAAGCTGATACAAAGATGTGTAAAGATGGGGTTGGGTGTATGGCACTGATAGGAGGATAAATTGCTAGCATTATATATGTGTATTCTTTCACACTCAGTAAGCCCTTGTTTCTTAGTGGCTTTATTGCCTTGCTTGGGGTGAAAAATTGTGTATATGTTTTTGAATCTTTTATGTATATAAATTGTGTTTATATTATAAAAATGTTTTTTACATTTATGTGTTTCTTATAAATACAGACATTATTTTTAATGGGTCCATACATTTGACTCTCTATTCCTGTTTTTTTTCTTAAACAGTGTTGGGGAGTAACTAAGACACACCTGGTAACACAAATGAACTAGGTAAGATGCCTTAAATTCAGAACTCAAAGTGAGTCAGTAGAAGGCTGTGGGAGTCAGCTGAGGAGAAAGAACAGATGATGTCATGAAAAATAGCCTAAGCAAGGCATAATATAACTGCTAGGAATGAGTTCTAACAAACAGTGACATAAATAATGACTGGCATAGAGTGAGAAGTATGTAACATGTCACTATCATATCAGTTTGGTCACAGAGGCAGCATTGGTAGAACAAGGCTTGAACTTCCAAAACCATTTCCATATATATATATATATATATATATATGCTATAAAATGTCTGTGTGTATGCACATGTACAAGAGAGATTCTGTTATATAACCCCTTACGCATAAATACAAAAAGACCTTGAAGCACACATACAAAACCTTAGTCATGAGCAAATCATCTTCAATGGCTTTATCTTGTATCCAAGAATTTAATTTCTTCTTTGATGATCATTTCTTTTATGATGATGGTGTTGATGAATAAATTTGCCACCAACATTCAGATTCAAGACTAGGAGCTTCCAGTTTTATCAAAACCTGCTCCCATCATCCATTCCCTATCAGCATTTGGCTTTGCAAGAGTTGGTTGGAGGTGAAAGAAAATTAGAATAGAAGAAAGTGCCAATGCTGGGAATTTGTTTAAGGTGAACCTCAACTTGCCAGGAAGTGACCCACACAGTTCATTTCATGACCTTCCTTTGCGACACATATGCAATGAGACATGCAGAATCCAGTTATGAAGCAGCAATGAAGTACCACCGATTCTAATATAATTTCAAGTGGTACTTCTGTAACATGTCCGTCATGCATTGCCCTCTTCATCCACTGGTTCAACTGTTGAGATACTGGCTGGAATCATTGCGGCTGGTCATGGTTAGTCTAAGCATGTTCACATCATATATATATATATATGTGTGTGTGTGTGTGTGTGTATAAAAATTTCTCAGAATTAACCTATAGAAAAAGACAATATGGATGAAGAAAAAAACAACAGGAAAACTGTAGTTTTAGCTGACGCATTTCATCCAATGTGGACTTTTTCAAGGCAAAAAACAAAATGAATTTATTGAAACAAAGTATCTATAAACAACTTAACAAAATGTCGTTAGTAACTAGGAGAATTTAGAAAATTCCTAATATCACCTTTCTTAACAGAATGACTACTTTCCCAAGCCAATGTACACAACAAATATATCAAGAAATCAAAAGAAAACAGTTAAAACCGTCAACACAACAATACGAACATTATTTTTGCACATGAAAATATTCTCTTCAAACATAAATTTATATAATTTTTCACTTGACCATATGAATATACAACAGCGTTTCTAAATTCTTCTAGTTACTAACAACATTTTGTTTACTGTTTACTGATACTTTGTTTCAATAAATTCATTTCGTTTTCTGCCTTGAAAAAGTCTACATAGGATGAAATATGTTGGCTAAAACTAGTTTTCCTATTGTCCTTTCCTTTATATATATATATATATATATATATATATATACACACACACAAACACACACACATATATATACGGGTAAGTTGGTTGGTTAGTTGATTTTGTTTAGATGTATATTTACCTCTATGGATTATTTAATACCAAAATTTGCATATTTTGTATGTAATATATATGCTTTCAAGTACAGATATTTTGTACATAATTTTATACTTTCAGGGTAAATTTATGTTTTTTGTAGATATATAGTTTGTAGATCATAAAATGTTTTTCTAATCATTTTACACTAAGAACTTATTTTTGTATTTCTTTTTATGTTGCATTGATTGTCATTTTGCTATAAAAATCTATTGTTTCTCATTTTATTATAAAAATGCACTGTTGATTTTTTTGTGGGTGTGGTCGCTATTTGTCCATAGTTGAGACCCTAACAGGTGCTACCACCACAGTCAGGGTGGACT
Organism: Acanthosepion lycidas; assembly: GCA_963932145.1. Lineage (NCBI taxonomy): Eukaryota > Metazoa > Mollusca > Cephalopoda > Sepiida > Sepiidae > Acanthosepion > Acanthosepion lycidas. The sequence goes on along the minus strand of OZ010589.1, from coordinate 82,971,265 downwards.
TGGGAACAGCAGCAATTAAGAGGTGGTTCTATACTCCTTAAAACCTCCAATTTCCTGATCAGAGCCATTGCTGCTGGATGTATTTTAGCATCATACCCAGGATCATATATATATATATATATGGGAAAATAATATATAAATTTTTATATATCAAGAAAAATTTTAGGGAAAAGTAGGAAAAAGCTTTGTGTGATACATTTCATCCTTTAGGTTCTAATCGGACTAAAGTGATGTTTAGGCTGATGTGACTACATATACACATGAAGGAGAGGGGACAGTGACAATTTTAAATTTAAATTAAATTTTTTTTTTTCCTTAGAATTTCTTCAATTTGTTCATTTCCAAAATATTTTACCTAAACAATCAATATACTTCCAAAATATTGATGAATTTCTGTCAATATCCCTGTGAAACTACTTTATATGATATTGTAGATAAACTAAACAAAGTCGACAATATGATAGAATATAAAATTTAAAGAAAAATATGTCCTCTCTTGCCAAGGAGGATGCCAGAGAGCACATTTTCTCAAGTAAGTAAGTGATTCTCGCCCTGGCATTTGGAAAGCTGAGCTGAGCCACATACAAGAGTGGGATACCCAATGAGAACTGAACTAACACCCATGGATTAGTCTGTGTTCACTTCAGAAACCAGAGAAGAATCAGAACTGAAGTGGAAAATAAATTCTTAAAAAATCTTAAATAGAGAACTCCTCAAGGTCTTTAGCCAAATGTGCAACCTACCATCAATAATATTTGTTTTAATCGCCACGTGCACATATTAAATCATTTTTGAACTGTAGTTATTTTAGTCATGTGACCCTAAACCTACCACCATAGCAATTTATTTGAAACCTCTAAGCCATTAAGAGCATAAACATTCCAAAGGTTACCTCTCAGAGTCAAGGTTCTTTGATAGATGATCAAAAGTACTCAGAACATTATACACAATTTTGGCAAGTTCCTTTACAAGTTTCCACGCAACACCAAAGGGATCAAAAGATATTCTTTATCTACTCTATTTAATAAAAGATCTTTAAGTGAAGAACTGCAGTCTGGATATACTATGTTTAATATTTCATATGTATAATTGAATACCTATTAAATTACTAGTGTACTGATGCCATAAAAATGATGGCAAATTTTAGAAAGTTTAGTGAAAAAGTCTTGAAACAATATACTGAGATTCAATAAACTGGAGATAAAGAATTCACAACTAAAGTAGAGGCCAATGAATGGTTTAATCTATTCAATTTATATTTTTTGTTTTTAAACATTCAATGATTACTCCTGGTATTATATAAGTCGCTTTTTGCTCAATATGTTAAAAATTTTGTTTAATAGTGAAATGGAAATATTTCTAGGGAGAAATAGACTAGGAATAGAATGACAAAGAGGGCAATGACAAAGCCAATTTGAAGCAAAGATGATCACTTAATAGATAAAGGTAACTGTGTACCTCACATGAAAGACATGAACAAATAAGACAGCAATTTAAGAAATGTAAGAATAAAGGAACTGGTTAATTAAACAGATCATTTTGCTTGGGAACTAATTTTGTCTAAATACAGATAAATATTTTATTTGTAAAGATTGCTAAATGACTAACAGAAGTAATCACTCACAAATTTACTAACTTAAGTTGATTTACCTCACTTCAGAAGGATGGGACTGGAAATATATAAATAAATACAAATTGATAATTATTATATCATTTGATTTGATTAACAAAGTTGAGAGTACTTAATGTTATGAGTTTCTTTTTTTTATCTGCTTCAAGGTAATAAATAACATTGTTTGAAACAGTTTGTACAGTTTGTATTTCTTTGAGATATCAAATCGGTAACTGAATGCCTTTAGTATTCTCTTTTAAATAACTTAAAACAGAGCCAACCAAAGTGTACCAGGTTTCTGAAAAATAAGAACCAGTCTTCAATGAAAAAGAATAAATATAAAAAGCATCACTCAGCAAAGATGCCTGTTCTGTTTAAAAAGAAATAAAAGAGTTATCATCTTCTAAACATGAAGAAATCAATAGTCTTTGAGAAAATCAAGCACTGAGAACATCCAGCAAGTCTTGAAAACAGATAGCTAAGAGTAAGGGTTGGACATGAGGGGTGTATTTTCTTTCCTTTCTTTTATCTTTATTTTTTGTATTTAAACCAATTTTGGTTATGGAGGAGTTCTTTTCAGTCTTCCTTGTTCTTTTATTCCTGATTTCTCTCCAGAAGAGGATATAAGCGTCTGAGAACAATGGCGGGAAACAGCTGTGAGAAAAATGGCACAGTTTGAGTTTAAACAACAAGTCTGTGATAAAATGGCTAAGTAGCAGATTCTCAGTGGGCATTTAGATAAAAACGTAAGCGATTTGTAATGTTCGTCAGAGCTGTGGCAGGAAATTCTCTCCAAAGGAAAAGTTGAGTTGAAAAGAAAGGTTGGGGAGGGAAAAAGACGACTGGGCCTGGTATTTCAAGCTTAATAATACCTAATGCCATAAAGAGGAGGAGGAGGGGGGAAAGGTTAAAGACCATGGCTTATTCTTGACACAGAAGCTGCAAAAATAAAGAGAAAGGAAAGAAAGAAAAACAGAAAAGAGACTTGGACAATAGAGCAAGAAAAAAAAAGACAAAAACAAAAAGATAGACCAAGATGGCTAGAAAGACAAAAGGAGAAAGATAGATGGACTGAAGTCGCTAAGATAGATATAGAGAGGTGGAGAAGAGGAAATACAGTGGTAGAGAGAGAAAGAAAGAAAGAGAAGACTGAGATGGATAGATATAAAGGTACATAATAGGAGAAACCAAGATGTATTAAGAAGATTAGAAGAGAGAAAAAAAATAGGTTTATCACTAGTAACTGATAACGAATAGAGATGGAGAGAGAAAACTTAGAAGGACAAATAAGAAAAAAGACAGAGATGGTGAAAGAAAGAAAAATCAAGACAAATATTTTAAATTTGTAACCTTCTTTCTATCTCTTTATGGGCCATGTCCTTTCAGGATATAGGCGATCATGGCTCTCCACCTCTCTCTATCCCTTGCAGCTCTCAACAAGTTCCTTCCCCCTGCTACCTCCCCCAGACCACATTCCGTCATCCACTTGCTTAATCCCACTAGGTATATCATGCATTGTTTTCCCTTGTCTCTCTTTTCCTCTATTTGACCCATGAGTATCAAATTCTCTAGGCCCTCCTTCCTGATTATGTGTCCCAGAAACTTCAGCTGCCTCTTCCTGATGTTTAAGTATAAGCCTCCTCCAAGTTTGCATCCTTTCTAAGATCTCATCACTGCTCACATGCTTGGTCCATGATATCCTTAGCATCCTTCTGTAGAACTACATCTCTGTCGCCTCGAGTCACTTCTTCATCTTTGAGGAAATCATCCAATATTCACTGCCATAAAGAAGAACAGATGTCATGTAACAGCTCAGTATTCTTTTCTTTGTTACTAAAGAAATCCTCCTGTCTTGCAATACTCTGCCGAGTTTTTAGAATGCGTCTTTGGCCATCCCAATACATCTACGGATCTCAGTGTTGTACATACCATCCTCTATCAAAATGCTTCCCGGATATTTAAACTTATGCGTCTGCTTGATTCGAGTGCTCCTGACCTGCAACTTGCATTTTAGGCTCATCCTTTTACATTCTTCAAATGCTCTGAGTTGTTAACAATGTTTTTTTTGGTTTCGTTAAATGTTTTCGGTTTTTTAGAATCAGACTCTTTTCACCAGGTAACCATGCTTGTGTTGATCAAATATAAACTCTTATATCAGTGGTCGCATGTACTAAAAATTCTTCAGACATATTTCTTTCACGTTTTTTTTTCCATTTTGTTTAAAGTGTTTTGACTGTTCTACCACCAGCCAATGAAATTCTTCTAAGCAAGTATATTATTCACTAAGTTTATTTCTTCTAGTTTCTTGAGAGTATATATATATATATATATATATATATATATATATAATTAGGAAATTTTCAATACTTAAAAGCACTACATGTTAAATTTTTATCTTTTTATATGTGTATTGAGCACTTTTTTAATATTACTGTTCCCTGGTCTAATTCGACTAATTCTTTATATATATATATATATATATATATATATATATATATATACACGTAAATGAACAAAGTAAAATTTCAATGTTCAAAACATTAATTTAAAAAATGTGTATTATTATTTTTAGCTTCTTAAAATGCAATAAAACATTAAATGCACATTTATATGTCCAAAAGATGCAATATGTCCTTTAAAATATGCGAGCACTTTTCAATTAGACTTTTTCAATTGAATGCTAAAAGTAAATAATATATATATATATATATATATATATATATATATATATATATATGTATGTATATATATCCAAACAAGTTTGATTAAAAAGAACTGACAAGGTTTGTTTGTCTAATTTTTTATTATATATTAAAATCACACACAAATTTCTTATGTGTACATCACTTTCTCATTGAACAAGTTGCATTATTTTTCTAAGTTAGTTAGTGTGAAACTAGGAAAATAATGCAACTTGTTCGCTGATGAATCGATGAAGAGATGTACTGCACAACAAAGCTTACTGCTCTTCTAAAGCATGACTTTAGTAGTCTTCAAGTGGTGTATTGTCTTCTGCTAAAGGTAAACTAGACCTAGCTGGTGCCATGTCTGAGTGTGCGGCTGAAAAACATTGTGATAGGCAGTTTCTGGCACTGTCTTTTCATCTGTGTGAAGAGGCTTTTGTAGGGTTCCATCATTCCATCAAATAATTCCAGAATTGCAATGCACCCATCATTTGTGGGTTCCATTCACCAATAATGTTCTGTACTTCCTTAATAGTTATCATGACTTGCGTGACTCAGACAACCGGGTGTGTGCTGTATTATTTTCACTGTCTTGATCAACTGAAGGATCGGCTGTGTGTCTCCTCCTGAGATCTGGGTAAGAACTTTTTTCCAATGCTGTAGTAGACCAGAGTCAACCATGAAGCAGCAAATAACCATGATATTTTTAATGAAAAGATCTGAAAAATCTGTGATAGAGTGAAGCCACAAAAGTTGAAGCACAAAGTCGCAAAGGACAACTGTGTATGTGTGTGTGTGTGTATATATATATTAGGTTGTTGCAAAAATAATGATGTAATAATGTTGTTTTTTGACGTAATTTTTAATGTCAAAAAATGACATTATTATGTCATTATTTTTGCACCAACCTTATATATATATATATATATATATATATATATATATATATATATATATTAGAGAGAAGAGGGTGAATTAATACACATATAAAATTTGCCATTTAGTTGATTGGTGTTAGATTCAGCATTCCGACTAGAGTTTCATAGACAGAATCTCCAGGAATCACTCCATCTACTCATCAGACATCATTAGCAATTAACTGTTTATTTTCTTGTTTTTCTTTTAAATATGTATTTTCATCAGTGCAAGACTGATTTTTTTCTTTTCATTGCATGTATTTGTGTGACATATATATTAATATTTTTAACTATAACCTTATAATCTCTAACCTTATAGTTAAAAATATTAATTCACCTCCTAGAACAAAATTAAATAGGGCAAATATTATTTATGAATTTAAATGCCAATTAAGGAATTATATTCCTGATCACTCAAAATTTGTAAATAATTATATAGGCCACACTACAATATATTTGATATGCAGACTCACTCTACACCTTTCTGACCATAGCTCAATTACATCTTATTTAAATATTCATGGAGACCTACCGGACGCTATTCGTAACATACTCATTGACAACACTAATATAATAGCATCATCTACATGCAAAAAAAGACTAAAAATAATGGAAGCCTTATTAATAAAAACAAAAAAAACAACACTTAATAATATTAACTTTGTACATGGACACAATATTTTGACCGTGTTTTGAAAAATGAAAACATTTTATAAAACATACATACTACAAACTATTTCTTTTTTAACAGTTAAAATATTTAATCCTTGAAAATGGCTAAATGTATAGTCGAAAGTGCTCAGATAAAAAGAACGTTCAGACAGTTTTTATATAATTTATCATCTGAAAAGAAAAAAATTATGAGACCGCATGAGAAATTGTATAAAAACTAAATAAAAGAACCTTTTCTGTCGTATTCAATGAAATGTGCATGAAAGAAGGATTCCTGCCTAATTATAGAAAAAAAAAGAAATATATATATATATATATATATATATATATATATATATATATATATATATATATATGAGTGCTTTGGCTGCTGGTCTAGCATTTATATATATATATATATATATCACATATATAATATGCTAAAAAATTCCATTTCTCTGCCAAGTGCCGATAGCTTAGGGGTAAGGGTTTCTGACTGATGCCAAATCAGTTGAGTTCTGATCCTGGTTTGAAGCAATCAAATGTCTAGCCACACTGATGAACTGTGATACAGCAAAACAGTCTGTCTGCAGATTTTATATATATATATATATATTTGAGATGAGGATTTGTCATTATTTACATTTGGATGATTGCCCTCATCTTTGTTGTAATCACAATATTTTGGTTGTTGTGCCTCTGGCCTTTTTCAGGTCTAGGTAAGCTACAAGGAATTCCAAACTGAACACTTTATTTAATCTACAAGGCAGACCCTTCTCATTCCACTGCCCATGTCTCGGAATATCTCATCTTTTTCTTATTAACTCTTTTGTACTAAATGATAGCAACAAGAGACGGAAAAAGTGAAATTGAAATAACTACCAACAGAGAGAGAGATAGACAGTAATATATTGAAATATACTGAGATAGAAACAGTTGAAGATACATAGGAATAAATTAAAACAGGTGGATAGATAAATAGATGTGAAGAAAATGTAGATAGCTTGATAGTGATAGATATTTGAGCAGAGATTATGAGAGTCAGGATTGTTGAATAAACGAAGAATGAAGACCAGGAAAGGGAAAATGATCGGAACCGGATAGAGACAGGCAAATCAAATACACAAAGAGTAAAGAGTAGAGTGTGGGGCAACAGGGTAGACAAGGAATTGATGGAGATCGGGGGGAGGGAAGAGTATTATTTGTATCTTCCAAACAACATTTCTTTTGTCAATTTGTCTGTTTCATTTTCTAGCAATTCTTTTTTTTTCCCCCTAAACAGTCTTTTTTTTTGCCTATTTTGGTTTGTGCTTGTGTTGGTGCATTTCTTAAACTAAACCAATCAACAACAACTGACAATCCTAAATTAGATCGATTGAATCACAACATTATATAGATCTACAAATATATGACTATATATATATATATATATATATATATATATATATATATATATATATATATATATATATATATGTATGTATGTATATATATATATATATATATATATATATATATATATCTTATCTACATATACAAGAGGGCGAGGAAGTGGAAGGAAAGAAAAACAATAAACAGATTTAAAACTATTTCATTAAGCTATTTTTTGCCAAGAAGTATGTTTTATTTTGTTTTGTTTTTCCTTCTTTACAAATCAATATACACTGGGATTTTGTTTATCTGAAAATAACATATTCATTCTTTGCATTCTCAGTTCACACCACTTTTGATCAGTCTATTTTCTGATCTTTCTGAGGTGACAGAATAGTTAATCAGCTTTTATCAATATTTTTTCACAAGTTTACGAATGCCACCAAAAATGATGGCTCTTTTCAAATATAATTTTCCCATTATTATTGTTGTACTCAGATTTTTTTTTCATGAAATTGGTCATTCCATCTCTTAGCTTTTTAAACATGGCCCACTACTGTCATAATGAAGACACTGTCACCTGGCGTCGTCAGTGCAAGGGAGATAAGTCTAATATAGTAAAACAGTGTAGACATTATTAACAAAAAACAGCTCATAATATATTAATCTACATTCAGACAATATTTTTTATTTTCATTTTTGTATCCTTAATTTCTATAAATGGACAAACATCTGTCATAATGCAGTTATTAAAAAGCAAGTCTTATAGAGATTTTCCAAGCATAGCTTAGATGTAGCACAAGGCCGAAAGTATGGAGCATCCAGTGAGGATTGAACTCACTACTCAGTCGTAATTGTTCTAGCAAAACAAGCTCGCTAAACATTACACCACGCCAAAGTGCCCAAGTGCAAGTCTTATAAGCAACTGATGAGACGCACTATTGATTTGGCAGTGCATGAAAACTGGCTTAGCCAAGAAAATAACTTTCAACTTCTATTACCAATCATTTCAAGATCAAGAATTCTATATTCTCAATTCTTTCAAGCTTAATAAATTGATGAATTGATTTGATTTGTATTTTTATGACTTATCAACCTTTTTGCAGGTTATTTAAAGCTAGAAAATATTTTTAGATTGTAAGAAATTTTTGGAGATAATAATCATGTGGGGTGATGTAAAATAAATGGTGTAACTGTCCAAAAAACAGAATTGACAAAATTTGCAATAACAAGAAAAAGAAAAGAACACGGCAAAAAATAATATAAAGCAGTCAAACAATATAGCATTCTGACATCAAGTCAAGACAGACCAGGACTGAGTGAGATGAAGCCAAGAACTGGCCTGTTTTATTGGCTAGGAAGAGATACCAGCATGTATTTGTGTGCCTCTGCCTATAAATTGATGAGGGGAAAGTGTTATGCAATTCCTAAAAAAGTTTGAAACTAACAAATGATTTTTACTGATATAAGTTCTATGGTTGATCCATAGTCAGGGGGAGAAGAGGTGGATTCAAGGGTATTTGCATGTAAGAGAATATAACAAATCCAACAGGAACTGAAACTTGCCTCTCCAAATTCTAATTCTGAGCCATTATTCATTACACCACTCACAAATCCAAGTTTACAGCACCTGGTATTCCCAAGCAATCACCCATCTAGGTACTACTGAAAAGTCACAACATTGCTTAACTCCAGTGATTGTACAAGAACTGGTGTTTCAATGTGATATGGTTATAAGCTTAAAACATAATAAAAGAAAAAGAGATGGAAGCAATGCCGTAAACAAACATGGTTCAAAAGCTGGTTGAGATTCCAGGTCAGGAGCTATTACACTTTTTATTCTTTATTCTTATTCTTGGACATTCTTATGACTACAGTGAATCTGATAATCAGGAAGTATTCCACATTTGTGCAAAGCTCAGCTGAAAAAAATATTTTTGTGACTTGCATTGTAATAATTCACAACCTTAACAACATTAGATATGCAGATTTACACAGTACTGACTGCAGATAAAGAAAGAAAAACATAGGATCCCCAACAGAAGGTAGCAAAGGAAAGTGAGAAGAAAGGACTAATGTTCAATCGCAAGAAGACAAAGTTTGGTTGTTAAGAAAAGTCTAACACAGGAATCACAAATTGGAGATCCCACAATCAAACAAGTACAAAAATTTAAATATCTTGAAAGTTTTTAATCAGGATGGAAAATGCAACATTGAAATCCAAAGGTGCATTGGGATAGTGAAAGATGCCTTGCAAACGCTAAGCAAAGTATTAAGAAACAAGAAAACCTCATTAGAAACATGAGTACTTAGGTGTTATGTAATATCACTCCTCCTATATGGCAATGAATGCAGGACAGTCTCCTTATAGATGAAGAAGAGATTTGATGCAGCAGAAATGTTACTTTACAGAAGGTTGCTGAGAATACCATGCACTGAACATCTGGGCAATAATGAAGTTTCAGGGAAAATGAAACAAAAAGAAAACTTATACTTAGCATCAAAGCTGAAATTTCTAAGGCACATAATGAGGAAAGAAGGCTGGGAAAATCTGATACTCACAGGATGTATTAAAGGCAAGAGGGAAAGACGAAAACAACATATAGTCTACCTAGTACATTTGTGTAAATGGATTGCAGAAGAGAGATTAGGAGAGGTTACAAAAAGACCAACCTTACAAAAGAACAGGAAAATGTGGAGAGCTATGATCGCTCACTTCCTGAAGAGACATGGCAAATAGAAGAATAAGAGTGTCATTGTCTTGGAATGCATAAGAACTGAATATCTGATCTGCGTCAGATTACTATTTGATTGCTTCTTTTTAACCAGTTGTCATCCTCAGCTCTACTCAGTTCTTTCTTTTCAATGGCTTGACAGATATGATTCTTCTGTATGGGTTGACAGATATGATTCTTCTGTATGGGTTGATAGATATGGGTTCTTGCTTGTCTACCACTTGATCTTTTACCATTATTTGGATCCCATAGCATAAGCTGATGCACAAATTCTTATTTACTTTAGGACACTAAACTACATTTGCCTTCCACAGATTGTGTCCATAACCTCTTGTAGATTTCCATATAGTTTTTTTCTTTTTTTAGATTGGCAGCTAGATATCATAATTTCACTATTGAAATTGCTAGTTGTAACCATAAGCTTTACGCTAATTTTTTCTTCTCTTCCTGGTGGAACTTTCTTTTGACTTCCTACTTTCCTGTCAACTACAATCTTCAAAAATTTAAATGCTAATCATATTTTTCTATCTCCTTGGTTCTTGTTCTTTTATTGTCCTCTCACTTTCTTTAACACTCAGTAACCCCTTGCATTCTAGTGGCTTCATTGCCTTGCTTGGGGTGAAATGATTTTTAAAAAGATTATCAATACCAAGTTTCTTCAGAACTTTCCACATTGTGTCTTAGTTCATTGTCAAAGGATTTAGTCATATTGACAAAACTCATACAAAATTTCTAGTAATTTTCATAAACTTTCTCAGCAAACAGATGTAAAGAAAATATCATGGTTCCTTGACCAAACAGAACTAAAATAAAAATGGTAGATATCAGTCAAGTTTACATTGAAATCAAAACACTAGACATAGATCTGGTCTTCACTAGTAAGAAATGTAGATATAGGTCTGGTCTACACCATAGGCAGAAAAGTAGATATCACTCTGGTCTAGATTACAGTAGAGTCAGAAAGGAAGACATTGTTTTGGATTAGACCCGTCTTAAAGTATCATCCCAGAAGGTGGTCCTTCTTTGATGTTAGTTTGTTTTACGGCATATCAACGTCAATAGGTTATTTAATGCGGACAAGATTTTTATTGCTCGTAATATTCTTTTCCAAAAATGTATTGTTGATAATATTTTTTCAAAAATGTACTGCTGGTAATAATTTTTCCAAAAACATATTTATTTTTACACTTTCATAGTGTTTTGACTCCTTTTGGTTAACTATATGACCATACCTGGGACCCTGACAGGTGCTACCACCCTGGATCAGAGTGGATCTCAAAACACCAGCAATTAAAAGGTTGTTCCATGCTCCTCAAAACCTCCTGATCAAAGATCTTGCTGTTGGATATATTTTATTGTCACACCCAGGATGGGATGTTGCTCTGTTGGGAAGGTCTAGGATACACCAACTGCAGGGGATGTAGTTGGTGTATTCTAAGCCTTCCCAACAGGGCAACACAAAGATGATTCAAGGCCAAATAGTTTGGGGAAAAATTGCAATGAATGATCACATCATTTCAGGCAAGAGATGCTCAAGAGCATACGAGTTAAAAAGTAGCAATCAAAACAACAAAGATAAAGACATTTTTCAAAATAATTCATTGAATAATGAAAACTTCATTCTAGATCTTTAGATAGCAATAAATGGCTTTTAGTGATGCATTAGCAGAATTCTATTATTTTTCCAGTGCAGGTGGAATTTGGGAAGGAATAAATATTAAATATTTGTGCAAGATATCTGTATTCATTCATAGATGAATTTATGAAGTGGAAGAAACAGATTGGAATGAAGCAACATTTCCAAGAATTGACCATTATTTTTTTGAAGAAAGAAGAGAAAAATGATCAACAAAACAAGAGAACTTATGAGAAAAAGAAAGACTCAGCATTAATGGTAAGAAAAAATCTGGAGGAAAAAAAGCAGATTTCAGATTTCAAATTTTTCATTTAACTTTTATCAAAAGAGAAAGAACTTGATTTTCTTTATTGGTTCTTTATAAACATTCTTTGTTTTTCACTGAGCCATATATCTAGGCTAATAATCCAAATCTTGATGAATTGAGCCCAAAGCAGAATTAGACCTAAAATAAGACAAGAATAATGTGACTTTGTCGAGGACACTGGAACAAGAAATGCAATATTTATTATCAGAATCATACCAAAGAGAGCAATACAAATGCAGAAGGATGTTTATAGATTATGCAAAAACTAATAATAGGGTATGATACAAGGATCTATTTGAACTGCTGGGAAAACTCAATCTATTTGGAAAGGATGTTAGAATAATCCAGAACTTATACTGGGAGTAAACCACCTGTATACGGATAGGAAATTAATTCAGTAGGTAAACAAAAATAGATCAGGGTGTAAGACAAGGTAGCGTCTTCTCTCCAGATCTGTTCAACTTCTACAGAAAGGAGCAGGGAGTAGGAAATCCTGCCAGGATATATTTTCAGTGGATGTAACCTTAAGACAGGCAGTTGATAATGTGTTGATGACGGACACAAAAAGAACACGACAGGACCTCCTGGACAGGGTAATAAAAGAAAACATGAAAAAATGATTAGCCATCAAAACTGCAAGAAGACAGGAAGTGTAGTCATCAGCAAGAGAAAATAAAATATGAACTGCAAATTGGAGACCTCAACATGAAGCAAGTACAGAAGTTTAAATATCTAGAAAGTCTTTTAATAGAAGATGGAAATTTCAGTTAGCCAAAAATGCATTCCTAAAGCCAAACAAATTACTAAGGAACAGGACAATTTCGTTAGAACCAAAGAAAAGGGTGCTGGATTGCGATATGATATCCATCCATTTAGAGGACGATATCTCTACAGATGAATAGAAAACTAGAGACAACAGAAGGATGCTGAGAATTCCATGGATGGAGCAAGTAAACAATAAGTAAGTCTTAAATAACATCACAACAAAAAGAACACATACTCGGAAGAAGCAAGAAGAATTATTAACCATCAACTGCCAGAAGACAGAAAATGTGGTCATCGGCAAGAGAAATAGCCCAAGATGCATGTTATGAATTGGAGGCACAGATATGGATAGAAAATGCATTCAGTAGGTACACAAAAATAGATTGGGGTCTAAGACAAGGTAAGCGTCTTGTCTATAGATCTGTTCAACCTCTACAGCAAGACCGTCCTAAGCAGGAAATCCTACCAGGATTTATTTTCAGTAGGTGTAACCATAACAATATAAGCCAGGCATTTGATATTGTGCTGATGACAGACAGAAAAAGAACATGACAGGACATCCTGGACAGGATAGTTAAAGAAAACGAGAAAAAAAACTGTCAACTGCAAAAAGATGGAAAGTATGGTCATCAGCAAAAGAGAAATCCTGAGATGCAAGCTACAAATTGAAGATGGCAACATCAGTCAAGTACACCTAATTGATGAGCTTGTGTAAATGGAATGCAGAACAGGGGACAGGAGACTTAGCAAAAAGGAGAAAAATTGCAAAGGGCCACAAGGATATGAAGTTGGGGAGAGCCATGATGAGATTGGTTGGTAGTTGCTTCTCTCGTCTAATGTAATAATTGTATTTTTTTATTACTTGTGACATTTAAAGAGAAAAAAATGACTAACCATCAACTGTAAAACAACAGAACATGTGGTTGTTAGCAAGAGATAAATCCTGAGATGGAAGCAACAAATTGGAGATATCAAAATCAATCAAGTACACCTAGTTGATGAGCTTGTGTGAAAGGATGGTGGAACAGGAAATAGAAGGCTTAACAAAAGGAGAAAAACTGCAAAGAGCCACAAAAATAGGAAGTTGGGGAGAGCCATGATGAGATTGGTTGGTAGTTGCTTCTCTCATCTAACATAATAATTGTTCTTTTTTATTACTTGTGAAATTTAAAGCAAGAACATTGATTAACCATCTGCCAGAAGATGGAAAGTGTGGTCACCAGCAAGAGAAAAAGTCCAAGATGTATGTTATGAATTGGAGATGCAAAAGTTTAAATATCTTGAAATGTTTTAATGGAAAATGTGATACTGGGATCTGAAAACTCATTGTATTAGCAAAAGAATAATTGCAAAAGATAAGCAAGGAGCCGAGAAATGGAAAAAATTGTTGGAAGCAAAATAATGTGCTGGATTGCCATTTAATATCCATCCTCTTATATGGCAGTGAATGCTGGACTATCTCCCCCATGGATGAGAAAACTTGAGGCAATAGAAATATGGTTCTACAAAAAGATACTGAAAATTGCATGGATTGATTGAGTAAGCAACAGGGAAGTCTTAAAGAAAATGACAACTGAAAGAACATTTGTACTCAGAATCTGAAATTAGAGAGAATGGTAGAAAAAAGCAAGAAAAAACAACTAACCATCAACTGCCAGAAGACCAAAAGTGAGGTCATCAGCAAGAGAAAAAGCCTAAGATGTGAATTACAAATTAGAAATGTTCACATCAAACAAATGCAGAAGTTTAAATATCTAGGAAATGTTTTAATAGAGGATGGAACATGTGACAACAAAATCTGATTGCACATTGGATTATTGAAAAATTCAGTCTAAAAAGCTAAGCAAAAAACTAAGCAACAAGAAAACAAGTTCTGAATTGCTATATGATATAAATCCTCCTGTGTGGCAGTGAATGCTAGACAATCTCCACAGAGATGAAGAGGAGAGTGGAGGCAACAGAAACTTGGTTCTACAGATGGATACTAAGAATTCCATGGACAGAGTGAGTAAGCAGGTCTTTAAAAAAATGGCAACAAAAAGAATACTGATACCTAAAAAGAAAAAGATAGCTGAAATTTCTTGGACTCATAATGAGGAAAGAGAGCTTGGGAAGGTAAAATCTTAACAGAAAGGTAGCTGGCCACCGACCTAAAAATTTGTATGAACAGATGGTGGAACATGGATTGGAAGGCTTAGCAAAAAGTGCTGCTAAGAGTCACAAAAGATAGGAGGTTGAGACAGGAGAGCCAGGATAGAAACAAAAAAAAAGAGTACAGAGTTTTTACATTATACCTATCCTTCTATATGGGAGTGAATGCCGGACAATCTTCTCACATATGAAGAATACACTTTGAATCAGAATAAAGATCAAAGACAAAAATGTATACAACAACTGAAAAATATAGTGCACAAGATAAATGTTATATGAAAGAAAATATAACATTTAAAGGTTAATTTCCTTAAGGCTCACCACTCATTCCTTCTACTATCAGAGAGATAGCTGGTAGGACTTAAAGTACACTGATTCCAAAACTTTCAAGTGATACTCAGAATTAGTTCTACTCAGCACTAAGAACATCCTGGGCTATAAGAGTCAGCACACAGCTCTTAATCAAATATTCAGCTATTGATGAACCTATTACATTTATGCACCTATGTAAATTATTCACCTTTTCCTTACAAATATTGGTTGGTACATGTTGGTTGATCTGTGCTTTCAACCTTTGACTGTTCCTGTCTACATATTCAGCACCGCACTGACATCTAAATTGGTAAATTGGATTATTATTGAAATTATTTGAGCATTGTGACTGCAAGACAATAACCAAACATTATGGTCAGATTAAAAATAAAAAAAGACATACATGACAAAGTATGTGAATTAATTTGTAAACTTAAAAGTCAATAATGGTGTGGGAGATGCTGAAGAAACAAAGAAAGAAAGAACAAGTGGAAAATGTTCGCCTTTAACAAACAACAAACAATATTTGAAAAAATTGAAAACAAAACTTTGACATAACAGAAAATATAGATTAATAGTAACACATGTTGTAAACAGAATATTGAATAAGACAAGATAATGAACAACTGTTTAATAAAAAAATGTTGTGGGGAGAGGAAAGAGTAGTGATGAATGAGGAAGATAAAAAAAATAATCAATAATATTTTTCTATAGAAAAATGTAAAAAGTGCAGATTGCAAATAACAACATGATAATGATTACAAGCATCTTTTAAAATTTTATAAAATTCAGTTATTCAATTTACAAAAATAAACATTAAAAAATTAAATATTATTATTATTATTATTGCCATGTACAGAGAAAAAAAGACTTGTGCATCAGAAGAGAGAGAGAGAAATTTGAAAAGGGGAGGTAACAATGAAAACGGCTGTAGAATTAATAAAAACTTTCAAAAAAAAAAAAAAGAAAAGATTTTTGTAAATCACATTATAAACATGTCATAACGAATAAATAAATCATTTATTGATAAAAGATGGAAATTATTATTTTTTTTAATAGAATCATGGTTTGAATTGTTTTTTGTTTAATGTTTATTATTTGCTATTCTTTGGAAAGTTTGAAGTTAAAAATGAAGAAAAAAAAAAAAAAAGGAAAAGAAACCAGAAAATAAAAAGCAACGGACACTGAAATAAAAAGAAAAGACAAAGAACTAAGCAAACATGAAAACAAAACATTTTTTTAAAAATTAAATCTGAAACGAATTAAAATAACTTGAACAAATCTCATACAAAGACTTTACATACATACAGACACACATAACTGCTCATTTAATGATGCACACAAATATGACTTGTCTCGTTAGACACACCTTTTCACTTATATAAATATTTTATTATATATATATATATATATATATATATATATATATATATATGTATGTATGTATGTATGTATATATATATATATATATATATATATATATATGTCTGTATATATATGCAGAAAATGCTATGTCTATATACATAAATTAAAACCAACCCTTAAGAACATCAATTACAAACAAGACCATAACATAATGACCACAGCTGAAAATTAGAAATTTGTCTACCTTCCAAGAATTTACGCACTATTTATATTAGCACAAATACAATTCTTGAAAAGCGGTTAACAGATTAGCTAAAATTACTTGGAATGAACAATCATTTGGCCAATTTCTAGATATACTAAATCCAAAATGAGATCTGTTGTTCACACACAAGAAAAATACTATAAAAAAACTTAGTTGACTTGACAGTTATTTTCAATGAAACATGTATTAGAGAGGGACTGCTACTGAAATACCAGATATAAACTGGATGATAAAAATATTGTTTATACTTTTCAGTTAGTTGACATGGATGGACACCATTAATTATTTTTAAAAATGAAATTTTTTAAATAATTGACAGAATTATTGATTGATTGCTCCTGCTATATGCCTTGGTGTCTAGTACATCATATCAACATGTCTGAAGTCCATGAGGTCAATCTAAGCATTCCCTAAGTTTGGCTTCTTTGTTCAACTCCTTTCTGCTTTACATTAATAACCTACCTAATGGTATATTCTGATCTTTTTTTTTTTTAATCGTTTGATCATAAGCAAGGCAATACAGCCACTAAGACACAAGTGGTTACTGAGTGTGAAAGAATAAAAAAAAAAGAAAAACATTATTAAGAAATGAGAACAATAAAAGAAGAAGAATCAAAAAGACAGTAGATAATGATTGACATTGCATTTAAATTTTTGAAGATCATAGTTGCAAGAGGGTGGAAGAGAGTTCTTCAAAGGAGCAGTGCAAGAAAATAAATTATTAGCATACAACTTAGAGTTACATGTACCCAATTCAACAGTAAAATGATGAGACCATATTGCCAATTTAGTACTGCAATTAAATTAATAAAGTCTGGGTACCACAGAGAAAAGTTATATTTATTCTGTTTAATACAGAAATGTGGCACATGTCCGAAAAGGGGATTGGGGAAAGGACGGTCTTCTTCTGTCTTAACTATAACTTAGCTAGCCGCAAACACTGACCCAATCGTACGAACAATATTCCTTACACCAAAACAACACATTCATACGTATCTTTCTTACTACAATCACCATAATACCTCATTGTCTCTATGAAAATACTAACTAGTCCTCATATTTACAATTCATTGTCTGTGGTGGGAGGGGAATAAAACAACAATTCTAAAAACTAGCCCCAATGAGTATTTACAATATGAATACAAAAAACTATTTACAAGAAACTAAAGAAAATAAGATTAGTAATAACCCGCCCCCCAACAGAGGAAAGTTCCGCCAAACAATTACAATGAAAGTTTTTATAGGAAAAGCTTTATTGTTACAGCAGTGGGAAAGTGACTGAATCTGAGATGCCATGTCAGGATCTTTCGTGAATATCTATACAGATAATACAACAGTATATGGGTACATCTCTGAAGATTTACTGACCAGAACCCAACGGCTGATCTCTACTCTGACCTATACCTGTAACAACTCATTAGTGGGGAAAAACTGACTGGTTGAATTCAATAGCACAATAAACAAACTTGTAATTTTCCATCATCACTGAGCACATCCTGAATTCTCACTTAGTGCAGTGAATGAGTTGTCTCTCAAGAAGGACCTTTGCCTTGAAGCTCAACCAAGACGTCAAGTGGAATTCATATACATGATCAGTTGTTAAAGATGCTAGGAAAATGGCCCAATCTCACTAAGTACCTGACTCTTGATATGTTCTACCTTTACAAGATCCAAATCAGGCTGAAAATGAAATATTGCTGCCATATCTGGGCTGGAGTTGCCCAGTCTCCTTTTTCAAGCCATGAGAGAGTTCAATCATGCCTACGCAGCCTTGTGGGTGATGAACATTGCAAGCTTCTCACTACTCTATCACTGTTTCCATGGAAAAAGCTCAAACAAGCAAGCTTCCTTAATCCTGCCAGTTCTAACCTTCACAGCTAAAACCCAACATACTGTGTACACTGAGTCAAACCGTATTAAATCTCTTTTAGTGAAAAGTAAGTTGCACTCAAAAAACTTCTTTTCATGAATTACTACCTCATAGAATCAACTCCCAAGAAGGTGCTTCCCTGACCACAACAACCTGAACCTGTTCAATTCTAGGATCAACTATTATATTTCCCACATATCCTTATAAACTGTGCCTCTTACTTACTCTTTCTTGTCACATAAAAACTTCTTCAGTAACTCTACCTTGAGTAGCTCTTGGGTCTTTTATAAGGTGAACATTATAAAATATATATATTACATTGAACAGAAATCCTAATTTACCTCATTTGAATAGCTATTTCAACCAACAATGAAAACATAGGACTTAGTTCAAATAGATATTCGAATGAGGTAAATTTGGATTTCTATTCTGTGTAATTTATATTCTCTGTTATAACAAATACATTGAGCTCTTTTTGTGAATCAGTTTTAATATTTTATATTATTTGGATTCACTTGGATTATATACCAACAGATTATTATTATTATTATTATTATATATATATATATTTTTTTTTTAAAGAAGTTATGGATTTTTTATTTATTAGTCTGATAGATTTTATCACTTATATGTTATTTTTAGTGGATACCCATATTTGGTAGATGTTCTGTTTATTTATTAAACTGTATATTTATTTATTTTCATCTTCCAGCTTAAATGCCGATGGTGCATCTTTTCTTTAATAAGGTTTCTCAAATATTCAAGCCAATAGATGAAAATAAATTAATATACCATTTGATAAATAAACAGAGCAACTACACAAATATGAGTATCCACTAAAAAGTATGGAGCACCTTATGAGCATTGAATTCACTATCACTAAACAGTCATAAACAGAATCAAAAATATTAGTTTTTAAAAATTTTTAAATTTAAAAAACACTCATAAATACACACCAGGTTAACTGTTTAAAAATACTTGTTGCAAAATAAAATTCTAATATTTACCTTGATAAAGTCCCTCAGAGGATGAAACATGTCAGCTAGGATAAGTTTTCCTTCTGTCTTTATTCATTTTGTCCTTTTACAGATTTTAGTTATATCAGAAATTCTATATATTATATTTTATATATGCAGTACTGAGCAGAAAACGCTCAATACCAGTGATAGAGCTAATATAAAAAGTTTTATGTATATGAGTCTATGACCCTGAGTTTCACGCTTTTGCGATCATCAGATAAACTGGTTTGATTTTTAAAATTATAACTATTTATGCTTGTTTGACTATGTTTCATGGTGGGAGGGGGAATCTGCTTCTGTGTTTGTTTGAGGGTGATACTCTCATATGCATAGACGCACATACATACAGGTGTACATATTTTAGTTCACATCAACACATCTATATAAGCAATTGAAAGCTAGGCACAGATACATATCTGTGCATTCAAGCATACATACATACATACATAGTTGTAATTCTATTCTGGTGTTGGGACCTTAGCTTTTTATGTATAGCAATGTTCATTTCAACAAGGAGAGGGTAGGGGTGTTTCTGACCACTTTTCAGATCTACTGCATGGGCCATCAGAAGAACTTACACTTCCTCACACACACACATACACACATGTGTAGATGTGTACATACACTATTATTGATCTGGGCTTTTTCATCACTACTTTGGTTGAGCTGGGTTCTGTTTGTGGTTATGGTGATGATGATGATGTTTGTCTTTTCAATGCATGTTTTTGAGGGTTGAGGTTATGCTGGTAATGATAATAACTGATATATATATATATATATATATATATATATATATATATATATATATATATGTAGTCACTTTTCTCTCATATAAGAACTATGATAATAATAACTATGTTAATAATAGATATTGATGTGATAATGGTAAATTTAGCCTTAATGACAGAATTATAAAGGGGGGCAAAAATGACAGTTGTAGCAATGACAATAATTGTGGTAACCATGATGATGATGATGATGATAATAATACTTATTATATATATATATATATATATATATATATATATATATATATATATTAGACATGGTACATTGCACACAACTTTATGCTCTGAGTCTCAAAAAAATTTTTCCTTGTCCTACAAAAGCCTTCCCCAATTTAAACAAATAACCTATGTGGCTCGTCTAATAGTTCTTTCTGTCTTACTGAAATATTGGACCTACATATTTACTCAAAAATATTAAAACACTTTCCAAATAAGAAATGCAAAAATTAAAAAGCCATCCATACAAAAAATACAAACATCCAAAATGTATATCTATTCATAAACAAACACATTAAAAACAAAATGAATATGGCATTCAAACATATAACAGACTAGTGCTTGCTTGGTGTTGACCTCAGTGTCCAATTTTACATTTCCATATGCTCTAATATTCAGCAACTTTACCCATAAATATAGCAAACCTTAAAAATATATTTTTATCTCTCTCTCTCTCTCTCTCTCTCTCTCTCTCTCTCTCTCTCTCTCTATACAAGACTCTTTGTCAAAACAAATCGAGTTCTCTGGTCACTGGTGTGTTTGTCTAAAAATAAATATGTCTAAATTCACCTTCATCCCTGTCATGCACCAATGGCTTAAGGGTAAAATCTTCAACTGATACCAAATCAGTCAGGTTTCAATCCTGGCTTAAGGCAATCAGATGTCTAGCCACACTAATGATCTGTGAAACAACCTATTTGTGGATGACTATATATATATATATATATATATATATATATATATATATATATATATATATATATATATATATATATATATATATATATATATATATATATATGGCTGCTCTTTGAGGCCAAGTTGGTTAAGGCATCCCAGGCTAAATGGTAGCTCTCTCTGCTGTGAGGGATGCAGGTTCAAATCCTGCCAAAGAGAGCAATTTTTTCTTTAAAAAGATCTTTTAGAAAATTTAGGCTGGTAGGCAAAAATAAATAACTATACTGCTTAATAAATAAACAGTGTGTCTATTTAAATACAAGAATTCACTAAAAATAACAATTAAAGTAATAAAAATCTGTTGGATTAATTAAAAAAATCATTCTAAAATTCTCTTTATAAATTTTATATAAAACTGTGCAGATATGAAAAACTTTGACAGATTCTATGATGAGGGAAAATTCGCTTGAAGGACCAAAATTTCATCTTGCCTGATTAACTAATTCTTCATGGTCAAGTCGGTTAAGGCATGCTGAGCTAAATGGTAGGTTCCCCTGTCCTGAGGGAAGCACCTTCAAATCTTGCTGGAAAGTGCAAACTTTTCTTTAATAAGATTTTGTGAACATTCAGGCATGAACATGATTTTCTGTCTAAGTTGCAATGTGCCTGTGATTTTCCAAGGATAAGCACTTACATCACTTGCCTATACTAATGCACTAGTAAAGTAATAATTTAGGACATAACAACACATTTTTATGACATACATTAACATGATTAGGACACATGGAGAATATAATAAATATAATGAAATGAAATTATTTATTAAAGCATGAGCTCTTGTTTCACTCACAGTACTACAAAAGCAGCTGCAAATCTAGAGTAAAAAGAAAAAACAAACATTTGTTATTCTTTTTTAATGGGAATTCACCAATCTCTCTATCTGTTACAGGTAAACTCATTATGCATATCCATATATAGGACTGTCATAACCAAGGGCCATTCTATATAGAACTGTCATAATCCAGGGTCATCCTATATAGGGATGTCATAACCCAGGGTCATCCTATATAGGGATTTCCTAACCCAGGGTCATTCTATATAGGACTGTCATAATCCAGGGTCATCCTATATAGGGATGTCATAACCCTGGGTCATCCTACATAGAACTGTCATAATCCAGGGTCATCCTATATAGTAATGTCATAACCCAGGGTCATCCTATATAGGGATGTCATAACCCAGGGTCATCCTATATAGAACTGTCATAATCCAGGGTCATCCTATATAGGGTGATTGGGCTCTAGCCTTGGTTAATAAACAATCAAGGAGAAGAACATTTCTAAATTCAAAACTGGCTGGGCATGAGGCTAGCAATTCCACCCTGTAAGAACCTACTATTTGGCATGGAAAACAGCAGCAACAGGTAATTTGCTGAGGCTGTATACACTACAAGGGAAGCTACATGGTTAACATTTGTTTATTTCTGTGTGTGTTTGTGTGTGTGTGTGTGTGTGTTTATGATTTAATTATATATGTGCAGTACTTATTGGAAAGGGTTTAATATCTGTGATAGGGCTAACATACAAGCTCACATCCACACAACTAAGTATATATATATATATATATATATATATATAAGCAAATATATGGATATAGATCTGACAGTATGAAGAAAAATATACGGAAAAAACAAACAAAAATCCTTATATGCAATTATGCTGTTTTAATGTTAATATAATGTCAACGTCGGACGTTTCGGTCTAATAAACCATCTTCAGGACATATTCATAAAATATAATTAACATTGTCAATTCAACATTCTTATGTCCATCGTCTTTGTCATGTTGAATTGATAATGTTAATTATATTTTATGAATATGTCCTGAAGATGGTTTATTAGACCGTATATTTTTCTTCATATATATATATATATATAAATGTATGTATAAATATATATATATGTATGTATGTATGTATGAATGAATGTGTGTATTTTCATAAAAAGACTAAAAACACAATCTCTTGATAACGACTGCAGTGACATTCAAAGAAATTACCTTTGGAATGTTCAGCAATTTTAATTCTGATATAAAAACAGCTTAGTCGGAAGTTGGAAAAACTTACCAAAAAATTGAACAGACAGACTTTGTCGTCATTGTAGAACAAAACTTGTTTAAAAGAATGCTTGCTACTGAAAAGTGCCTTACAATATATACAGGGTGTGAGGAGTAAATTATTGCCATTTTATATTTTTAATTTTGCGTTTGTGCACTGTTTGTTTTTGATTTTGCCAACTACACAGTAAAGCAGGGGTCAGCAGGACACCATCTGAGAGAAAAAGAGAATCATGACAAAATTCACTTGACTCCAATATGAACATTTCGCAGTTTTTGGGTGTCAATCTGAGGATAGTACAGAGGATTTGAAAAGAGTTGGATGAGTCTAATGGTGGCTGGAGTAATGGTGACATTATGTTTCCATTCATCTTCTCTCAGGGCCTCACTCAACACAGAAGCCTACATCAAGAAGGTAGTGCTGCCCTGGGTCAAGAAGGTAGCTGTTGGAAGACTATGTTTGGCAAAAGGACACTTCACCATGCCACACAAACAGGAGAACCCAGTCAAGGCTGTCAGACAATGTCTGCAACTGCGTCATCCATTACATTGAGCCACCTAACTCTCCAGACTGCAACCCCCATGATTATTATGTGCAGGGCACAGTTGAATGAGAGTAACAACAAAATTCCTTGAAACACCAAAGATGAACTGAAGGCAAGGATTATGGCAGTATTCAACATCTTAAACAAAGAAACCATCCAGAAGAGATGCAGGAGATTCCAAAGTTGTCTGGAGAGCATGGCTGAAACCAATAGCAATTTAAATTTACTCTTTAGGATTTCAAGATATTTTTGTGTAATTTTGGTAAATATATCTGTTAAAATGAAATGTCAGTATTATTTTCATTTTTGCATAATTTAGATGACAATTTATCCATTGGACATAGTATATATATATATATATATATGTGTGTGTGTGTGTGTATTATTAAAAATGACAGACAAGGACTGCAATTAAGCTTCTTATTTAATTTTTCTTGTGTTTGAACAAGTGTTTCCTTTTGTGGACACTGTGTAGTAAGTGTCCAAATATTTTGTAATTCTGAGCACTTTCAGCTATAATTTGGGCAATTTCTACATACTGTGTCCGAAAAGGAAAACATTTGTTCGAAACAAGAAAAATTAATCGGCATATCTTGTCTGTTGTGTTTCATGTATAAAAGAGAGATGCACAATATATATAAATAGTGGTACCCGCTTGGAAAAACCTTAGGTATTTCGGCTTGAAGTTGAACAAACCCATATCCAATGAAAAATGAGGATAAAAATAAGAAAGAACTAAGAACATGAAATTGAGGCAAAAAAAATCGTCCAGAGTTCAAGCTCAGAGGTCAAAGAAAAAAACCTCCAAAACGAGTAAAAGTAATTACGTAAAGTGCTCAAGACACGAAGTAGAGCAAACGTAATATAAACTTAAAGAGTCAGGTAAACCTACCTAGGTTTCACCTAAATGGATCGTCAGGGTAAAACTGACGATCCATTTAGTGAAACCTAGGTAGGCTTACCTGACTCTTTAGGTTTATATTATATATATATATATATATATATATATATATATATATATATATATATATATATGTGTGTGTGTGTATGTGTGTGATGAAATGTATTTTAAAGGTATGTTATATTTATTGGGTAAAATGTATGCAAATATAGCATACATTTTACCCAATAAATATAACATACCTTTAAAATACATTTCATCACACACATACACACACACATATATATATATATATATATATATATATATATATATATATATATATATATATAATGTAAACTAAAGAGTTTCAACACTGAATGGTAACAGACTTCCTATTTCATGCTTGAAATGGCTTGAAGATTGTCAGTTTTACCCTGATGATTGCTATTTCAGTTGAAACCTAGGTAGGTTTACCTGACTCTTTAGGTTTATATTATATATATATATATATATATATATATATATAGATAGATATATATCCTTTTAAGTAAAATCTTTCTCACCATGCTTTACTCAAAATTATTGTCTGCATATTTTACTTTAATAAGATTTCTTGAATATTCAGGTAGGAAAAAAATACAGTTTAATAAAGAAACAGAACATTAATTCAAATATGATTATCCACTAAAAATAATGTGTAAAGAGATAAAAATCTATCAGGTTAATAAATAAAAAATAAATAAAAAATCCATTACTTCTTTAGAAAATTACTTTGTTTACATTTGGATATGAAAATTTTGAGTAATGTATGACAAGAAGGATTTTACTTAAAATGCACTATTCAGACCTTGCTTGATTGGCAAAGCTTTTTCGCAGCAGTGTCGGTGAAGGCACATTGGATCAAATGATGGTTTCCCTCTGCCCAGTGGAATGCATTTCATATATATATATATATATATATATATATATATGAAAAAACAGATTTTTGTGCTGAGAACTTAATATCCCAACAGTACGATTGTGCTCCTGTATCTTGTATTTGCATGGAAAGAAAGATGAGGCATTACTTTCCGAGCATACTTTGCATGTATATATGTGTGTGTGTGTGTGTGTATACACGTGTTTAAAATGTGTATAAATAGATACATGTCTGTAAGGGGTTATAAGGGCAGAGTTTATACGTTATTAATTTCATATGTGTGAGTTTGTTGGTGTGCATACACGTTCTCATTACAAGATTTTTTTTCCCAAATAAACAAAATTTCAATGCGTAAAATCACAACAACAACAACACAAAAAAAACAACTTGCAAACAAGACCCTGCTCCTCCCCACCGATAACTTCCTCACATGCGTGTAGAAAAAATTCAAGTTAAGACCAACTTTTCACAAAACCAGTGAAGGCATAATGCATAATTAAAACTAATTGACAAATCTGGATGTTGTATAAACATTTTCTAAGAGGGATAAAAAGTCAAATTGAAAGATGAAAAATTTACAAAAGATAAAAAAAAAAAAAAACAAAAAAAAAAACAACTGCAGAAGACAATTCGATGTTGTAAGCAAACTGGGGGAATGGTGTAGGGAGGTGGATGAGGGAAGGTGGAAAGAAAATAAGCAAATAATTACGAAAATTAAAATTTGATTAAAATGAACATGATGATGATGATGATTATGGAAAGAATGCAGGTAAAAAAAATATTTTCTTTAGGAAAATGAAGAAAGCAATCTTGTCACTTGTCTGTATAAAGGAGAAGTGAGACAAGGTGGAGGGGAGGGGGAAATTAAATGATTTTTCAGACTTAAAAAAAAGAAAGAAAGAAGAAAAACATGAATAAGACTCACATGAAAAATACTTTTGAAATCGGCAGCACTTTTCACCAACAACAATAAAGACGCATAATATAAAACAAAGATTCGAAGAAGAGAGAAAAACAGGAAAATGTTCTGTTTTGTTTATATTTGTTTGTTTATCAGGCATCTGTGTTTTCTTTTACATAAAAATTCAAACATCTTTGAAATAACAGAATCTTATGAACTAAGCATTTTTTTTTTTTTTTTTTTGGTCTTTTTAATTAAAACAATTCAATATGATGGAAGGAGGCTACAGTTTATCATACTGCTTTAAAATTTAATCCACTGTAGGTCTGGACTGACATTCATATTGCAATCAAAACTACCAACAGCACGGATTTACAGCATTTACAAAGAGAAATAAGTAATAAATCTGCAAGCAAAATTTGCCAATAAGAAAACGAACAGTAAGGATTTTATTTATAAAGCCTTAACTATTAAAAAAAAATTTGAACTTAACTATATAGTAGTAATTTAGTTAGTTACTGATGTACATAAATGGTGATTTCCACATCTTATTTAGATGAGAATTTCCACCATACTCATCAAATTATTAGTAATGTGTTATAGTGGAACACACCTATTCTATAGTTAATAGATTCTCCCACCTATAATAAGTAGGAGTAGTAAGAGTAACGAGGGAGTCGGTCAGTGGGTTGATGTCAGACGACAGTTAATCGAATACTAAAGTATCAGCGACCACAATTAGATTACTCTGCGTTATACCTATTATATCAAGTTCCTAACATTTTGTACGTCAAACCTAATTTAGGACCGACTTAGTACAAATAGAAGCCTCCACTGTGAAATCACTCCACAACATAATGGCTTCTGTCTTATTTTGGAGTCCATGGAACCTAAAAAGTCTTTTGAGACCAGCATTTGATTTCATAGATATCATGCATACATGACAGATAAACTCTGTATCCTTGATTGGGTTGATTGGATTTGCATGCCCTACAATTGTTTTGTGTACCAACATGTTCCTTTTTTTATTCCAGTTGATGATCTGCAAACCTTGATGCAAAAAAAAAACAAAACAAGTATTGTTGGCAGAACGATGAAGCAAGTTGGTATATTTGACTTGGTCCTTTTTGTTATGATAACCTTTCAAATGTTTTATATACATACATAGCTAAGTTTTCTTTTGTTAATGTAGGATGGGTTTAATATTGCATAAAGCAAAGTGAGTTCTTATTGTAATGGAATGTTCCACTCTCCCTATTGCCTATTGCAGACTGACTATCAGTAAATATATATAGTGTGCACAGGATATATCTGAGACTTGCTTCAGCAATTATTTGTAGATTTGTCTCCAGCTAAGCTAGTTGAACTCTCTGTCTGCAGGCAGAGAGGAACCCAGACGAGGCTATGCTGAAGGGCTGAGTCTCATCTGGGGGTGGTAGATAGCTACCCGACCCTGTTTTTACGTTTTTAACGTTTTGATCCAACATTAAATAATGGCCTTGTGCCACATCCTACTACGTGGGGGGAGGGGTAAGGTAAATATCCTTGCTTTTGGAATTACTAGCCTGCTAACCAATTCCCTGTCTTTTAGTAGTGTATTCTCTTTTACAATAAACCTCACTTTCTTTCATCTATGCCTGTTTTGCTGTTCCTCTTACTCAAGTACCACCTTTGTCTGTCAGTAACATCTTTAAGGATACAACAGTCCTGCTTGACAAAGGACTTGTCATAATGATTTGAGACATTTTCACAAGGCTAGATGCTCTTCCTGATGCTCAGATCAGGCACTCACAGTAGTCCAAGTCCACCGAGTATTTTTATTAAGACACCATCTCTAGGAAGGTTGACATTCAAGACTTGGGATCCCATCTTAGCCTTATATATATATATATATATATATATATATATATATATATATATATATATATACAGTGTAACCCAGATATAAGAGATTTGTCGGGACCGGAGAAGAAGTCTCTTATATCCGGGTTTGGTCTATTTTGTTGAGGTAAGTATGGCTCTAATTTGGGACCAGAGAAAATCTCTCTTATATCCAGGTTACACTGTATATATATGTATATACAAGAAAATTATGGAATGAACAAATAAACAAACTATGTCATCCTGCACATATGCACATGTGCAGGTATAGATATGCGCACACACACAGAATAAAAATCAACCTTACACCAAAAAAAAGCACCTACATTTTTTGTGATTTTCCAAGTTTAATGTGATGTGGCACAAGACCAAAAGTAGGGGGCACCCAGTGAGGATCAAACTCACTACTCAGTAGTAATTGTTCTAGTGCGACAAGCTTGCTAACCATTACACCACCTTGAAGTGCCTATATATATATATATATATGAAGAAATATAGTCTTAAGGTGTGCTATATTTATGGGATAAAGTGTTCAATATCAAAGAGCATGTGTAAATATAAAAGTGAACATAGAAGTCAACACTTAGAGGCGGCAGTCTGTTTCAAAAATATGGAGCATGAAACAGACTGTCACCTCTTCTATGTTCACTTTTATATATATATATATATATATATATATATATATACATACATACATACATACATACAGTAGCAGCAGATCTATTGTGAAACTAATGTAGTTAAAGTTTCAAGTCTCCTAATCCCAAATCCTGAAGTAACTTTGTTTTAATGAGGGAAATTTTCAACAAAATCAATGTTTGTTATTAAAATAAGGGCAATTTAGTGATAGAATCATAAGCCAATTGGTCAAAGTTACTAATGTTGACCTTAGAATAGACTCTAATACCTATTTCATATGGCCTCAAAATTCCCTTGTAATTGGTCAAATTTAAAAATTTTCTTAGGGGCTTGAAGTACCCAAACCTCTCACTATATGTGCTCATTATGCTTGCAGGCATCTATTTATAGCCTACATTTTGTCAGTAGGATCCTTGAAGTTATTGTTGTTGGTTGTAAAGGGGGTGTTCAAACTTCAGGGCTCCAAAAACATAAGTCCACCACTATATATATATATATATATATATATATATATATATATATATATATAATTATTTTTTAAAAATGTGATTCCTTGGCTACAAAAGAGTTCTCATGTATGTAAAAAATAATTATAATTTAGGCTCTACTTTTGTATCGAGCACTGTTTTTTAAAAATAAAAACAAAAATACTAAAGAACTTCGGATTATTTACCTACCTAGTTCTTTCCTATCTTCTAAATATTTGCACACACACACATACACATATATATATTAGGTTGGTGCAAAAATAATATCGTTTTTTGACGTTAAAAAATACGTCAAAAAACGATATTATTTTTGCACCAACCTAATATATATATATATATATATATATATATATATAGTGTAACCGGGATATAAGAGAGTTGTCGGGACCGGAGAAGAAGTCTCTTATATCCGGGTTTGGTCTATTATATATACATTAACACAGGCTCTAATTTGGGACCAGAGAAAATCTCTCTTATATCAGGGTCTCTTATATCCGGGTTACACTGTGTGTATATATATATATATATATATATATATATATATATATATATATACATACATACATACACATGTTGGCCATTGTCTTCTATAACAGGCTCATCCATCCTTTGACATGTTTTTCATCCTGTGGGCTGACATGCTGGTTTAGATACCAACCACCCATATATGTGAAAGTTCTTACTGGATTACATGTTACCAGCTTAAACTGATATTATTGTGGTTCTACCATGTAGATATACATAGATGGTCATATACACAAGTGTCGGCATCAGTAACATGCAAAAGGCAGGGAAGAGAGTGTAATGGCCCCGGGCATCCATATTGGGAGGGTATCCAATTCAAAAGTCAAATAAAAATTTAGTTTATATTCAATTTGAATAAAGTCTTCACTTCATGTTTCATCTGTTATATATTTTGGTTGCAATTGTTATTGTAAATATATCCTATTAAAAAGAAAAGATATTTTATGTCAAATAAAATTATTGATCGTTTTTCATATGCAAATAATTTTTTGCAAATGCAGCTGATGTATACAACTGCTCAAATCCAAATTGGATCCAAGGTTTCATCTCAGATGCATCACCATGAAAGAGGTGAGCAAGAAAAGAGAAGAAAGGGAAATCAGTAGTACCTTAAGCAGCACACTTTATTGACTGGGGGCACTTTTGGCCAACTGCACTGTAGATGTTGTGTTACATTTACTCATAGCACCCTCATTGGTTCTTGGGGGGGAATGACGAGTTGTGAATGATACTGCACAAGCCGTAACTTGTTCTTGCTATTTTGCAACTAACCATGCTGCAATCTGTTCTCTTCTATGTTGCAACTTTATATACCTGTCAAACTGGATGTCCTTCCCTGCCATATATATATATATATATATATATATGTATTGTGTATATTTAGGCAGCAATTTTTCATTGATGCATGTTTCATTAAATAATATAGACAAGTTTTGTATATTTATTTTAAGTAAGTTTCTTTCATATTGACTGATAAGCTTAATAACATTATCATTGAAAGACGAAAGGAAATCACCATATTGATACATGTTTAAATCCAATCTAAGCTTTCGGCTTACATAAGCCATTATCAATGATGACAGTTACTTTTCAATATATCAACCAATACACGGATGAAACAATAATGATAGTCTGTTTTTGTTGCATGAAAAATTTCAAAGCAATGACAAACTTGTGTATACGAGACGCGGAAACGAAAATCACGTCACAGCTTGTGACGTCACACATGACCACGCAAGAGTGATAACGAGAAGTATTAAGTATGGGAAGCTGTTGGTATAAAGCAATTACATTCACTTTCATGCTAATACCCTTGGAAAAGGTATGAATCCTCTTATTCCTCTGCAAGCTATGGGTAAGTAGCAGGACAGACCGGGTTTTATAACCTAGGATGACAACTGGTCTACCGCAGAAAGAAATGGAAATCTACTGTGGAAAAAAATTTGCCTCATCAGTCATGTATCGAAAGATGCATGATTGCCTAAGCATGTATCATGCATGGTACATAACTGACTAAAGGGCATAATATCAAAAATGGTTATGACCTAAAAACTAATGACTTTTATGGGAAAGAATAATTCCTATAAAGTTTTCAACAAATGAATATGTAATATATCTACACAGGAAGTTACACCAAAAATATACAGACTATTTTTTGTCAAATTGCAGCTTAGTTTATTGCCTGGAAATTAAACAATTTCTAAATAAAGAAGTGTTAGAATAAACTTTAAAAAGAAATAACATCTCTTTCATGTTCAGAAAAAAATTACACTCGTATGATAAATTAATAAAAATGTGCAGACATTTTTTTGCACACAGATCTTGAGTTTCTTTTAACATTTATTGTTTATTTCAAATGTCTCTAACTTTCAGGTAATAAACACAGGTGTATATATCTTTTGCTTACAGCAGCTGTTGTTCTTACCTGGAAGTTAATTGAACAGTGACATAATGAAGAACAAAAGATTAATTTTAGAATGAAATGCATCATTGTTTATGTCTAAATGACCCTTTATTTGAAGGGTTTACAATATAAGATGTTTTATCATCGTATAAATTATGGTTTCTAATATCCCACATAGCTGGATATTTTCTGGAGAGATTCTGAAGATTAAAAGATTGAGATTTACATTACAACTAATAAAGAATTTCAATCATTTTCTTCTCTTATTTACAGACAGCTCTCCAAAGTTTCTAATCGAGATACTAGCACAATTGACAAATTTTATTGCCAAGAGTCATGAATTTTTTTGGGAAGTGATAATGGCAATACAAACAGATCAATAGATAGACAGATATGGTACCATTTATCTATAATACAAGTTGTGTCTTTTTTTTATTAGTAACTAGCAGCCATACCTAGCTGGTTGATCAGAAAAAGCATTCAGTTAGAATGGAGCAAAAACAGCATCATGTTTAGATGTAACAGAGTCTATCTTCTTCAATTTAAAGTAATTTCATTAAAAAACATTTTGAATTAATGCAGTTACTGATATAACAGAAGTAGCCTGTATTTATTCAATCGAAGTTAGCCAAGAACATGAAGGGGTAAAACAGGGAACATGAAGACCCACTTCAGACCACAATTATTTTGGAGTTTTGAAATTCAATTTGTCTGTGTGCTACCAGGGATGTAAAAGACGATACATTTATAAAGCAATTGTTAAGTTTGATGAAAATTGGTTGAGAGATCAACAAAAAATAAGAAAACAGTGAAAATCGCCATTTTTTTCACTATTTACGCGGGTTTTCACTATATGGGTGGACTCAATTATCAAGTTAAATGACTGTTAAACAATCAACTTATTGTTGGCTACAATCGAATGAAGTCTGTATTAGATTGCTTGAAAATTGAGGGATTCTTTTAGTTTAAAATTTGTGTTGAAATCGACTTTTCATTTTTCGCTAAATGCAATAACATAGAAATAAAAATGAAGTATCATTGAACTCATCATGATATAAGTAACCTATATACCGAGTGTAAAGTTGAATTTATCGATTTTTGATCGACTTTATTAATTATTGATTTTTAAAAAATTATCGATTTTTTATTCTATGAATCTATCTCTTACATTGTACAATGAATGTGTCAAGTTTGGTCAAAATCAGTTGGATGGATCTCATGTGAAAAGGTATCACACAGACAGACATACAGACACATCCATGGTTTTATATATAGAGATGGAGTTATAAGGAAGTATTTCATTGTTATGGTAACATGAGTTACTACTGAATTTTGATAAATAAATATACCCCATAATAATATTTTTAAGAAAGGATGATAAGGTTGCTGTTATATTCCATGCTAATAGGAATATATACTTGAAAAACAAGGTGGGTAAAATAAGTAATGGTTTATTGTAAAAAAATCAGTACAATAAGAATAAAGGTAACAGTTATGCACAAGGTCGTCCCAAGTCAATCCAATAATGAGTGCTACTATTGGAAGGTCGGTAGTTCTTGCATAAGTCTGAGTCAAACTCAACAGATTCCAGTTAGTATATTTACTAACCTCTCCACATGATCAAATGTGATCAAATGTGGCACAAGACTGAGTTTGATGTGCGGCAAAATTCCCATAGACCCTGTATAAAATGGAGTCAGGTAGCTGTTTTCCAAGATGAGACTGCCCTTCAGCATAGCCTCGTTTGGGGTTACTCTCTGCTCAGAGGCAGAGAGTTTGATCAGCACAGCTGAAAAAGATTCCAGCTAGAGTCTGTAGTGATTTGACTGACAGATACTTATAAATAGTTACTACCTATAGTGTAGTCACTCATCGGGGTGACAGTTTATTCCATTACATCACATTCTTTGCAAAATTAATTTATGTTTTGTAGGGTTTGAGCAAAAAATTGCAGATGGAAATATGGTCCAGTTTTAAAAATGAAGAAAGGAAATGTTATATTCCGTGATAATAGGAATATATACTTGAAAAACAAGGCAGATAAAATAAGTAAAGGTTTATTGTAAAAAACCAGTACAATAAGAATAAAGGTAACAGTTATGCACAAGGTCATCATAAATCAATCCAGTAGTGAGTGCTACTATTGGAAGGTCAGTAGTTCTCACATAAGTCTGGGTCGTACTCAACAGATCCCAGCTAGTCTCTGTAGTCCATTGACTTACAGATACTTATAGGTAGTTACTACCTATAGTGTAGTCACTCATGATGGTGACAGGTTATTCCATTACATCAGGTTGCTAATACATTACCTATTATCATTTGTTTTATGCTAGATTTTGGAGATATTTTTTACTTTTAATAATTGAGAAAGTAGAAGTCTTTCTTACATAGAACAATATGGTTAATTTTAATGACAAAAATATTGCATTTCTTATGCAGAATATATAACCAATGAAACTGACAAATTACTTAAATACTGTCATCATTTTTCCAGTAATGGTAAACTACTACTAATAATAATACTAATACTAATAGAGTAAAAGAAAAATGAAAAAGGAGTAGAAATCATGGTATTAGGTTGGTGCAAAAATAATGACGTAATAATGTCGTTTTTTGACGTATTTTTAACGTCAAAAAACGACATTAGTACGTCATTATTTTTGCATCAACCTAATAGATAAAGACATGAGTAAATGTGTTTTGGGATATAAGCAACTGTTGAACAAAGTTCTCCCAGTGAAACTGAAAGGGAAGCCTTTGTCAATATCCCCCCCACTTTTGCTTTGATAAAGCAACACATGAAGTGAAATCTGTATTCTTGGCCAGGTAGGTGCTAGCAAACTTGAGTGATATGATATTCGGCTAAAAAAAAACAAAAAAAAACACACTATATGAGTTGTGAATAAGTAGGACCAGTTATTGGAAATGTGATCATCACACAGTAAACACACACTGCTGCTTTGTGAAAGCATTGTTGTCTGGCTGTACTGGCCCATTTTGAGAAAAACAGGAAGTTACCATTGACTGGAAATAAATGGCGATAAAGACATTTTTGGATGGGTAGCTCCATTTTGGTTTTCGATTTGAATACTCCGCAGTACACATGAAGGTAAACAACACTGCAAACACACATTATATTAAAAAATACACCATAAAACAGACTGGATTAAACACTACAAAGGTTTGGAAATAGCATTTAGTGCTAGTTTCTAATACACATTCTAGGGATTAACATTTCATGATGTCTTAAAAATGTATATTTTGGAGGAAAGATGTATGACAAAGTGTAAAATAATTTTTGTATGATGCGTTTCGCTCTTCAGGACTTCATCAGACTAAATTTGTTTATGTTAATGTGACTATATGCATAAATGAAATACAAAGTGTTGATAAGCTTTAGAAAATGAATGAATGAATCAATCAATCAATCAAAAAAAATATATATATATTGTTTTGACTTATCCATACACATTTATATCACTTTAAATGTTTTTTTTAGTGGATACTCATATTTTAGTAAACACTCCATTTAATTTTTAAACAGTTTTTTATTTTCATGTGCCAGCCTGAATATTCTAGAAATCTAACTAAAGAAAAATGCTCCTTCTGACAGGATCTGAACCTGCATTCTCTTTTGCAGGAAAAACTTGATAGACCTGACATGCTTTTAACCGCCTCACCCAATTAAGCAAGGTTCTATACTGCTTTTAAGTCCATCCCTCTCATTCAGATTTCCAAAAGTTGATGTATCCGAAGCATAAACAAAGTAATTTCTATAAAAGTAATGGATTTTTTATTTGTTACAAAAAAAAAAAATTAAAAAGAGTGTCTATTCAAATATGGGTATCCACTAAAAATAACTTTTAAAATGATAAAAATATGTTGGATTAATAAATAAATAAGTCCATTACTTCTTTAGAAAATATACATTTATACACACATATACATAGATAAACATGTGTATATTTACATACTTGTATTTGTTGGTGTACAGGGTACAATGGATAAATTATTTAAATTATGCAAGAATGAAAATAACACTGATATCTCATTTTAACAGATATATTTACCAAAATTACACAAAAATATCTTGAAATAGGAATGAGTAAATTTATTCAATAAAATCACCATTGGCTTCAACAATAGACTCCAGACAACTTCAGAATCTCCTGCATCTCTTTTGGATGGTTTCCTTAAGTTGGTGAATGCTGCCATATTCCTTTCCTTCAGTTCATCTTTAGTTTTACAAGGAGTTTTGTTGGTCTCTCGCACAACTGCACCCCACACATAATAAAGGGAGTTACAGTCTGGCGAGTTAGGTGGCCAGATGTAAGGGGTGATGTGGTTGCAGAAATTGTCTGACTGCCATGACTGGATTCTCCAGCAAGTGTAGCATGGTACAGTGTTCTGTTGCCAGACATAGAGCCTTCCAGAAACCGCCCTCTTAACCCAAGGCAGCATTACCTCCATAAGGCACTTGATGTAGGTTTCTGTGTTGAGTCTGAGGCCCACACCAACAAATTCAGGAGTTTTTTTTTCTTATCAGAATGATCAGAGTGAGTTTTCTAAACTGTGGTACATTCATATTGACCATTAAACCTATCCAACTCTTTCTGAATCCTCTGCACTGTCCTCAGATTGACACCCAAACTCTCTGAAATGTTTGTATTGGAGCTCCCAGCATCAATGCCAAGCAGTACAGTATGCCGTTTCCAAATTTCTAGTGCGGTGAATTGCATCATGGTGCTCTTTTACTCCCAGACAGTGCCCAACTTACCCTACTATACTGTACAGTTAACAAAATCAGAAACAAACAAAACATGTGCATAAAAAGTATAAATGGTGACAATTTACCCATCGCACTCTGTATATTGCATTTTATAGACATGAAAAATAATTAAGTAGTCAGAGGATTAACTTTGCTAAAAGCAACATTTTTAACTCAAAATTCAATTTGATTTTATAGTAAATATGGAAAGAAAAAATTTTTTCAGGTAAACTGGGATATATACAAGGTGTGACAGAAATACCTCTCATATTTTAAACTGTCACCTGTATGGCGCTAGTAAACTTAGACAAATGGCAATGTCTTAGCTAATGTCTTAACATTTTTTTTTTTCAGATACCATCAGTTGCCATCTTGGTTTGGGACAGTGCACACTGTGAATTTGCTGTTGAAATGATTTTTAAGACGAGTGAATCTGTAATCACAACAAGGAGAGATTTTTGTGCTCATTTCATGTTATGTCAGAATGATGCAGTTCCGGATAGAAAATTGATATCACTATGCATTTCAAATTTCAGGGCTACAGTTTCATCACTTAAAAACAAGCCCCCTGTAAAACCTCAAGCACTGAAATTTCTGGGCGATAGAAAACATTGGAAATCATGAAATATTTTTTTTTAATAACAGTTACCTTGGTCTTTTTGTCAACCTTTCAAATGTGAGAGTTCTATTTCTGCCGCACAATGTTCATTCAGCATAGCATGGGAGATTCGTTCATGTATATTGATATTCAATAATTTTCAAATTGATTTAATAAAAACCGGGAAACAAACAAAAAAGTTGTGACTCCGAGAAAATCAGAATTTATTTCATCTTGTAGGAAATTGAATCAGATATTGGCATTTTGTGGAGTCAAATTCACTGAAAATACTTCAAAATCACTTTTTCAGTCAATACATATTTATCTATATCTACCTATTTATTTATCTATATGTGATGGGTTAAATGATCCAAGAAGGGATGTTCAAATGGTTTCGTCATGGATTTACATTCATAATAGTATGCATTGCATTGCAATTGGTATACTAGCAAAGGCCATAATAAAAATGTTAATACTATTGTCTAAGACTTTGTTCATCTCTCTCTCTCTCTCTCTCTATATATATATATATATATATATATATATATATGTTCATATCTATCCATGTCTATATCTTTATATATATGTCTCTATATATCTCTAGATATATGTCCGTTCATATCTATCCATGTCTATATTTCAGTCTGTTCATATATATATATATATATATATATATATATATATATATATGTATATATATATATATATATATATATATATATGTAATCAAACAGGTTTGGATTAAATAATTTAGACTTATCATGTTGATTAGTTTTCATTGTGATCCTTTCAAGTTAGCCAATTAATTTCTTGGTAGCCTTAGAAAATTAATCAACAAAATATAACTAAATTATTTAACCAAACCTGATTGAATGAAAATATGCTGCCTCAATATGCACTATATATATATATATATATATATTTCAGCCTGTTCATATCTATTTATCTCTGTTTATTCACATCTATCCATCCATCTATGTCCGTCTATTCACATCTAATCTATATTTATATCTATCTCCATCTCTTCATTTCTATCAATCTATCTACATATATTGTTCTGCTTGTATCTACCTACCTTTC
This sequence comes from Acanthosepion lycidas, assembly GCA_963932145.1. Classification (NCBI taxonomy): domain Eukaryota; kingdom Metazoa; phylum Mollusca; class Cephalopoda; order Sepiida; family Sepiidae; genus Acanthosepion; species Acanthosepion lycidas. The sequence goes on along the minus strand of OZ010589.1, from coordinate 82,932,679 downwards.
TACATTAGTACATAAATATCTCTTTACTAGCTGCTATAGAAGTTCCTATATTTTCCTTTCTATGCCTGTATATCTTATGTAAAAACTGTGGCTGCCATCACTGAATCCTTGTAGGACTTTTAATTTGCTCAGGATTGCTTCACTGTAAATGTTGAATAAGTCAGGTGAGAAGACATGTCCTTGCCTTTTGGCCCTTTATATTCAGATGCAGGCTGTTTGCTCAGAGTATAGGTTCTAGATTATTCTAATATCTTTCCCAAATAAACCATGTTTGCCAAACAGTTCTGAATCATTAAGACATATCTGGTTCCCTTGCAGATGAGTGTTCAATCCCTTAGTCTGTTTGTGCTGAAAATTTATTTACTCACATTTAGTTTTTGTTTATTTGGTTTACTTTGTTTTACAGCATATCAACACCACAGTGGGTTATTTAATGATTTTTAGGATAGGTTCATACAAATAGAATATATATAAATATTTTTTTTCAAAAATATATTGCTGGTAATACTTTTTTTACAAAAATGTATTGCTGGTATTTTTACTATAAAAATCTATTTTTATACTTTCATAGAGTTTTGACCACAGTTTGGGGGTTAACTATTGCCGCATAGCTGGGACCCTAACAAGTGCTACCACCCCAGTTTAGGGTGAACTTGGGAACAAAAGCAATTAAGAGGTGGTTCCATACTCATCAAAACCTCCAGTCTCCTGATCAGGGGCCTTGCTTCTGGATATAGTTTAATGCCATACACAGGACTTGTGATAGTTGTATATTTCTCACTGAAGACAATTGGTCAGTATTGGAACACAAGCAAAAAAGCAAAATTTGAATGATGATTTTTAAGGCAGTCAGGTAATCTTTACAAATTTAGTATTCCTACTTCTCTTCTTATTTGACAAAGTGCTTTACTAACGTAAATTGTGGAAAGAAGGGCCTATTTTCATAGTGTTTTGACCACAGTTTGCAGATTAACTATAGCTGGGACCCTAACAAGTGCTACCACTGCAGGTCAGGGTGGACCTGGGAACAACAGCAATTAAAAGGTGGTTCCATGCTCCTCAAAACCTCCCCATCAGATGCCTTTTTGCTGGATGTAGTTTATCGTCATACTCAGGACAACATTTACTCTGGTTCCATGCAAGAAACAGACATTCAACATAAAGGTGAATAAGACTGGACAGTGTTAAGTGATAAGAGTTATCTTCCCTATGCAAAGAAAGCTAAATAGGAACAATCTAACCCTGTGGATTGAATAAAGGGTTCAGTTAACTTAAAAACTGAACAAGGTCAGAGGCTTACAACTGAAACATTGTGAGTATAGCAATTAAGACGTCTCTGCTGGTCCAAATGGCAAAGTATATGATATAAATTTTCTTAACAGTTTTAGATACAATGTCATGAATTTTGTTTGAGCTATAAATTTACTCAATTTTTTGTATACATATGTATACATAAATTTACGTTTTTTTAAATGTCTTTTCAGGATGTGGTCCATCATAGTTCTCCACAACTTCCTCTTTGTCCTTGTCCTGTCATCCATTCACTCAAACTTGTTAGGTAGCTTATTTGTTACTTCACTCATCTTCTCTTACCTTAAAAGGTAAGCTGCTTTTTTATGTGTCGGATTCCTTCAGAATGTAGACAATCATAGCTTTCTACTACTTCCTGCATTAACACAAGCTAGCTATAGAGGTTACTTGATCTTTGCCTCAGTCCATTTCACCTTCAGCATGTCCTGTGAGTGTCAAAATCTCCAGACTCTCTTTCTTCATTATGTTATAAGTAAAGTGTTATTTTAATTCTCATTTTCTTTTATGCTTTCTTGTTATTCATGTGTTCTTAAGCATAAATGATTTTATAATCATTTTTATTCATCAATATTCCTATGAATGACCATTACTTATTTGCACCAGGAAGAGGCAAGTACAAATTCTTCTGTGAGAGAAAGAGAGTAACATTAACTAACATGAATATATATATATATATATATAAGTGAACATTGAAGTCAACACTTAGAGGCAACAGAGTCGTTCATGCTAAGTGCAACCATCAGGCCAAATATTTCATGCTAAATGCAATCATCAGGTAGCCTACATTTAGCATGAAACAGCCTATCACCTCTGAGTGTTGACTTCAATGTTCACTTCTACATTTACATACACTCTATCTATGATACTGAACACTTTATCCCATAAATATACCATAACTTAAAGCTGTATTTCTTTATATATATATACTACAAGCAAAAGGTTTGGGAACCACCCTGCATTTCTTTAAAAATACATCTTAAAATGAAATATTTTTTGTATTTTTTAAAAGTAAAAATAAAATTTCACTACCTACAGTGTATTTGTTTTTATTTTGACAGAAAATAATCACTTAACTATAAAAATTATCATACAACAGCATCATATTTTATTTTCATCAATAAAACTACCAACTACTTTAATTGCTGCTTTACACATTCTTTCCAACAGTTTTTGAAAAATAGTAGAGGGGATACCTTCCTAAGCATTCTTCAAGCACTGAAAAAGCTCACTCTCACTCTTTGAGCATTCTCTTCAAACTAAACATTGAAACATTTACCCACTCTTTCAATGTTTAGTTCTTATGCTTTTTTGCCCATAACAGTCTTTTCTGCTTATTCACCCTCCATAACAGGCGTTTCTTGATGGCTATGCATACCACTGAGCCTGACTGATCTAAGTCAATTTTTCAAAGTTGAGAGCAATACTGGTTGCAGTCAAGAGGAATTAAGTTTAGCTGTCAATTCTGGAGCCTTTTTCCATATTTGTTTGTTTTTTTTGCTCTCAACAATCAAGTGTTTATCTTCAACAGAAGTTCAATATTGGTGCTCTAGCTTTTTTTCTGTCAGCATTTGCACCTGTTTCTAACCACATTTGTAATCAGTATTACATCCCTTGTCTGGAAAACTTCAGCTTTTTTGACAATTTGTCTTTGAGAGTAGCCTTCTTTGAATAAAATTTCAATCTGTCTTCTCATCTCAATGCTTAACTGCTTTGATTTTGACATTTTATACAAATTACTTTAAAATTAAAAAATGAATGAAAAATTCTATGAAAATACTGTCATAATTGCATAATCTTTTTTTTTCATTAAACAGAGACAGCTACATATGTTTTGTTTATGACATTAGTTAGTGCTGAGTTAACATTTAGAAACTGTTAAAAACAAAATATAATATTACTCATCTAAAATATTTATAATTTAGCAAAATGTATTGTCAACAGACGAATCCAAAATTTGAACATTTTGGTTGTAAGAGGAGCCTAGAGAAAGAGTGAAAAATAAAAGCAAATATGCTGTAGTTAGTGAAATTGTATCTTTTGCTTTAAAAAATATGAAAATATCTCATTTTAATTTATATATATATATACACATATATATACACACACATATATATATATATATATATAAAGAAATATAGTCTTAAAGTGTGCTATATTTATGGAATAAAGTGCTCAATATCAGAGATAGAGCGTGTGTAAATATAAAAGTGAACATAGAAGTCAACACTTAGAGGCAACAGTCTGTTTCATGCAATATGCAATCGTCAGGCCACCTATATATATATATATATATATATAGATAGATAGATAGATAGATACAGATAGATAGATAAATATGAAGAAATATAGCTTTAAGGTATGCTATATTTATGGGATAAAGTGCACAATATCAGAGATAAAACGTATGTAAATATAAACGTGAACATTGAAGTCAACACACAGAGGCTATATACATATATATATATATATATATATAATAAATTAAGACATGGTCAAGTGACTAATTAATGTGGTTATCAATTCAAGAGTTTCACATTGAAAGTCTTATCGGGGCCAAATGTTTTATTAATCTATTGAACTTATTATCAGATCCCATATTTAAGCATGTTAAGAAGTTGAAATTTGTAAGTTAGAATTATTGTTCAGTTGTGAAGAAATAGTATAAATATGGAATCTAATAAGAGGCTTAAGATTAAGATTAAGGCTTAAACATCTGGTGTTGATGAGCATTTCAACAGGAAACTCTGGAACCAGCTAAGTAACTTAAACTTTTCTTAATTGATTGAATATCATAACTCTGGTTATGCATTGAACACTTTTAGGCAGAAGTTAGCCTGAAAAAATAAGTAAAATTCTCATAATTTTAAAATATTTTTTCGGTTTTATTATTATTATCATACATAGGACTGACTTAATTGATAAAACAATTATTAGTCTAAAGAAGTTCCTTCTTGAGTTGAAACATGAAATTTTTTCCATTTTGTCATTTGATTATGTGTGTGTGTGTGTATGTGTGTGCATGTGCGCAGACACAATATTTTCCCTTCTTCCCATCCAGGGAGGTTTTGCATAAAAATGATTTATTGATGCTTTGATTTTTGTTATTTTGAGGATTCTTTGTGAAACACTTAACATGAAGCAATCAGAAAAACCATCAGCTTCAAAATGATTGTAAACAATCTTTTGGCATTTTTTTTTTTTTTGCAAGCACAAAAAAGCAGATGCAGACATTATCTTGCTTCCTTTCTTTCTTCCAGGAATTGCTTGAAAGAAAATCAACACAAAACCATTTATCATATATATATATATATATATATATATACAGCTTTGACAAGTAAAAGTAGATTTTAATCAGCTAAGAATAGAAAATACTTGAATTTATGAAAACAATTAAGTATGTAAAGGAACATATATATATATATATATATATATATATATATGTATATATATTTTAAGACATTTTTATGTTTATACATTCTTTTTATAGATACAAATATTTAAGTAAATGCTCTGTTTATAATAAACAGTATTAAACAACATTTACAGAGCCTGAATGTCTGAGAAATTTTTTTTTCATAGAAAATATTCATCCTCCAACAGGAATTGAATCTGTAACCTATACAGAACCGTCATATAGCCTGACATGCCTTAACCGATTGGGCTACAGAGGAGCGTTTGGTTAGCAAGGTCAATTTTACTGTCTTTAAACTACAATCTTCCATGCTCCTCACACATACGTTCATATCTGCTCAATGCATATCCAAATGAAAACAAATGATGTCACACATTATGAAATGGACAAAGTCCAACAATGATTTTAAGACATTTTTATGTTTATACATTCTTTTTATAGATACAAATATTTAAGTAAATGCCCTGTTTATAATATGAAAAAAAAAATTTTCAGACATTCAGGCCGGTAAATGTTGTTTGATACTGTTTATTATAAACAGAACATTTACTTAAATATTTGTATCTATAAAAAGAATGTATAAACATAAAAATGTCTTAAAATAATTGTTGGACTTTGTCCATTTGATAATATATATATATATATATGTGTATATTGCATATATTTTGACAGTATGTTTTCATGAAAACATGTTTCATTAAATAATTTAGACAAGTTTTGTCTACTTATTTTTAATAGAATCCTCTCATAATTACAGACAAGTTTCTTAGTATCTTTATTAAAGGAAGAAAGAAAATTACCATGTTGATGTATATTCATTTTATTCTGAGTATTTTTTACATTAACACAATGTCATAGTTAAAAATTGAATTTTCAGATGAACACAACAATTTTGTCTTAGAAAAATGATGAACACCATTTTTTTGTCTTAGAAAAAACAAGACCCTGATGATGATATTGTGCTAATGTTGAAAGTACTCAGAATAAAATGAATATGCATCATCATGGTAAATTTTCTTTCTTTTTATGTTTCTTTCTTCCTCTAATAGTTCAGAGTAACAAATTCCAGGGCTGTTGTGAAAATTTCCCTTGATATTGACAGATAGTATTCTTTGATATCTAACTGTATTAGCGTAAAATTTAATTTATCCTCAATATTTGTCAACCAACTGGTGACTTCTTTGGTATTAATAATAAGAACATGTAGATCTTTAAATGACTCATGTCCTTTGTGCCTACATGAAAAGTTATATATTATTAAGTTTCTGAAAAATAAAAACTTATTGAATCAAAGAAATGAAATAGCAGTTTTTTGTAGACATTGACTCAAATTTTTCTTAAAAAATAATTGATTATAAAAATAATTTGCATAATTATATATCTATTATTTGATCATAAATAAATTAATTTATATATGCGTAATTCTAATATTTTAATTTTACAATAACATATATAGTTTGTTAGTAAATAAAATAAATATAGTATTTTAGACCTTTACAAATTAAAATATAAATAATATGACCTTATCATATTTGAAAAGCCCTTTAAGAAAATCTCGATGTAGTTTCAGAATACAAGAAAATTAATAAAAAAAATAAATATAAATGCCAAATTTAATGTAGCCTTACTCAAAGTAAAATAAAAAAATAAGACATTGATGACAAGTCCACATAAAAGAAAGTCAGTATCAACAGACAAAAATCTCTAAAAATCACCTAACATTAACCGACTTTGAATTTGCCACATCAAAATTATATTTGTATTTTCATTCATCAAAAAAGCCAACACCCTCCTTAATAAAAAAAATTCTGAATTCTCATTACCTGACCAACTTAAAATATATAATAGTATTTGGCTTATAAATAGAGTAAATCAATTTTTTCGTAGTTTATCCTCAGAATCACTTGAAAATGGAGCAAAACTTCAAATTTTAAGTTTAATTTAAGATTTAAGTTTTGATTTTGAAACATAGTAATTTCTGTGTCATGATGCAAACATATTTTTAAATAAATAATTATATTATCCTCTACTGTGTATTGAGCACTGTTTTTTAAAAATAAATGCTAAAGAACTCTGGATTATAAATCTAACTGTCCTTTCTTTTTATTTTTGATATATATGATAAAATATAGTTTTAAGGTATGTTATATTTATGGGTTAAATTGCTCAATATCAGGGATAGAGTGTAAGTAAATATAAAAGTGGACACTGAAGTCAACACCTAGAGGGGACAGTCTGTTTCATGCTAAAAGCAATTGTCTAGCCTGATGATTGTGTTTAGAATGAAACAGACTGTCACCTCTGAGTGGTGACTTTAATGTTCACTTTTATATATATATATATATATATATATACACACACACACACATATATACATACATATAAACTAATCAGATATTTATTTTTATGTCTAAGTTCAGTAAACTTATTGATAAGATCTCTAGAGATTTTTTATGTGAGGAACTAATTGGGCCAAGTCATGGATTTAAAATTTTGGCAAGTATGCCAGCTAGTTTATGTAGGGTGCTGTCTGCTAATTAAGCCTGTAATTCAAAATTAAAACAAAACTCTTCCATTAATTAACCTGTCCCAATAATTTTTTTTTTAATTATTACACGCCAAGCACAGCCACTAAGTAACAAGAGGTTATTGAAAGTGAAAGTGAAAGAAACGGAGATATCATTATTGTGGAGAAAGAACAATAAAAGAACAAAATTAAAAAAAAACAGATGATGATTACTGATATTGCATTTAAATTTTTGAATCATGGTTGATAGACAAGCAAGAAGCCAGAAGAGAGTTCGACAGGTGAGAAGTTTGAGAGAAGAAAACCAACTTTTATTGGTATAATGATTAGTGTGGGAAATTACTACTGAGTAATGAGTTTGATCCTAACTGGGTGCCCAATATGAATATTCAACATTAAATGATCCAACAGTGGCTGAGATGTAAAATCAACCAACTTAGACTTAACTTTTATTTTTGGAGAAAAAAAAATCATCCATACAAACAATGGTTCTGTTGTATTAAGAGTTTTAGCAATATTCTTTGTAATAATACTGAAAATTACTTCAAATTCTGCATGTAAAATCTCTTAACAACAATTCCTTAAATATGTTAAAGATTAAAACCTTCATTTAATTTTAAAAGAAAAAGAAATTCTTGGTAGACAAAATGTCACAAAATATATACAAGATAAACTTTGTTAACTGTTTGGCATGTCTGCACCTAATGACTAGCATTTTGCAAATTTAAATCCAAGCAAGCAGACACTTGTTCTGTTATCAATTAGAAAAAACTATCAAATAATGTATTAGCGCATTCTACATGTGTACAAAGTCCTAAGATGGACAATGGTTTTCATCAGGGGTTTCCCAATTTAAAAACATTTGTTTGTTATTCAGAATTTCTGGAGGCTAACAGGTGCCTATAAAGGCACTGACAGTTACAATTCAGATGTCAAGGCAACAAATTGGAATCAAATCTGACTACAGCAACATTGTTAACAGTTTCATTCTAAGTAAAGTACGATTTCATATTTTTCAGCATATTTACAAAGTTTACTTTGACCTGGAATGAGAGAATTGCATCTAGGAAAATGATTTTGCACTGTTTCCCTAAGTTGTAGTAAGGTCAGTTGCCTTGAAAAACAGCATTGAACATTTTCACTTTTAAGAAACACTCTTGACTTCTTGTGGTACACAGGTAACATAATGGTTCTGTATGGAAAGTGGAACTGGTGTGATGAGTTCAAATTATGACCAAGTCCGTTTGATTAACTGAACACTAATGACCTTAAAAAAAGGCACAAATTTCTCTTCCTCCAGCTATGGGTTAAATAGAAAGGCAGACTAGGCTTTTTAGCCTTGGGTAGCAGCCAATCTTGAAGGAGGACAATTCTGAATACAAAACCAGTCTCAAGAGGGAGATACAAGCACTAATTCCATGGCTGCAAAACGTCTGATGTCTTTACAACCCCAAATGGAGATCATGGTCTTGATGTCTGCAACTAGTCAGAAACAGGAAACTATTGCAGTCATAAAACAACCCTTCTTTCCACAACTTGCACTTAAAGCACTTTGTCAAATAAGAGGAAGAGAAGTAGGAAGACTAAATTTGTAAAGATTACCTGACTGCCTTAAAAATCAGCATTCAAATCTTACTTTTTGCTTAGGTTCTAATACTGACCACTTTTATTCAATGAGAAATATATGACTATCACAAGTCCTGTGTATGGCAATAAACTATATCTTGTAGCAAGGCCTCTGATCAGGAGATTGGAGATTTTAATGAGCATGGAACCATTGCTGTTGTCCTTAGGTCACCCTGACCTGGGGTGGTAGCACCTGTTAGGGTCCCAGCTATGGGCAAACCCATAAACAAAATACTATGAAAGTATAAAAATATATTTTTATAGTAAAAATAACAGTAATAGATTTTTATATAAAATAATAACCAACAATAAATATATACAATAAAATGACCAACAATACATATTTATAGCAAAATTACCAGCAATACATTTTATCTGTAGTTGGAGGTATACAACTGCATTCAAATTATTTATTAGGTTGGCGCAAAAATAATGTCGTTTTCTCACATATGTTACTTTTATATATGATTTCTGAATTAATTCATTGATATATATATAGCCATGTTATATATCATTTTAAAGCGCGTTTTTCGCTCTATCGAATCGTGTTATTCGTTACCATTCTCAATCTCTTCATTCATTTTTTGAAGGCTTTTCGACAACATGGACAAAATCAAATCCGCACGATTTTATTGTTCCAGTTCAAACTATTCAGAAAAGCTGCCGAGACAGCTCGTGATATCAATGATGCGTTTGGCCCAGGAACCACTAACGAACGTGTGGCACAACGGTGGTTCAAGAAATTTCGCAATGGTGACGAGAGCCTCGAAGATGTAGACGGTCGTGGCCGGCCGACTGCGGTTGATAACGAACATTTGAAAGCCTTAATTGAAGCCTATCCTCGCAAAACCACATTAGAAGTTGCTGTTGAACTCGAGGTCGACCAATCAACAGTCGTTCGCCATTTAAAGCAAATAGGGAAGTCAAAAAAGTTGGATAAATGCGTGCCGCATGAATTGAACGATAATCAAAAACAATCGTCGTTTTGAGGTGTCTTCTACGCTCCTTCTGCGCAACAAAAACGACCCATTTCTCGAATGGACTGTGACGTGTGATGAGAAGTGGATCCTCTATGACAACCGGCGATGTTCAGCACAGTGGTTGGATGCTGGAGAAGCTCCACAACACTTCCCGAAGCCGAAATTGCACCAAAAAAAGGTTATGGTGACTGTTTGGTGGTCTGTGGCTGGTCTCATCCATCACAGCTTCTTGAATCCGGGCGAAACGATTACGGCGGAGAAGTACTGCCGACAAATTGACGAAATGCACCAGAAGCTCCAACGTATGTGCCCGAGATTGGTCAATATGAAGGGACCAATTCTTCTCCATGACAACGCCCGCCCGCATGTTACTCAACTGACCCTGCAGAAGCTGAATGAATTGGGCTATGAGACTCTGCCTCATCCGCCATATTCACCGGACCTCTCGCCCACCGATTATCACTTTTTCAAGCATCTCGACAACTTCCTGGGCGAAAATAGCTTCAAAAGACAAGATGATGCCAAATCGGCCTTCAATGACTTCATCGCTTCCAGAACTCCAGATTTCTATGCTAATGGGATAAATAAACTTGTTTCTCGTTGGCAAAAATGTGTCGATTCTAATGGTTCTTATTTCGATTAATAAAGTTTATTATGAAAGGAGTTATGATCTTTTGAAGTTGAATGTCAAAAAACAACATTATTTTTGCACCAACCTAATAGATTATAGTATTAAATAACTCATAGAGGTTAACATACTGCTAAACAAAATCAACCATCAACTACAACTATCACAGCCACCAAGCAAGCTGGGTTATTTATTGTTGTAACCTAAGGAGGGTTACTGAATAGAATAATTACACAAAGGTTGGTAATGAATGATAATACTTAGGACAGGAACAACACATATAATATCGATCAGTGGTGCATAGAAGAAGAGTCAACTGCTAGAAATGAGTCAAGTGAATTCTACAATGAAACTGCAGACCAACATACAGTATTTACTACTGTATTTATGTGAATGGAGACATACCCCTTATCATCCATAGGTATGCTACAAAATTTACTCAGCTCATCTTAGTCTACAGGTCATCCTATGAGAATCAAACTCCTAAAACAATAGCAATGGTTTGCTAGACTTGTTTTCAATAATATCTGCAATAGCAAAGCACACAAAATTCATATTACTCAGCTTTAGTCTGGCACATGGCTACAACTGTGGATCGCCTAATGAAGCTTGATTTTACAACAGCAGTAATGGCATACAAGATAAACTTACTAACCAGTGCTCCATCCTTTAGTCATCTAGGGATTTATTCAGTTTACCTCAGTGTAATGCAGGATGCGACAGTAGATGAATTGATATTGGTATGGACAAAGAATTGTTGAGCTGAGTTCAGATTTTAGCCTGCAGGCACTTTCACACAAATATCCTTGAGAAAAGTATGAATCCATATCTTCTCCTCCCAGCTATGGATTAAATAGCATGGTAAACTGTGCTCTCTAGCCTTAGGTGGTAATCAGTATAAGGAAAATAAAAATTTGAATTTTCAACTGCAGACATGACAAAAGGAAATCAGTCCAATATCTTTCCCAAGAAATCATAACAATTTACAGATAATAAAGAAAAGTAATCTGTGGAGAGTTATGATTGCTTACATCCTGAAAGGCTATGGTATTATTTTTAAAAAGTCAAATACACCATAAATATGGAGCACCCAGTGGGGATGAAACTTACTATAATATTAATACACTGACTGACAACTACAGTTTGGCAGTTTTTATTATGAATCTGGCTATGAATTATCTCATGCCAAGAACAAGTTTATTCACAGTGATACTCTTAGTGTGAAAACAATATTAAGACTTCTATTGAATCTATAAGTCAACTTTTTTATTGCCTAAGTTTGAGGTCAGAAATCATAACTTCTGGCAGTCAACCTGTTAACAGTTTGCAAAGGTATTCTGCTAACAATTACTTCATAGAAAAACATTGGTTTGATCGTTAGATTAGTATAGCTTAAGGTTAAAATACTAAGCACTCATTCAGGTTTAAACTCACTGCAGGAGGAATGGTCTTTAAAACTAACTTGCAAACCCAATCTGCATGCTAAGCAATTGTCTTGTGTGAAAGTAAAAAAAATAATATTCTGATTCCCATTCAATGTAAAGTCCAAAAGATATTGATCTAAGTTGGAAATTGACAGGGTGATTGGATGATCAGCCATATCAGAAAGATTCAATTAGTCAACTATGTGGGAAGGACATTGTTCAAAGGACTATGTATGGATTAGATTACAAAATAAAAGCAACTTGAGGACATTTAAGAAAAAATATTATTACCAAATGAAAGAAACAAAAAAATCTTCAAATTTATGTAAACATTTTACTGTTGCATATGAAGCAGACATCAACAGGAAATTGCCAAAGATGAACTAAGTTATCCACCTTCAAGCCAAATTGAAAACAATAAATACAGCATTGAAAGAAAAAAAAATACTTTCAATCAAATTTAAACTTTTTGGTTTTAAAATGGACAACAATAAACTTACATCTGACATTGTGATTGAGCTTAGTAAATATCATAGAGAATAGAAATTTTATAAACTTGTAATACTTTCATACCATATTTCATAATCAATCTGGAATGCTTATATTAAGCGTTGTAACCTAGAGAAGGTTACTGAATAGAATAATCACATGAAGGTTGGTAATCAACAATAATACTTAGAACAAAAACAACACATATAAGATTTGCCAGCAGTGTGTAGAAGAAGTAGTCAACTGCTAGAAGTGAGTCAAGTGAATTCCACAATGAATCTCCAACTGCAGATCAACATACAGTATTTACTACTGTATTTATATGAATGAAGACATAGCCATTATCGTCCATAGGTATGCTACAACATTAAGATAAACAAGACCTCCTCAACAACTAGTGCAATACAATCTTCTGTTACTTTATTTGGCTTCATAAATATCAGAGAATGATAGAAAAGTTAGGATCTTGGAAAGCTTTTAGACTATGTCTAAAGATGAATCTTGAGTACTTATTTATGAAATAGATTCTCCTTGCCTCAGATAACTGGTGCAACACAATCTTCCTGATACTTTATTTAGTCCTGCATTATCCTAAGCTTCATAAATATGTGACTAACAGATGTTAGGTCATCTGTCAAGATTTATTTCACATTATAACATGTGAAGGTTTCAGCACAGGATTTGCTTTCACTAGTGTTTGACAAAAGTCTTTACTATACATTTTATAGTTAAGTTAGTTTTTATAGTTTTAGCATGTTTTTCCTTTTATGTGCTAAGTTCTTTCAGCATCTGGGTGATCATGGTTCTCCATAACTTCCTGTCTTCTGTTGGTCTAAGTAACTTTTGATCATTTACCACCCATCTTTATTCTTGTTCTGCTTTCCATTCATTAAAATTCATTTAATGTTTCTCACTGTTTTACTGTCTTGCTTGCCTTCAGTATAACCTTTCTTTTAATACTATTCAACCAGTAGAAGGCCCAAGAGCCACTCTAGATAGAGGGCTAGTAAATGAGTTTGTTGTAAGGACATACAGAAAGGGGATAGGAGGTGCATATTGTGAGGATATGTAGGATAGATAAGAGTTGACCCCAGACTTTGAAGTGGTTAAGACTGTAGTGATTGGAAGAATATACACTTGGGAATCTGGTCTACAAAGTGACAGTTCTGGGGAAGAAGCCATTTGAGTGAGACTTACTCCATACAAATGGAATATAAAAGGCACAAGGACAACTCAACATAAAATATTATCTGGTGAGTGCAAACTGGTGGAAGCAAGTAATGTCTGAGTGTTTTAAATTCTCCAGGTCTACGTTATATGTGGGTTTTGTTGGCAGCACCTAGAATACACTGAAAGCATCTTTTGCAAACAGGTAAAATTTCCCATAAAATGGGCCACCTGTTGGCCTTGGATGGTGTTATAGTGTCCTCCCTCTAAAGAGTCTATGTTGGACTCTTCCATCTCTTATAAAATTAGTAGAAGAAAAGGCCTTGGGAGAACAGTTGAATAGATTGAACGCTGGGTCATCCGGTACACATTCACTAGTCTTGTAATACTCTTCTGATGTACTTACTGTTTATATAATATGTAATATATGATATATCTGTAACACTTGTTTTGTTATTTTTTTAACTATTTACTTGGTCACAACAGATGGCAACCACTGATACCTGATTATAGGATCCTGATGGATCCTCTAAGTAAATTATTGAGTTTAAGAAAGTTTGAGTTGTCTCTTTCTCATTGTAAATATAAGTTTCCTTTTGGTTCTTATTTTCCTTAAAACTTCCTCATTGCTCACATGTTTAGTCCCTGGTATTCTCAGTATTGTACCGTAAAACTACATCTTGGTCACATCAAATCTCTTCTTCATCTGTGAGATTGTCCAACTTTAACTGCTATATAGTAGATTAGATATTACATAGCAGTTCATCACTCTTTTCTTTGTTTCTAAGGTCATTTTCTTATCTTTTAATACTTTGCTTAGTTTCTCAAAGGCATCTTTTACTATTCCTGTGTGTCTTCAAATTTCTGTAACATGCATTCTGCTGTCTGTTTCTGTAACTTTCTTTGATCCTTTCACCCCAAACAAGGCAATAAAGCCATTCAATGGAAGGGGCTGTTGTGTGTGAAAGAATATGAGAAAAAGTAAAGCAATTTTAAGGAGAGAGAACAATAAAGGAAGAGGAAATAAGAAAACATAAGATAAGCCTTGACATTGAATTAAAAGTTTTGAAATCAAAGTTGACTGGAAAGCAAAAAGTCAGAAGAGAGTTCCACAAGTATCCTGCAATTCCAACTGTAAAATTATGAGACCTAACTACCAATTTAGTACTGCACTGAAATTCATAAAGTTGAGGCACCAAAGAGGAAAGCTCATCAGAACAATTAACATTAAAATATTTATAGAAAAGGCACACGGAAGCTACATTACCATGGAGGGAAAGTGACTGAAGCCAAGATGCCAGGTCAGGATCAATAACATTGCAGATTCTTTGGATTTTATCAAGAAATACATACGAGAAGCACAAAACCAGATCTTGTAGTGGTAAAGAATGCATGGATGAATTGTAGACTTATAAATGTCTAAGATTAATTTCTGGTTTGGTTTGGTTTGGTTTGGTTTGGTTTACAGCATATCAATCTCAACAGGTTATTTAATGCCAACAAGATTTTTATGGCTGGTAATATATTTTTTTTTTCAAAAATGTATTGTTGGTAATATTTTTTTTCTAAAATGCATTGCTGGTAATATTTTTACAAAAATGTATTGCTGGTATTAAAACCTATTTTTACACTTTCATAGTATTGTCACCCCAGTTTGAGGGTTAACTATTTACCCATAGCTGGGACCCTAACTCCAAGTCAAGGTGGACCTGGGAACACCAGCAATTCGGAGATGGTTTCACACTCCTCAAAACCTCATGATCAGAGGCCTTGCTGTTAGATGTAGTTTATCGTCTTACTCAGGATGCGGATGTAGTTTATCATCATACACAGTATGGGGTAGATTCTGGTGAGAAAATTTTCTGGCATGACAATGAGCCAACTTTCCAAACATAAGACCTAGCAATTGATTCAATATAATCATTATTATTGTATATTATATAATTATACATATAATAATAATAATAATAATAATAACATGTATTGATATATGTAAAATTATATAATTTAACAGATCTTAAGGTGAGCCAATCTTTTACTGTGATTAAATTTGTAAAATAGAGGTACCATAGAGGAAAGAACATCGGATCCCATATGATTTTGATGTTTCCAATACATAACTCATATCTTGTGTTGTCTCTTTAGTAATACCAAAAAAAATGTGTGTACAGTATTAGTCAAAGACTATGTAAACTTTAAAATCTTAACAGCTCTTTAATGCCAGCAATTGGAATAGTGCCACAGAATAGAATAATGGTAATGATTCTGGAGAACTTCTTGTAAAATTGGACAGCTGTGACAAAAAGAAAAAAGAAAATTTTATAGATATGTGCATATCACAATTTTAAAAGTATTCAGTATTAGCTGGCAAATATGTAAGCATTGTATCTACCAAAGAAAAATAAATTCAGTGCAAAAGTATGCCAGCAGATGAAAAGATTGGATATTACTTAACTATGTTCTACAGTTTTAGACACATGATATCTTTGGGGCAAGGACGCCAATATGCAGCAAGCAAAAAAATATACAGCTTCTTAAAATAAAGTAAACAGCAGGATCAAAAGGCTTGCAAAAGACTCTCTATTGATCTGACAGTGATTGGGTCAGATATGGTAATTGATCAATTTGATTGCTTTGTTTTCCAAACAGTTCTGAACAAAGATAACCAAAGTGTTAGAATACGCTGTTCTTAATATCTACAGGGACATAAGCATCAGATAAAAAACAAAAGAAAGCCTACTAAGTTTGTTGGTAGAAACTTCCAGATTTGAAGGGAACAGAGAAAAAAGTTCAGAAATCTGTCATTTGTTGAAAAGAATACAGGGACTGAATGCTATGACATTCTGTCATTTATTTCCAGAATTATGGTCCGACTTATTAGAATTAACAAATAATACAGTAAGTGTATTGCTTTGTAAAAGATCCGTAGTGTTTTCATATACTTTACTTTAATCTAAACATACTTGATTATTTACATTATTCGGACTGTTATCCCCATCTTCATTGCCATATTCACAACATTTCAGCCATTGTACACATCAGCCTTCTTCAAGTGATGGGAATTTCAAACTGAACCCTTTATTTCATCCATCAGGGTAGATTGTTCTAGTTCCACATGCCATGCCACTTCCAGATGTTTCAGTTATTTCCCTTTTGTTCAACTCTCAAGGTTTTTTGGTTCATAACTGCTGTAGCCTGTTACTGAACTCACAACTCTTTGGGTCTAGTCACTGGATCTAACCAACATCTTTATCCACTGAGCCATGTGTCCTTGAGACATCCAAAAGAGGCATGCCATGTAGAACTAGAACAATCTACCCTGGTGAACAAAATAATGAGTTCGGTTCGAAATTCCAATCACCTGAAGAAGGCATACAACAGCTGAAATGTTGTGAATATGGCAATGAAGATGAGGATAACAGTGTAAATAATGTAAATAATCATAATACCTCATCTCAAAGAGATAGACAGAAACATACTGGAATTAAAAACTCTAAAGTTTGTGGACATCATACAAAGACAGCTCTAAATAATACTTACAATATTAGTGCAATATATTCAACGAAGTGTCTTGACTACAAAATACAATTGTATTCAAAGGTATAACTCATTTTTACATGTGCTTGAATAAAAGCCAAGCATGTCATCTGGCCATAGAATTTATATATTGGTATGATTAGGTGTCATATAAAATGTGTTAAAGACTTTGACAAGGTCCTGTTGCTCTCTCCCTTATATTGCAGTCAGTGGTGGTCAGAGTCAGACAAGAAGGATTTCTTTTTTGACTAAAGAAGAAATGTCATCCTTTGTTCAATCTCACATCTTACTTTTAACCAATATTCCAAATAAAGTAAAAACTTGCAGCTAAAACAACAGAAGTCTAAACATTTTTAACATCTCGACTGCAAGATGTAGAAAATTACCTGTCTGTTTCATGTCAGAGAGTCGGGCAAAGAATCGTTTTCTGTGACTCAGCATTGTCTACACAGTCATATTTTGATAACATTCTATTTGTTAATTCTTTCTGCTTCCTCTTTCAAATATGCCTGGCAAAATATCTTGTTATTAATCTTGTATTAGTATTGTAGGTAAGTAAACATGCAAATCCATCTCACTCCTAGCCAATCTTAAGCAGTGTGTCAAGTAGACTGCTTTAAAGAACATGCAAATCAGTTTCACTCCTAGCCAATCATAAGCAGTGTAAGAATCCTAAGTTGAGTAGATTGATCTAAAAAATATGCAAATCCATTTTACTTCTGATGAATTGTAAATGTTGCAAGTCAAGTAGACTGCTTTAAAAGCAAGCCAATAGTAAACCTGCCTAAGGTGGCTCTGAGTGAGTGGAGAAAAGCCCTTATCTGATAGCTTTCTGAGAAATTCTATTTGTCCTTCTACAGCTGTGTATTATCCAATCTGTAGGCTATGTCATATTGCTGTGCCCCTTTTTAATTAATCAGTCTTTTCTCTAATACAAAATAATTATTGATGGGTGACCCCTTTGGGAATATCAGGTACTGTAAACTTGGATGTGCAGGTGGTGCAGTGGATAATAGCTCATAATTGTTAATCAGAGAGCCAATTTCCAATTCTAGTTGGATTCAATATATATCCTTGGGAAACCTATGACTCCACCTCTTCACCACCCCAGCTATGGGTTAATTAGTAAAACTTATCTCATTAAACCTTATCTTATCTGAAAAAGATTTCTTACAAAAAAATATTTTCTGGTTTTAAATAATTTGTAACAGGTTGATAAGATGTAAATAATGAATCAAACAAAAACCTTTAGTTTCAAGCTGGTTTTTGGCAATAGTAGGTTAAAGTATCTTTAAGCACTAACAAAAGTTACTGGTATTTGGTTGCAATAATTCAGACCATTTTCTTGAACATTTATAAGTTCACCATTCATCCATGTATTTGATATTGCTGCCACATCTTATCTGAGGCTTCTGATATACATTTACAGCTTCTAGACAAAATCTAAAGAATCTGCAATATTATCAGTCCTGACCTAGCATCTCAGTTTCAATCACTTTCCCACCACTAGCTTACTTGTGCCTTTTCTATAAATATTTTCATGGTAATTGTTCGAATGAGATTTCCTCTTTGGTATCTCAACTTCACAAATTTAAGCACAGTACTAGATTAGCAGTTAGGTTTCATTATTTTACTGTTGAAATTGTTAGATGTAACCTTACGTTATTTTCTAATAGTTTTTTTCTTACACTTCTCACCTGTGGAACTCTCTTCTGACATTTTCCTTTCCTATCAACTACGATTTTCAAAAATTTAAATGCAATGTTAATCATCATCTTTTTTCTCTGTGAAAGCTGTTCTTTTATTGTCCTTGCTTCTCAGTAATATTTCCTCAGTTTCTGTCACTCTCAGTAACCACTTGTGTTTTAGTGATGTTATCACCTTACTTGGGGTGAAATGATTAAAAAATAGTATTAACGGTGGTGATGATGATGATAATAATTATGAAAATAATAATAATATTGTTTGAGTAGATAATAAGAGTCAAGCTAGGTAGAAGAAACTGTTTGAGGTAAAATTATAGCCTATGGTAATGAGTAATGAGGAAAAAATTAGCCTATGAATTATGGCTTATTTTTTATGTTTTGTTTTTTTGGGGGGTTATTTAAAGCTAATATATATTTAAGTTGTAGGAGGTTGCTTACAGTATGTGGTGCTTTCCTGTGGTTGACAATCAAAAAACTGACCCAGTTCAATGCTGCTTAACTTTGGCGATCGATCAAGAATCAATGTTAAAGCATGATTTGGCAATAAGCTAGCTGATGAGAGGCCTCAACTGAGCATATAAAATGCAGGACAACTTTTATGCCATCTTCTTAAAAAATAAGTGCATATTCTGTTTAAATCTTTGGGATGAGGCTATTGTCCTGATCTTTGTAGATGACTACACTTTTCCCTCCATATATGATCAGACATGCCTGATTTCATTGTTTCCCCCACCTCATTATGACTTTTGGCTATTCTTCCAGCTTCACTCATAAGTAGTAACCCAGATACATACCAACAAGAAATGATTAGCATCAAGCATACACTAATTTTTAACAACAACTAAAAAAATATAATTCTACACAGAATTGTCCCACGGGACAATAGCCTAATGAATTAATATGGAGATTAGTGAATTTGGTGACATAGTAATTGTGGGTTCAATTCCCTGACCAGGCAGTGTGTACTCAGATTCAGTGAAAACAGGATGATCAATAACTGAACAGTACTAAATAAGAATTAGACGGGATATCTCTTGACATTGGCAGTGGAATAACAACAATCTATCCCCATAGATTAAATAAATGGTTCAGTTCAGAATTCCCTGTCCAGATCAATATAAACCTGATGAAGACCAGAGGATACAACAATTGAAACTTTGTGATAATAACAACAAAGATGAAGACAATAATCCACATACAAATAATATAAATAAGTGCCTCTTATATGCAGTTAAATACAGTTTTTTGATCTCATATGATCCATATGAGATCAAATAACCATATTTAGCAGCATATAAGATGCATTTATTTATATCAATTCTGGTTGCTTAGAAAAAAGAAAATAGAGCAACATGTGATTTATGACATTTTATAAGTACAATGTCAATGGTAAAAACGAAAGTATGAAAGTATGAAAATATATATTTTCATATAAAAAAATTACCCACAATACCTATTTATTGTAAATTTACCCACAATACCTATTTACAGTAAAAATACATTTTATCTACAGTTGAAGGCATACAATTGCATTCAAAATATATTTAGTTAAAGCTATAAGATTGTGTTCAAAATATTCACATTTCAGCATTAAATAACCCATAGAGATGTTGATATGCCACTAAACAAAATCAACTAAGTAATCAATGGTAAAATTCATCATTTCCGTACTAGAACAGTTAGTGTTACTGTCAGTCAAAAATTTGTAAAATATTTTTATTAACTTTAACTTGCATTATTAATATGACTTCCCTTTTCACTATATTCTTTTTCAAGGTCTCTCAATTGCAATATCCTTATTGCTGATTTCACTGAAAGTTGTTTTCTGTGGCCATAGAAGGATATGATGACACAACTACGAAATTTAGCACACTATTGTTCAGAGATCAAAGTCACCTTGGATGATCATATATCTTTCAATACATGACTGACGAGGCAGAAGATTTTTTCCCAAGGTAAACTGGTTACCAACCAAGGCTAAAAAACTCAGTCTGTCCTGCTATTCAACCCATAGCTGAGGGGAGAAGAGATGGATTCATACTTTTCCTGAAGGTATTTGTTTATACAGAGTTATAACGGTTAAGACAGTTTTTCAAGAAAAATAGATTTCCCAAGTTCAATGCTATTGATTTTTCTAGTATTGATGAGAGTTTCCTTCCTAACATTTTGTCTAATGTATAGGGGAAAGCCGACATCTTGATTATTATTATTATTATTTTCCCTTCTAGTTCCATGAACTACTTATTTTTGTTGTTGCTACTCTTGGAAGTCTTGAAGTACTGTAGCTTTTGTTTTTTTGATGAAGCTTTTAGTTCAGGATTCTGTAGCCATCTGATGAATGATTGTCCTCTTTAACGACTAAATGATCCATTTCTTAAAGCCATTTTTAAGCATTGATCAGAGAAAATGGTTGTATATAGCTAATGGTTTAGACATTTCTGAACAAGTTAGGCACATGACATCCATACAGAAGTCTAGGATCTGATGAGGCTATTTCAGAACATGACTTGAATTGTCAGCTTAATAGTTTGGTTTTGTTGCATCATACAATGTCAGAGAAAAGTAACCCTAACACAACTTATACAGGGTTCAAGGTTCTTACTTCCTCTACTAAATTTATTATAACTGATATATATACTAAGGTATTTGAAGTGATTACAATTTATTCATTCTACATAACTGAAAAATTACTTAAATATTACCGAGTTTTGTTTTTTTTATGCTATAGATAAACAGGCGTAATATGACTTTCAAAGCAGAAATGAAGAAAGAATGGAGCAAAAACTAAATATACACATTAGTTGACAGCTAATGGAAGAATTGGTTAAATGATGTTGTGTCTAATCAATTGGAACTCAAAGATTAAAATAACCACTTGCAATAAATAGCAGATTGAAAGCACATTCAGAACTGACAAGTAACAGACATGACATTTAAATAATTTCCATGTTGTCAATCAAGACAAACAAATGAAGCTGTTCTTTGCAGAAGCAATATCATCATTTTATTAAACACAAGAGCAAAGAAGGAAAATGGAAAGAAAGAACAATATATAAATGAAAAATAAAATCTCTTTTCATACTTGTCTAAACTGGGATGTGACAAAGAAAAGCTGGCATTGTTTAACCTTTGTACCAAAAAGAAAAAAAAACAGTTTGTCAAAAGGATGGTTATTCCCTTGATGTTGCTATTACTGTATACAGTTTTGACTCCCTCAGCAATGTTTGTTTATAAGATTATAAAAATATGTGAACTGAGTACAATGCTATATTTATTATTTACATATTAGGATTAACAGAAATATGAAATTTGTCACTTAGCTGACTGATGTTATGTTCAGACAAACCTTTTTGAAATTGTTCAGTCAGGAGGTTTCAACAATTGTTTGCCAATTTTCTCATTTTTGTTATTTTTATATTAAGTTAAAAAAAATAATAATTTATGCTCTTTTTATTGGTATCAGGTTGATTCTCTGCTTCTTCTGTGTGTGTATGCGTATACATGTGTGCATGTGCACATGTTTAGAATATTGTGGTCATTTCTTTTTTTTGTAATTTTTTGTCTTCCTCACTATTCCTTTTCTTTCTTTTTTCTATCTTTTAGGCATTTTATAAAGAAACAGATTTGAGAAGAAATATTTTTATTTGAACATTTATAAAAAAAAGTACTAAATTATCAAAATATATAAATATGTATTTATTATTAGGTTGGTGCAAAAAAAATGACGTAATAATGTTGTTTTTTGACGTATTTTTTAACGTCAAAAAACGACATTATTACGTCATTATTTTTCCACCAACCTAATATTTACCATTTTATAAATAACAAAAAAACAAGTTTTTTTATTCAATCTAATAATTAAATAGTGTTTAATATGTTTGTTGTCACTTCTCAAGGATAAAGGAAGTTTATAAATCTATATTTTTGGATTTTATTAAAATTCTAATCATCACTGTTTAAAACAAACATTTTACTTTTAGTCCAAACTATATGCATTAAGAGCACTTTCAGACCTTCTTTTGATACACTAATTTTTTTTAGGAGCAAAAAGGTTAAATATTGCTGAAAAGGCTTTCTGGATTAACTCTCAACAGAAATCTTAGCCAATTGCATCATCAAATCAATTGTGTCTTAATTACATCCAGATCATATCTCATCCAATTTCAAGTTCCAAATTGCAATTAAAGTTAATGTTTGTAGTAGGATATCACAGGTGAAGGGAAGGGGTGTGTGAAAAGTTCTCTACCTGGCCTACAGATTTATTTTTCTTAGAAGGGAGTCTTGTTCAGACTGGAAACTTTTAAGGTTTTTCGCTCATAAAACTGGAAGGATATCATTCAAAATTGTTCTTATATAAATTTTTTAAAATAATACTTTTTTTCATATTCAGTTTTTAATTTTACAGAAAATAATTTGATGTTTTTAAATTTTAATGAAAATAGTTTTTCCTGTTGATTTTTAAATTTCAAAATAATTTTTTTATGTTCAACTTTTTAATTTCAAAGAAAATATAATTTTTTATGCAGAATTTATTTTTTCCTTTCATAATGAATATTTTTTTAATTTACAAGAAAATATTTATTTTTCTATTTTCTCTTTTTGCAATGATAAAAAAAGAATCTCTCATACTGAATATTTTTTTTATAATTTCAGAGAAAATAATTTTTTTCTATTTTTTTTTATATAAGAAAATAGAATTTTTCATGTTCAGGCATTTCTTCGGCTTAAGAAATTAATTTTTTATTTTGAAGAAAAAAAGACTGAATTCTTCATTTTTATCATTTTCTTTTTTGAATGACTTTCAAAAAATATGACTTCTTCATTTCCTTGATATTAAAAAAAAATATTCAAGCAATTAAGCCTGACAATACATTAACAATTCTTATATATCTATGATACAGACACATAAAAATTGTCTTAAATTCATTTACATCTTATATAATATATAGAACAATATTAAAAAAATATAAACTGACCTTATTTAATTCCTATTTTTTAAGTATATTCACAATATGAGCCTGTAACATATTAGTGTGATTGGGATCCTTGATGGGGATTATGTCCAGAGCAAAAAACTTGATGGAGCCCATCTCCCTTCAAGCTGGTTCTCCTTCTTTTATACTGGTGAGGCCAGAGACAGCAGTCTGTCCAACTATTTAACACATAGGGAGAAAAAAGATGGATTCATACTGTTCCCAAGGATATTTGTGCAAAGGTGGACATAAAAACATTAACTGGAATTTGAATGTACCTGACAAATCCCACTTTTCGTGCCAATATCCACACTGCAACATGCATATACACATTAAATATGTTAATTATTCTAAAATTTATGCAATTGATTTGCATTTTAGCCATTGATTTTAAGCTTCAACATCATACAGCTGAGTGAAAAATAAATTTAAATCAATATTGGACTTTTAAGAAGAATCAATGATCGTGTTTGGGTAATTGTAGATATCAATCAATTTTAAATACTGAACACAGGCCAAAATTTATAAAAGAAATGGAAAATTAATTTCAAATAAGCAAAACAAAGTAGCAGTTATCATTAAAAAAAATGTTCACCAAATATTTTTTTTATTTTTACCAGAAGCTAAAATTTCTACCAAAGAAAAAAATGTTTGCACAAGGAATAATCAAAATCAGATAAATTCAAGAGTCAGTCAAAAAATGCTTGTTTCTTTCATTCAAATCAGATTTAAGATTTGAAGCAACAGAGCATAACAAAATGAACTCAAGGGTCTCAGACTTCGAAAATTAATCATCAAAATAGTTTCTTTCCTTCTCAATTGTATCATGAGGGTCAGTCAAAAAGTAATGCTCCTTCATTACTTACAATAAATTTAATAGTAGAAGGAACATAGCATAACAAAGTGAACCCAAAGATCTTTTCCTCGACACCTCAGAGACTCTTCCAATCATTGGCAATAATGGCTATCCATAATTTCCTGTCTTACGTAGCCCTTAGTAAATTTGGTCTTTTTGCTATCTCTCCTAATCATTGTTCTGCCATCCATTTATATAAGCTAGTTAGGTACGTTATGTGCTGCTTTCATCTATCCCTCTTGCCTTCAAAATTTCCTATGAGTAACAAATTTTCCAAGCCCTCTTTCCTCATTATGTACCCAAGAAATTTCAACTCTTTTTCTGATGCTAAGTATAAGTGTCCTTTTTGTATCCATTTTCCCCAAAACTTCACTTCATGGTACTCTCAGTAGAGCCACATTTCTATCATCTCAAGTTTCTTCTTCATCTGTGAGGAGATTTCCAGCATTCACAGAGGACCAACATTGCATAGCTTTTCAGTACTCTTTTCTTTGTTTTTAACAAAATTTTCCTATTTTTAATACTTTGTTTAGCTTTTCGAAAGCAACTTTTGCTATTCCAATGTGCCTTTGGATTTCAATGTTGCACTTTCTGTTGTCTGTTAAAACACTTCCCAGATCAGGATTCCAAATTTAGTCCTCAAAATAGTCTGCTTGCTTCTCAATCATAACATGAGGTTCCAGTCAAAAAGTAATGTTTCTTGCTTTTTTTAACATCAATAGATTTAATAGTAGAAGCAATATGGCATAATAAAATAAAGCCAAAGGTCACAGGATACCAAATTTAGTCCTCAATATAGTCTGCTTCCTTCTTGGTATTCAGCCTTCGAATGAAGACATGTATATTTCTTTGATATTTTTCTTAGTCATATATGAGTTACTTGTTCCAAGTTCATCATCACTGAAGAACGTCTGTAATTTTGATTACTTTTTTTATGAACCCAAAATAATGAAAATCTCAGGACGGTATATCAGGACTGTCAGTGGGGTGAAGCAAGGTTATCGAGCTGGGACAGGTTGTCTGGATTTGGTTTGGTTTGGTTTGTTTTACAGCATATCAACCTCTATGGGTTATTTAATGCTGACAAAAATTTTTTATTGCTGGTAATATTTTGTTTTGTCAAAAATCTGTTTCTGGCAATATATTTCCTTCAAAATTGTATTGCTGGTAATAATTTAAAAAAAAAAATGATTGCTGGTAATAGTTAACTATTTGCCCATAGCTGGGACCCTAACAGGTGCTACCACCCTGGGCCAGGGTGAACCTGGGAACACCAGCAATTAAGAGGTGGTTCCATGCTCATCAAATCCTCCTGATCAAAGGCTTTGCTGCTGGATGTAGTTTAACGTCTTACCCAGGACGATTGTCTGGATTTGCATTGTTATGTCTGCAAATGACTCAAAGAAAACTTTTGTTCATGAAGGAGTCAGAATTAATGGCAGTGTCACTGAATGTAAACTTTAATCATTTGACTTCTTTCTGGTTCCAAACACACTGGACATCCCTTTCTCTGTGGTGGCTGCTGGTTCTATTTTTCCCTTTCTCAGTGTCTTGGGTGGCACCACTTCACTGATCTTTTCTTACTTACTGGCTTATAGTGGTCTTGTGAGGGAGAATATTTCCCTACAAGTCTGGACTTGGTAATTGGATGAAAGACATAAACAGACTCCTACATCAAGAGGAGTAGCAGTAGCAGCAGTAGCTTTTACTGAAAACAGTCATTCATGGCTAAACATTCTCTTCCCTAGTTTCTATTCCACATTATGTTTCCCAGTACCAAAAGGTAATAAACTTCTTGTTAAACCAACTCCAGTTTTCTACTGTTACTCAGTTGCAACAAGTGGTGAACCCAGCTCTCATCTCATGTGACAATCCTGCTTAGGAAAGTGTTATCTGTGTAATGAAGTTCCAGAATCCCTTGGGTAGCTACCACCCTTTCTGTTTTTGTCAATTCTGAGATTGATTTTTTGTTTTAGTGTAAAAATAATCATATTTTTTTCTTCTTTGTGAATGAATATTGTAATTAGGTTGGTGCAAAGATAATGTCGGTTTTTGACGTTAAAAATACGTCAAAAACCAACATTATTTTTGCACCAACCTAATATTAACAATTTTTTAGAGACAACAATTATTTTTACTTATACAAGTCCTACTATTTAAGCCATAGATGGGGGTGTGAAGAGAATAGTATTTGCACATAAGTGAATGTAACAAACTCAACTGAAATTTGAACTTAGATCTCTGATTTCTCATTCTATCCATTACACCACCCATATTAATATCTGTGAAAGTCTTTTAATAGATACCACATGAGAGCATGTCTATTATTGTTCTTCTATATCCTGTTTCTTTTCAGGATGTTGGTGATCATAGCTCTCCATAATTTCCTGTCCTTTGTACCTCTTAATAAATTTTGTCTTTTTGCTATCTCTCCTAATACATGTTCTACAATTTACATAGGTAATATTAGGTTGGTGCTATGTGAAAAACCGACATTATTTTTGCACCAACCTAATATGAATTTTTCTTCTGTTCCTCTCACCTTCAATATGCTCTGTGAATATCATATTTTCTAAGCCCTCTTTCCTCATTATGTGCCCTAGAAATTTCAACTCTCCCTCTTTCTAAGTGTCCTTTTTTGTTTCCATTGTCTCTAGAACTACATTGTTGCTCACATGCTTGGTTTATAGTATTCTCAGTATTTTTCTGTAGAACCAAATTTCTG
>OZ010589.1:82875318-82897818 GCA_963932145.1 Acanthosepion lycidas | reverse complement strand
ATAAATATATATACTTTAAAATATATCTATTTTAATTTAATTATCTATCTAAATATATATAGAGAGATAAAATATAAGTAAGTGATTTTTTGTTATTATTTCTTTTTTTATACAAAGGAAGAAATCAATTTTTGCTATCAAAATCTCATTCAAAGTGTCAACAATGCAATGACTTATTAAAGTCATTTCAGGACAGTGCTAAAGAAAGAAAGAATATCAAATATATTTTTAAAAAAGACACAAAATCAGGAAAAAAAAAGCAAGCAAGGAGATATTCAAAACACGTTTCAACAGCTTTTCAGAAACGTAAATAGGATGATCATTGTTATGGAAGTCTGAACATCCCCATTAGACAAGAGAATAAAAGACAATAGACTGAAGAAGGCAACAGTGAAAAATCAAGAAAAGACTGGCATGGAATAAAAATAAATTCTAAGAGCTCACAAAAAAAAACTGATTAATTGAGATTTAAAATTGCCAAGTTGTGAATTTTAACCAATTCCTAAAAGAAAGTCAGTCTTTAACTGCACCAAATCATGAAAAAAGTTTGTCGATTTATGTGGCATGATGACTCAAAAAAGACAAAAATGAATCATGTTTGTTTAATCATGTTTTTGTTTATGGCTAAATCTCAGAAGTAAGTCATTATACATTGATTTTCCAAACCATTTTATTGGTCTTGGTGCTTTTATCACATTTCAGTCAGCCCTCTCTCCAGCATGCTTTAGATGTCTATTCAGTTTTCAAAACCTACTGAGAATATTAAAAAAAAATTCTTTATTTCATTTACTGGAATAGAGTTTTATTTGCCTTGAGGAATTTTGGTTATAAGTATCAAGGTATAGATAATTGAAATGACATATGAATTCATTGCTTGCACAAAGCTCTACAAAAAAGGCTTTATCAGTGGTGGGCAGAGGTTTGGTGATGCTCAGGACCAACACCTTGACTCTATATCCCCAAGACTGAAGAAGTTGGGGGCCTATAGGGCCTAGTACTAAGAAATATGAGAAAGGAAGACATTTCAAATATTTAAAAACAGATAAGACATGAAATAAACATTTTATTCAAATTAAGTATTGTTGTGGCCTTGTTAGGGACAGAAATAAAGACACAAGAGAGGAATTGAGTTAAACAAATATATTAATAGGAACAGTACTACAAACATATACAAACGAGAGTGTTACAGCAAGAATGTTCAGTTTGACTGTCAAAGCTGACTGCTGGAAACTTCACGCTCCAAACGACAGTACCTGCTCCTATTTATAGCTGGGAGAGTCCATGCATGCGTGGGTAGATTACTATAACAAATATAAACTAAATTTTTATTTCACTCTTTGATTGGATGCCCTTCCAATATGGATGGCTGGGGCCAGTGCACCCTCTGCTCCCCTCTTTTGCATGCAACTGAGCCTCATACCAAACTTTTTTGCGAGTATTCTTTACATCAAATGATGATGGAGTTGATTATGGACCACTCATGTGGACAAGGTTTGCACTAAGGTATTTTATTTCAATTTATTTTTTTTTACAATAATATTCACCATGTACAAGGCCCAAGAGCCACTCAGAATAGAGGATTACAGAGTAAGTGACACAGTTTATGGAGATATGTGGGAGAGATAACAGTCAACCCAAGACTTGAAAAGGTGAAGTGATTAGGAAAGCATCTTCATGGGAGTCGGTTCCACAAAGTAGAAGTTCATGGGAAGAAGCTGTTCAAGTGGAACTTACATCTCAGCATTGCACTACAAAGAAAATGGGGATAGTTTTCTACAATATGCATGGTATGGCAGGTCTTAGCTAAGAAAATTGTATAATTAAAAAGCTACTCAGTTGCCAAAAAATTGCAGATGATGAAATCAGATTCTAGCTTAGTTATGTACTTTCTTTAAAAGTGGAGCAGCTACTATGAGATTTTTGTAATGGGGAAAGTGAAGAGTGTCAAATAGGGTTCTCTCTTTTTTCAACATTTAACTGCACTGGGGTTGCAGTCAAGAGTGACATGAGACATTCTAGTAATAGGAAGAAATTTTGCCCATACAATTTTAAAAATTTAGATCTTTTCCTAAAAATGAATGTGGTGAATAATCATGTAGAAGCAAGTGCGTCAGAGTGGTTTGCATTTGGTGCAAAGGAAAATAAGTTCCTTACCTCAAAACACGACACGTAGCATCGACATTTTGTCCCTTTAAAACAGCATTAATCTCCACTTTTTGTGTTAAAGTATTCCAACAGTATGTACTGTAATGGTGGCTTTTGTACAGCTTATCATGGTTTGGCCAATAGCAAGTCGCGTGCTGATTGGTTGGACTGGAGAAATCTATTTGTCTGGGTAACAGAAGGCAAAAGCAAAGAATTCTAATTGGTTAGTCGGCCATGGTATTGGCCTGATAAAAGAGGGCTGAAGAAGTGAGAAGGGAAAAAAATCAGTTTACGTTGGTGAAGTGTGCAGAACTCAAAAACAGTGATTTGAACAAGTGGTATTTTGTATTGTACATAGGACATCCGAGGAATTAACTACAATTAATAAAACCTTAAAAATAAAAACTAAAGTGGCATATACAGTGCTGGTGCAAGGGTCTCAAAGCACCAACGCCAAATATATGATATGAGGCTACTTTACTACATCTCAATTTTCATCAGGTAGTATTCATATGAAATACAAATTCTATTGTAACCTAATTATGTAAAGTAATGGATCATATTCAATATAAGTGAACAATGGATCATATGCAATATAAGTGAACAATGGATCATATGCAATATAAGTGAACAATTCAACTAGAAAAATTGAAAATAAATACAAAATAGAGACATGTCATAATAGATTATTCCATGTTAAATAAATCAACAATGTTTCACTGCAATTTTTAACATCAACTTGATATTTTTCTTGAATAATTTTAACACTTTCAACATTATTGTTGTGACCTTGTTAGGGGTGGAAATAAAGACACAAAGAGAGGAATTGAGTTAAACAAATATATTAACAGAAACAGTAATACAAACATATACAAATGAGAGTGTTACAGCAAGAATGTTCGGTCCAACTGTCAGAACTGACTGCTGGAAACTTCATGCTCCAAACATCAGTACCTGCTCCTGTTTATGTCTGGGAGGGTCCATGCATGTGTGGGTAAATTACCATAACAATTATGGATAAAAAATAGTGAATTTAATATAGTGTTTTTTTCAAGACTTAAAATGAGCGAAAATGGTTTGGATGGAAAAAAATAAACACCAGAATAACATGAAAATCTGTGAAATTTTTTTCATCCTTTAATAATCAGTTGTCCTTATTGTTTGTTTGTTTGTTTGGGTTTTATGGCATATCAACCACTGTGGGTTATTTAATGCCAAATCCAGTTTATATGAATTTTAAATGCCTATTTTGTGTGGAATAAAAAACGTATAGCTGGCAACATTATTGTTTCAAAAACGTATAGCTGGCAACACTATTCCTTGCAAAAAAACGTATAGCTGGCAACATTATTCTTTACAAAAAACGTATAGCTGGCAACATTACTTTTTACAAAAAACGTATAGCTGGCAACATTACTTTTTACAAAAAACGTATAGCTGGCAACATTATTTCTTACAAAACACGTATAGCTGGCAACATTATTTCTTACAAAAAACTTATTGCTGGCAACATTATTTCTTACAAAAAACTTATAGCCGGCAACATTATTGTTTCAAAAACTTATAGTTGGCAACATTATGGTTCCAAAAACGGATAGCTGGCAACATTGTTTCAAAAACCTATAGCTGGCAACATTATTGTTTCAAAAACGTATAACTGGCAACATTATTTTTCCGAAAACATTATATGAGGCCTTGTTGTTGGATGTAGTTTATCGTCATACCAAGGACGTTCAAAAACGTAAAGCTGGCAACATTATGGTTTCAAAAAAGTATGGCTGGCAACATTATTGTTTCAAAATCGTATAGCTGACAACATTATTTTTCTGAAAACATTATCTGAGGCCTTGCTGTTGGATGTAGTTTATCGTCATACCCAGGACGTTCAGTTGTCCTTAGTTTTATTTGTAATGTAGATAAATGTAGGTAGAAAAGAGCAAATGTTGATAAAATATTGAGGGTCAAAAATCACTGCCCAGGGCCCCAAATTAGGTTCCCTGCAGTTAGAGGGATCAGTGTGTAGTACACGTCAGCCCTTGACATATAGTCTAAGGAACAAACAGATTCCAAACACATTTAACCACCAGATAACTTTCAACAAATATAAAATATTTCCCATTGTTATTTACTATAGTAACAACACAAATGAGGAGAATAGTTCGATTGTAAATAGCATAAATTTCAAAACTCCTCAGACAGAAATTCAGACAGAAATTATGTATGAACATGTCCATGATTGTTAGCAAACATGTCTTGCAACCCTTCATTTTTGTTTTCTTCTTCCTTAAGTTTGTTCCAGTATTGAAACCTTGTGCCAGACTAGGCAAAATGATGAAGTTATCTCTTTCTGTATTCCTGTAGAAAGTATTACTTTGTCTAATGTTTACTGATTAAGTGTTGTTGATTATATGATACTACATTAACCCTTGAGCATTCAACGCACACAAACACACCCTGTAAATATCGGTTCTCAAAGTCCCACTGGGTGACTTCCTGTATTATTTATGATGATATTGTCTTATATTATGACACAGTATACATGGGGAGAAGACTTCGTAGAGTAATGGATTGTGGCTCGGATTGAGGAATTGGAGAGCTGAGTTCAAATTCCAGTTGAGTTCATTACATCCACTTACAGACTAATAGCCTTGGGAAAGGTATGAATCCAACTCTTCTCCCCCCAGCTATGGGTAAATAGTAGGACAGACTTAGTCCTAGACTTGTTGCCTTGGATGGCAACCAGTCTAGGAGAAGGACAACTCTGGTAAAGCACCTACTATGCAGCTAAGGAAAGGATTTTTTGTATTGACTCATTGACCCTGACTATGGTCAACTGCCTATACATGGAACAGGTTAAACATTGAGAGCTGATATTTACAGATGGGTTTGGGTAGGTTGAATGCTATGTTGGAAATATACTTTTTATCATTTTGGAATACTATAAAGGTTTTGTCATTTCTGGTCATCTATATTTCAGCTGTTCCATGAGCCACTTGAAAGTTTAAGCAGGTTTGTAGCACATATGCATAAAGAAAGCAGCTCAATACTCACTTGATTTTTGTACTAAATTATCATGTAAAAGATTTCTCTTATTTACTATCTTCAGAAAAAGATGATCATAGCTCACCACAACTTCCTACACTTTGTAGTTCTAAGCAATGTTTCTCTCCTGAATATAATTTCCAGTGCCTTCTCTGCCATTCATTTAAAGATAAAAGTAAGACATTTGCTGTAAACAATTAGATTTTTCACTATATTTTAGTAAAAATTAATACTTTTTTCAAAATCAAATGAAGTAATCACTAAATTAACGAAATTTAATTGCTTCCTATATTTCCATAATGGCTACTTTATTTTTTGAGTATTTTTAATTATGAGTTCAAACTTTTCAGTCAGCAGAAAACAATCATAATTTTATTTACACTATTTATATTAGAGACTATTGTCCTCATTTTTGTAGTTGTTATCATCTGATTGCTGTCTGTCTGAATTTTTGGGAAGAGGAGTTATCATTATTTACACTATTTACATTCAGACTATTGTCCTCATCTTTATTATTGTTATCACAACATTCCAGCATCTGTGCTCTCTGACTTTCCTCTGATGTATATCAACCTGGTTAACTCACAGGGAATTCTGAATTGAACTCTTTATTTAATATACAGGGGTTAGACTGTTCTTGTTCCTTTGCCTATGTCTAGGGATATCTCATCTAGCTCTAGCGGATTAAACTGTTGATTCATGAATTTGGTGATTGCGAGTTCAGTCCCTGGACCAAGTAGTGTGCACTTGAACTCAGTGTAAGTAATTGAGCAGTAATAAAAATAAGAACTCGACAATATCCCTATTAATGGGCAATTAAACAAGATGAGTTTAGCCCTGTAGATTAAATAAATGACTCAGTTCAGAATTTCCCGTAGGTTACACAGATCAATATACACCTGAGAAAAACTCGAGTCCACAATGGCTAAAATGTTGTGATAACAACAAAAAAGATGAAGGCAATATTCCAAATATAACTAGTGTAAATAAAACTATTTGTATATATGTTAAAGAACTGGAAGTATTTGTGAAAAGTGATAGTGTGAAAAGTCATTTGCTTGCAAACAATAGCCATTTTTTAAAATTTAACAAAAGAAATCAACAAATTATTTGATTCTAATAAAGTTTATTTTTTTACTGAATAAAGGGGAAAATACATTTTAAAACTAATTTTTATTGCCAGTTTCAGAGAATAAGACGAAGTTTACAACACACATGAAGGAGACAATGCTGAAACAACAAGTGCTGGAGAAAGACTGAAGATTTCTGAAATGGTACAAGCCTATGTATTAGGTTGGTGCAAAAATAATATCGTTTTTGATGTATTTTTTAACATCAAAAAACGATATTATTTTTACACCAGCCTAATAGAAGTCAAATGACCTACCTTGTAACATGGCTGTCTCCTTGTAAATGCAGGCCAGCTAATCTACTTCATTTATAGGAGAATACCTAATACTGCAGTTGGGTTAGTCCACTTTACTAGAATGGACCTGCCCAACACATTTGCGTGAGTGGACTCCATTCACCCTATATATCTCTCCATTAAATCATTCAGCGCTGCTTTCCAACCTGAAGTCTGCCTGTGTGTCAGACCACTTGCAAGCTAACCAATATTCTACAGCCTATAGTGTTCATCAAATCATTTCCATTTAGTATTATGCTTGACGCACAGTAAATTCAAATTTTGCTTTATGGAACTTTTCCAGAATTTTTTCTTCTCAGATATTTTTGAACCAATCAAAAGATATGAAGAGCTGACCATATCAACCCACTGTGAATAAAAGATTTTCTTTCTTTTTATGTACCGTATCCTTTATGGATGTAGGTGATCATGGCTCTCCACTTCCTCCTATCCCTTGTACCTCTCAATAAGTTTCATCCCTCTGTTACCTCTCCTAGATCATGTTCTGTCATCCGCTTGCTTAAGCCCACCAGGTATGTCATGCATTGCTTTCCCTTGTCTCTCTTTCCCTCTATTCGACTTGTGAGTATCCGAAAAGATTACAGTATAATAAAAAAAATACATTAGGTATTACACAACTGTCAAGTCATTAGAATTGATTAGAAATAAAGAATAAACATCTGACAGGCTTTTAACTAGTGTCTATTATCCTTTGAAGCCTGCCTTTCCATATCCATTCCTTATCAATACATTCACAAAGGTTAATCAGTAGAATTCATTGAAATTTAGCTATATAGGTACATTCTTTATTCTGTTAGCACTAATAAAGCACTATTTCTTTAATGAAGCATTATTAATTATTATTGGGGTTTTATTAGTATTTATTCTTCCTTGAATCTGTTAATCACTGATCCAACTTTCATATTGCCTTTTTAAGTCTTTTAATTCATGCTACTTACAGAGCAACAATTTGGAAGCTGTGATAAAAAGTAAGAGAACTAACGTTAAAGAAATACAAGATAAAATTTAGTCAGAACTCATCGTGATCCAAGAAATTCAATTAATGTTATGTCTAATTAAAATAATTATCAAATGAGAGTAATCAAAGAATGAAGAAATATTAAAATTAATCCTTTCCTATAACATAATAATTAAATAAATTTTGAGTTTGTCTTTAATTAAATTAGTTAAACTATTTTGCTTAGAAATGCAGACCTAACTTTAGTTGCAAATCTTAAGTAATTCTTTTATAATGTAATTGCAGTCAAGATTTTCTCAACTAGATAAACAAGTATATATATATATATATATATATATATATATATATATTAAATATGGTAGAAGTATAAATAACAGTATAAATAATTGTAATTGCAGTCAATGTTTTATCAACTATCTAAATGAATATATATATATATATATATATATATATATATATATATATATATATATATTGTACTGACCCCAAAAATTGTTTGCTTATTAAGTAGAAAATTTACTTAATAAATGAAACATACTTCTTTGGCCAACCCTATATATATATATATATATATATATATGTGTGTGTGTGTGTGTTAGCTCTATCACTGATATTGTGTGCTTTCCAATAGTTACCACACATATGTAATATATAAATAATATATATAGAAATTACATAAAGATATATAAATGATATATACAGATATGACATTTTAAAATCATTTTAAAAGTATCAGCTGAAGAGACCATCAGGCTGAAACCATTGTCGCATACTTTAATTGACCTCTTGATTTTTCAACTATATATATATATATATATATATATATATATATATATATATATATATATACACACACAGTGTAACCCGGATATAAGAGAGTTGTCGGGACCGGAGAAGAAGTATCTTATATCAGGGTTTCTCTTATATCCGGGTTTGGTCTATTATATATACATTAACACAGGCTCTAATTTGGAACCAGATAAAATCTCTCTTATATCCGAGTTTCTCTTATATCCGGCTTACACTGTATGTATATATATATATATATTATGAAATACACTAAGTTTGACAATTATTTTAATATAATTTATTGTTATACTTTATTTATATAAACATAAATATTTAAATAAATGTTCGACTGATTATACAAAGAGCATTTACTTAAATATTTGTCTATATAAATAACATATAACAATAAAAATATATATATATATATATATATATATGAAAAGCTAAGGAAAAAGTAGGAAATGTTTATCAATCTAACATGTTTCACTTTTATTAAAGCTTCAGCAGAGAAGAAGATATGGAAAAAAGATGAAATTCTGGTATTTTTATTTTTGCGTTGTTTGATTTTCATTGGTTAATCAGCTGTCATGTACATTCAATAGTTAGAGAAACATTAGGATAATTTATAGCGTTCCAAATTCAAAGCAAGACAACTTGTTACTTTGAAGTTCTTATGTATTAATGGATTCCAAGCCCAACTGAAAAACCATAAATATTGAGTTTTTTTTTCCATTTAAGTGTATAATAATTCTAGTATGTCTAGGTAAGATTCAGATAATAATGTATATTCATAAGTGTGTGTGTGTGTGTGTGTCTGCTTAATGTGTTTGGTGGTATTGTGCATGTGATTTGGTAACATTTTTACATATATACTATTTCTTTCAGATAAACACGTGTTAGATTCTTTAAGAATGGATTCAAAAAGTTTATCGATGTTTTTGACATCTGTTTATAGTTGGTGATAAATTTATTAGTAAACTCTAGAAGTACATTCAGCATAAAGAATTATGTTCTTTTATTTAAATTTAGGTTTCATTTGTAAAATCAAAGTTAGAACCAGTTTTGTTCCTCTGTATTACATGCAATAGATTTAGAACAGGTCAGCTAAAGAAGACAACAGCAGTTAATGACAGAAACATTGTGAGAGCTGTGAGGAAAACCCCAAAACAACAGTCAATCACCAACAATCTCCACAGGGCAGGGGTGAAGGTTTTGCAATCCACCATTCAAAGAAACCTTCAAGAGCAGAAATATAGAGGCCATATTACCAAATGCAAACCATTCAGCAGCAGTCAGAATCAGAAAACCAGATTGGTATTTGCAAGGAAGTACAGAGATGAGCAACAAATGTTCTGGAAGGAAGTTTTACAGACTGATGAGACCAAGATTAATCTCTATGAAAGTGATGGAAAGGCCAAAGTGTAGAGATAGAACGGATCTGCTTATGATCCAAAGGATACAAGCTCTTCTGTAAAAGATGATGGAGGCAATGTCTTGGCTTGGGCTTGCATGGCTGCTTCTGGAACAGGCTCATTCATATTTATTGACAATGTAACTTGTGATGGTAGCAGCAGAATAAATTCAGAAGTCTGCAGAAACATTTTGTTTGCCAATTTACAGAGAAATGCATCAAAACTAAATGGGAGGAAATTTATCAAGCAACAGGACAATAACCCAAAACGTAATGCCAACACAACAAAGGAAATCAGGGAAAAAGTGAATAGTTTTTGGCCAAATTAATCACTGGAGCATAACCCAATAGAACATGCATTTCATCTCCTGAAGAGGAGACTGAAAGAAGAAACCCCATGAAATGAACAAGAATTGAAAGAGGCTGCATTAAAAATCTAGGAAAGCTTCACAAATGAAGAATGCAACAGTTTGTCAATGTCAATGGGTTGCAGGCTTGATGCAGTTATTGCCAACAAGGATTATGCAACCAAATATTAAATGGTATTTTACTTTAAGACTATCTGTTACTTTACTTTTGTTCAACTAAAAATGTGATGATCTTATACAAAGGGTGGTATGTCCTTAGCATCTAAATGTAAATATCAGGAAATAAAAGTTGTAATTCTAAACTCTTTTCTCATATTTATCTTAAGTCCAAATGTCTTCAGTGAACAACAAAAACAAAGGAATTGACCTTGGTATTGCAATACTTTGAGATAGGACTATATATATATATATATATATATATATATATATATATATAGATATATATTGTCATCCACAGACAGACAGTTTTGCTGTATCATGACTCAAAATTTTATGCAGTCCTTGCAATCTTCAGGTGTGGAACATGTTCCACACCTGAACTGCATTAAACTCTGAGTCATGCTATATATATATATATATATATATATATATATATATATGCACACAAACATATTTATATTTCATGTATGTATAATTCTACATATACAATATACATGCAAATATACAAACACACAACTTATTACACTGTGTGTACATGTGTGTGTGTGTGTGAGTGCATCCCTCCAGATGCATGCAACTATGTCTTTCTGTCTGCCTTGTGTGCAGCTGAAGGAATGTGGAGGGAAAACACTGCTCACCTTGTAAATTATTTTGGTTTCTATATGAAGCAACTTGAGTTTTGTATTCTGTTTATGTCGATTGGGGACAGTAAATTCTAAGTTAAAAACCTGAGGGCAATAAAAACAATAGAAGCAGGGATAGGTGTAAAAAGAATTGTGGGTGTGGGGGATTTGGCAGTTGGAGAAAGGGGGAAATTTAAGATGATAGGCAAACAAACAGAGTGCATATAGAGAGAGAAAGAAAGAAATGACAAGAAAGGATAGATAGAGGAAAAAATGAGTGAATAAAGTAAAAAAGAATGGACGATAAGAATGAGAGAAGAAAGGTAAAACTATGAAAAAGGATGGAAAAAGAAGACGAGAAAAGAAAAAAAACAAGTAAAGAGAAATGTATGAAGAGAATAAAAACATAAACTTAGAAAAAAGTGAAAGAAAATAATAAAAAAGAGAAAGAAATTGAAAATGAGAGGAGGAAATCGAGGAAGAAAGGAAAAGAAAAGAAAAGAAAAGAAAAATGAAATTGGGAGAAAGAAAAGAAAAAGAGAGGAAAAGAGAGAAAGAAAAGTGATAATTAGAGAAGGCGAAGAGAAAAGAAATGAAGAAAGAGAAGGAAAAGATAAAATGAAGAAAGAAAAGGAAAAATGAAAATGCAGGAAGCAAAAAAGAAAAGAAAGGAAGAAAGAAGGAAATGTTATAATGAGAGAAGGAAAAGTTTAATTTAAGAAAGAAAGAGGAGGAAAAAGTGAAAATGAAGAAAACAAGAATGAAAAGTGAAAATGAGAGAAGGAAAGGAAAAAATAGATGAAGAATGAGAAGAAAAAAGAGGGAAGAAAGAAAGAAAAATAGAAATAGAATAAAATTTAAAATGGGAGAAGGATAATGAGAATGAAAGAAAAGGAAAAGTGAAAATGATATTAAATCAAGGAAAAAATAAAACTATAAGAGAAATGAAAGGCAAATAAAAAAGACAAAATAAAGAAAAAAACAGAAAATTTTAAAAAGTGAAAAATATTTGTAAAGGATTAAATAAAATGTTAATCCTCAGACACGGAAAAAGAAAATAAAAATGATGAAAGAGGGTAAGGGGACAGAGAGAGAAAATGAAACTATGAGAGAAAAAAGTTTGAAAGAAGAGTTACAAGAAAAGAAAGGTAAATGGCTGGTGGAAAAAAGAATTAAAGAAAGAGAGAGAGAAAAGAAAGAGATAAGTGAGAGGAGAATGAAAAGAGAAGATATAAATGATAAAGTATCATAGAGAGAGAGAGAGAGAGAGTAAAAGTGCTGTTAGAAAGAAACAAACAAACAAGAAAAAATATGTAGAAGTCTGAGACAAGACAGAAAAGGAAGTGAATATAGAGAAATGTAAGATTGAAAAAGATGGTAGAGAAATGAAAAGAAAGAAAAGACAATGCCGAGAGGAAGAAAGAGAAAACAACGCAGGGAAAGGAAAAGAGAGAAAACAATTCAGAGAGAAGAGAAAACAATGCAAAGAGAGAGAAACAAAATTGGAAAAGATGGTAGAGAAATGAAAAGAAAGAAAAGACAATGCTGAGAGGAAGAAAGAGAAAACAACGCAGGGAAAGGAGAAGAGAGAAAACAATTCAGAGAGAAGAGAAAACAATGCAAAGAGAGAGAAACAAAATTGGAAAAGATGGTAGAGAAATGAAAAGAAAGAAAAGACAATGCCGAGAGGAAGAAAGAGAAAACAACGCAGGGAAAGGAGAAGAGAGAAAACAATTCAGAGAGAAGAGAAAACAATGCAAAGAGAGAGAAGCAAAATTGGAAAAGATGGTAGAGAAACAAAAGGAAAGAAGAGAAAAGAGAATGCAGAAAGAGGAGAAAAGAGAAGAAATTCAGAGAGAAGAGAAAAGAGAAGACAATGCAGAGAGGGGAGAAAAGAGAAAACAATGCAAAGAGAGAGAAGCAAAATTGGAAAAGATGGTAGAGAAACAAAAGGAAAGAAGAGAAAAGAGAATGCAGAAAGAGGAGAAAAGAGAAGAAATTCAGAGAGAAGAGAAAAGAGAAGACAATGCAGAGAGGGGAGAAAAGAGAAAACAATGCAAAGAGAGAGAAGCAAAATTGGAAAAGATGGTAGAGAAACAAAAGGAAACAAGAGAAAAGAGAATGCAGAAAGAGGAGAAAAGAGAAGAAATTCAGAGAGAAGAGAAAAGAGAAGACAATGCAGAGAGGGGAGAAAAGAGAAAACAATGCAAAGAGAGAGAAACAAGATTGAAAAAGATGGTAGAGAAATGAAAAGAAAGAAAAGACAATGCCGAGAGGAAGAAAGAGAAAACAACGCAGGGAAAGGAGAAGAGAGAAAACAATTCAGAGAGAAGAGAAAACAATGCAAAGAGAGAGAAGCAAAATTGGAAAAGATGGTAGAGAAACAAAAGGAAAGAAGAGAAAAGAGAATGCAGAAAGAGGAGAAAAGAGAAGAAATTCAGAGAGAAGAGAAAAGAGAAGACAATGCAGAGAGGGGAGAAAAGAGAAAACAATGCAAAGAGAGAGAAGCAAAATTGGAAAAGATGGTAGAGAAACAAAAGGAAAGAAGAGAAAAGAGAATGCAGAAAGAGGAGAAAAGAGAAGAAATTCAGAGAGAAGAGAAAAGAGAAGACAATGCAGAGAGGGGAGAAAAGAGAAAACAATGCAAAGAGAGAGAAGCAAAATTGGAAAAGATGGTAGAGAAACAAAAGGAAACAAGAGAAAAGAGAATGCAGAAAGAGGAGAAAAGAGAAGAAATTCAGAGAGAAGAGAAAAGAGAAGACAATGCAGAGAGGGGAGAAAAGAGAAAACAATGCAAAGAGAGAGAAACAAGATTGGAAAAGATGGTAGAGAAACAAAAGAAAAGAAGAGAAAAGAAGAGAAAAGAGAAAGAGGAGAAAAGTGAAAACAATGCAGATAGAAGCCAATATAGATAAAAAGGAGTAAGATGACACAGATGAAGAGAGGTGAGAATAGAGTGGATCACAGAGAGACTAGAGAAGAGAAAAGACAAAGCAGACAGAGAGAAAAGGGAAAAAGACAATATATAGAGAAACAAAAAGAAAGAAAAGACAATGCAGAGAGAGGAGAAAAAAGAAAAGACAATGCAGAGAGAGGAGAAAAAAGAAAACAAGAAAGGAGAAGGCAATAAAGAGGGGAGAAGACAGTGTAAAGATAATACAAGAGAGATGATAAAGAGAGATATGATGAGTTGTTGAGAGAAGTGGATGAGAAAAGAAAATTAGTGAAAACTGGAAAAAAAGAGGACAATGACAGAGAAAGATGCAGTAAGAAAAATTCCTTACACAGGGAGAGAGAGAGAAAAGGAAGGAGAAGTATGAAAAAAAGAAAGAGAGAAGGAGAAAGAGAGGAAAAGCGTAGTGAAAAATAAAGAGGCAAAGGAAAAAGAGTGAGGGGGAGGGAAGTGAAGGAAAGTGAAAAAGAGAGAGATGGGATGGAGAAAGAAATGGGAGAAATGGATAGAGAGAGAGAGAGAAATGTGTACAACTAAAAATAGAAAAAATCCTAACAGAAAGAATGATGCTTGTCAGAAAGAGACTAAGTAGAACTGAAAACATTAGAAGAACGGCAAAATGAAAAGAAAAAGAATAGAGAGAGAGGGAAAGCAAAATGGAGAGGGAGAAGGTGGATTCCAAGCCAATTCCAAAGAGCAAACCAGGCAGAAAATGAAACAGAATGAAATCAATATACCATTAAGGAAAACGTTGATCGTTCTGTTCAACTGTGATTTATAGAATAGCAGACAAACCAGGCAGGAGCTGGGTGAACATTGGTTTTAGAAAGGATAGAGAAAACATTAGCCCTTTCCCCACTATCACCCTACCCTACTCTACATTCCTTGCCCTTTCTACCTTAATAAGTAAAACCCAACACTCTATCCTTAGCCAACAACTTCCCCAACCCAGAAGGTTTTTTTTTTTTTTGTTTTATCTCATGGGCAAACAATATAAGCTACATATAATTCAGCAATCACCTTTTGTTTTTATTATTAGACTTATTTATCTGTGTATATATTTATTAGCACAAAACACTTGCAGATTTTATAAGAATGTAAAAGTACTGGCAAAGCTGAAAAGAGAAGCAAGGAATTTCTCCATCAAGATAACTGCTTCAAAGAACTGACAATTCACCAATCATTTAGATGAACCAAGCAAAGATGAGCTTAAACTATGCTGAACTAAAATAGTAACAATTTCATACTAGTGAGAACTTCAAAGACAACATTAACCTAACTATTAGGTTGGTGCAAAAATAATGTCGGTTTTTGACGTTAAAAAATACGTCAAAAACCGACATTATTTTTGCACCAACCTAATACAATAAATACTAGTCCTGCCATTATCTATGATCATTAATCTCTTCATTTCTGAAAATAGAGAAGGCTTGATCCAAAAGTAATACTTTAGTATTTTGTTATGTTGACCTACAATGAGGCAGATATTGGTTTATATGACAATGATTGGTTGAAATTTCTGACTAATAACCCATAATGTTTTTTGCCCTGTGACAGAAAATGGTTTCTGACTTGAAAATGTATAAAAGTAGATCATTGAATTCCTCCACGTGGAGCAAAAAGTATGTCCACTGTTATTCATTAATACTTGTTGAACATTTATGCTGACTAAACAATGGATGCACTGACTAACCTATTGGGCAATTTGATTAAAGTTGTCATGATAAAGTAGGCAACTCTGCTAGTACTATATATATATATATATATATATAAATCCAGGAAAGAATGAACATCTCTGAAAGAGTCTGCCCAAAAGTAGCCTACTGGTATAAAAGTTCTCAATGCCATAAGAAATGGCAGAGCTTAAATATTAATTTAAAAACCAGGTAAGCAGTGACTGGCCACTACTATAAGTTTCATGCATTTGCATGCAATCATCAGGCAGCCAGATGATTGTGTGCAAACACATGAAACTGATAGTAGTGGCCAGTCACTGCCAACCTGGTTTTTAATATATATATATATATATATATATATATATACAATAGCTGGGTACTCATAATCAAGGATATCCATCTACTAGGGTGGCTAGCCAATCCCGATTGCAGATGCTTGCATTTGTGTTCATTCAACAACCACAGGGTCCATGTGTGGTTTGTACTGCAACTATGATGAGCAGACCTTAGTTACAGTTTCCAAGAGAGAGCATGTTATCTAGCATGATCAACAATCTGAACAAGGCCAACACACTCAAATCCTTGGTTATGATGACTCATAACTTTGTGCTACACAGCTATCGATGGCACCCAAGTGTTCTGTGACAAGCCTTGGGTAATATAAAAGGTTCAAACACTGATATTCCATGGTTATAATTTATTACATTGGAATTGTAATCATGATCCAATTCATCAGACCATATATATATATATATATATATATATATATATATAGGGTGTGGCAAAATGATCTGAGATATTTGTAGTGAAATACAGTGTTTTTATTTTTGAAATGTACATATAATGTCATTTTGTTTTATTTCATTTTCAATTGCCAAAATGAATTGGATGGGCAAGCATCACGCTTTCATTGTGGAAATCTTTATCAAGGACAATGAATCGGTATTCGCAGCACAAAGTGCATTGGCTAGCCCAATTACTTGATTTGAATTCATGTGATTTTTTTCTGTGGGGATGCCTGATATCAAAGGTATACACTCATTGCCCTTGATCAATCGAACAATTAAAAGATGCTATTCGTTAAAAAACTGCTGCCACTCCACATGAAATGGCCCATCCAGTTATGGACAACTTTCATGA
Organism: Acanthosepion lycidas; assembly: GCA_963932145.1. NCBI lineage: Eukaryota > Metazoa > Mollusca > Cephalopoda > Sepiida > Sepiidae > Acanthosepion > Acanthosepion lycidas. The sequence goes on along the minus strand of OZ010589.1, from coordinate 82,881,128 downwards.
ATGCCTTCAACAATGTGTGGAAAGTCATGGCACACACTTGAATGATTTAATTTTTAAAATGAAATGAAACAAGATGGCATTGTATGTACATTACAAAAATAAAAACACATTTTTCATTCTCTACTCTATTTTGCTTTTATTAAATTTAAATTGAAAAGTCTTTCTTAAAACTTTTGTTTTAGTTTTAATTTGAAGGTAATAGATTAAAAATTAATATTTTCAATAAACAAACTGTATTTCAAAATGAATTAAAACTCATTGGAAGGTTTTTTTTTTTTTCAATCACTGATTTCACCCATTGCTTCAGCACAATATAATTATCTTTATTAAAAAGTCTTTCAAAAGTAAAATGTACTTTTCTGAAACTTTATTTGAGGAAAATTAGCCAATTCAAAGTTTAATTAAGAGGATTTTAAATAAATATTATGTAGGGATAAAAAAGATTATCTCTCTTTGGTCAAGATAAGTCATGTGAATCATATAATAAGTGCTTAGTGACAGTGATGAAAATGGTTCGTAAGTCATACAGTTCATTTACAGGAGCTAAAGAAAGGAATTATTTGAGTTGATGTTTAAGTTGTATAAAATCGCTCTGAGAACAAAGCATGCTACTTTTCCTTTTCCTTTCAAGCTGTTTCATTTCATCCATGAAATATAGTGTTATGTCATGGATGTAATAATGCCCATAATGGGGGAAATAAATGGCAAAATAAACAATTCTTCCAATAGCTCCCATATTACATGTCACAGTAAGTTTTTTTTTTTATTTCACAAACATAGCTATCAAGGTGGATGCTATTCTTATATTAGGTTGGTGCAAAAATAATGACAGTTTTTGACGTATTTTTTAACGTCAAAAACCGTCATTATTTTTGCACCAACCTAATATTTTACCAAGTATGTTTTATGATTGTAAAATCTCTTTTTTAAATGTCCCTACAATAGAACCAATATATATTTTCTCAGGTTATTCATCAAATCTACCATGTCTCTATATATGATGTTTTCCACTAGTCAAGAGGACAATTCACAGCAAAATATTTCTTTTTTTTTGTTTCTTCTTTTCTCTTTAATATTCTGTTATTGTGTCCCTTAATTAATCTCTTCATTTTTGGCATACAGTTGTAGCTTATCTTTTCTGCAATTCCATTAAATATTTTGTATAACATGAAGTATTTAGGGAATTTTATCAATTCAAACAAAACCTTACCAAATTTAGTTTTAATTTCCATATATATTTGTGTGCTTGTTTGATTGCTGACCAACTAACATTCTTTAAGGTTCATTTATTTTTCTAGGGTGCAGACTATTTTTCTGGTTTCCATGGAAAATTTGATAAAAAACCATCCAAAGTCTTCTTAGCACTTTCGTATTTTATAAGCTATTATTAAATATAAAAGGCAAATAGTCTTTCTTTCTACTAAGCATGACAGCAGTAAAAGAGCAAATATTTCCTTTCTATAATGCTTATACACCACCGTCTAGATTAACATTTCTCAACTAGTGTGCCCGAAGTTAACAGAAGAGTAATTTATAAATTATTTTCATATTTAAAAAAATCTTTATTTTTAAAAAGCTACCGACATCAAGCACATCTAAGTAAAGTCTTTGCCAGTTGATACATGGATGCTAAATACCTTAATCTTTAAGAAGGAGTGGATAATCCTTTCCCTTTTGCCATCCTCAAGGGATATAAATCAGTTATCAGGCTCTCTAAAACAAAATAACAGATTCTTCATAAATCCCTTGAAATGAAAGCTTTATCATAAATCTTTTTTGGGAATGCTAAACTAAAATTTCATATTTTCAAAATTCATGACTAATTTTTTCTTATTAAAATTTAAAGTGCACCCCAGAGTTTTAGATATTCTACAAGTGCACTCTGAAATAAAAAAAAAAGTTGAGAAACACTGGTCTAGGTACAAATTCTGGATTAATCAACAAACATAGGCAGTAGGGAATATTAATTTGTAAGAAAGAGCAGCCTCCTAGACATTGTAGAAAAGAATGTAAGGTCCACAATGCCACACACACTAGCTAACAGAAACTGATGAAATAAAATGTAATGTTAAATATTATCATATGAAGTGTACAATGTATTATCATTAAGAGGCACAAAAAGCAACAACATGACATCACCCATGTCTGTCAGCAAATTGACAGTCAAAATTTGATTACCTCTCATTTCTGACTGTTACAATTTAAAAAGAGACTGTGGACAATAATTAAAGAGAATGCATTGAGACAACTGCTGGCAATCCCAGAAGTGGACATTACATACTGTTTTGAAAAACGGAAAGAGTGCTATGTTGTGTGTGAGGTCTCCACAGGGAGGGGGTGCTTTGAAAATAATGAAGACAGTATTGTCTGAGATATGCTTTTATTTTAATTAAATATTAATGCAAACAAAAAACATATCTTAAGCAATAGTGCCTTAGTATCTGGATCATTTTTGAACTGGCCATGTTATCCTGTACTTGTTAACACTTTCACTGCTGCACTGTTATATCATTGTTGCCTGGCTGTACTGGCCCATTTTGGGAAAAATAGGAGATTGTCATTTACTGGAAATAAATGACTATAAAATGTTGATGGTGATTTCTCATAGTGTTATAGTGGAACACACCTATTCTATAGTTAATAGACTCTCCCACCTATAATAAGTAGGAGTAGTAAGAGTAACATGTCAGTTGCGGAGTTGGTCAGTCAGTTGATGTCGGACGACCGTTAGTCGGATATTAAAGTATCAGCCACCACAACTAGATTACTGCATCATTACCTATTATATCAAGTTCCTAACGTTTTGTACGTTGAACCTATTTTAGGACCGACATAGTACAAATACAAGCCTCCACTGTGAAACTACTCTACAACACATAGACACCACCACAGTTTTGATTTTGATCAGATATTCTGCAGTACAGAAAAATAAACACACCCCAAATATACAATAAAAGTATACCATAAAACAGGTTGTACTGGATGCTATTATATGTCTACACTGTGTTAAACATAGCACTAAGCACTTGTTTATAACACAAATGCTAGGGACCAATATTTTACAGTATCTTGAAATCCCCTGACAAGTGGACAAAGCAATTGCTGAACTCTTTTTTTGGATATCTCAGTTTCAGTAAATTTCCTTTAGTAACTCAACTTTCCAAGTTTTTGTTCCCTCTGCTATGGCCAGGTACTTAACTCACAACCCTTTGGGTTAAATCACTTTTGGGATTACTTCAAACAATGCTTTTATCCATTGGGCCATATTTCCTTGGGGATGTAAATAGTGTAAATAGTTACAATACAGAAATATAGACAAAAACTGATTTATATTCACATAGGCTCTTAAGAAAGGGCTTTTACCACTGCAGCATTGTATATAACATTGTTGCCTGGCTGTGCTGGCCTGGTTTGGGGAAAATAGGAAAGAATAAATAACTATAAAGAAATTGGTGGCAATTTTGTTTTCAGTAGGATACTCTGAAGAACGGACTAATCCAAACGATATCTGTCTATATTTCTGAGATGAGATATTATGTACATTATTTACATTATTTGGTGACAAAGATGAGGACAATAGTCCGAATAATGTAAATAATGCAATCTAAACGATATCACACAACTTCTTTTATGTGTGATGTCCTTTCATGGCCATCTACAATTTCTTATCCTTTTCAGTTTTGAGTAAATTTTGTCTTTTCACTATCTCTCCTAATCCCTGTTCTGCGAACCATTTACATAAGCTTATTAGGTAGGTTATGCACTATTTTCCTCTGTCCAACATGCCTTCAATATATCCTGTGAGTTTCAAATTTTCCTAGACCTCTTTCCCTATTACATGCCCTGGAAATTTCAACACTCTCTTTCTCATACTAAGAATAAGTTTCCTTTTACCATTTTCTCTAAAACCTTTGTCATTTCTTACATGGTCAGTTCACAGTATTCTCAGCATCTTTTCTGTTGCCTCATCTTCATCCATGAGGAGATTGTCAAGCATTCACTGCCACATAGGAAGATTGATATTACATAACAGTTAAGCACGCTTTTCTTTGCTTCTAATGAGATTTTTCTGTTTCTTAATACTTTACTTAGGTTTTGAGAGGCATCTTTCACCATCCCAATGAGCCTTCAGATTTTGGTGTCGCATTTTCCATCCTCTGATTGTGGCATCTCTAATTTGTAATTTGCATATTTGACTCTTCTTTTTTGCTGACAACCATATACATAAGTTAAAAATATATGTCATAAACCAGGCACAGTATATGCCACTATATGACTTTGCTGATTTGGAAATAGCATTAAGCGCTCATTAATTTTTGACACAAACACAAGTAACTGACATTTCAGAGTGTCCTGTAAACATTGGCAGAAAGCAATGTAAGTTTCATAAAGATAGATAAATACATCAATCAAAGTAGAAGTTTTAATAAAAATATTAATTATTTATTAATTAAATATTAATATTACTATCTGATTAAAAAAATACTTATGAAATCAATTTAAAAAATAATATGTAATCGATTTATAGAAAAATAAATATCCAAAAGAACACTATATAGCAGGAATTTCAAGATCATCTTTGGGTTTATAGGCTAGAATTGTCCTATAGGCTAGTATAGGCTGCAGCCTAAGGCCCCTCAAACTTGGTTAAAAAAAATATGTTTTTTTTATACTACAGTTGTATTGAAATATGTACTAATTTGGTTTCCAATAAATATTAAAATACTAATATTTCTTAAAGAATATTTTAATTAACAAAAAAAAAAATAGCTCTTCTAGAATTTACAATAGGTTCATGTACAGTCAAGTTAGAGGGTTGCTTCGTCTGAGGAGGGGTCCCTATAATTTCATAAGTGTAGGGGCTCCAAAAGATCATAATCCGACCTTTTATTCTTGTGGATTTGTCACAAGTCCAAACAAAGAAACTTAAAGAGTCATGGCACCTGCCTCCCACATCTTGTTTTGGTTTTTATTGAATGTTGTAGCTGATTGCAAAATAATCAAACTAGGACATTATTTAAATTATTTTTTTGTTGAAAGATCATTGTGTGTCTGGACTTGATCTCTTCTTAGCTTCAATAACAATAAATCAATGTTTAAGATACGATCAGACTGATCAAAAATTGGCCAGTTTTCTTTGGCACTATCATTGGGAGGTGAGGATAAAATCAATAATTTAATGATATTTTTATTTAGATGTAGTCAACTAATGTTCAGACTAGTAGGATTATATATATAATTCCATTATATGTATATATGTACATATACACATACACACATATATAAATATAGACACAAACACATACATATATACACATGTACATTCACAGATATACACATATACATACACACACATATATGCACATATGCATACACACATAAAAACATATACATACACACACACATATACACATATATGTACATACACACACACATATACACACACACATATACACATATACGTACATACACACACATATACATATATACATAAACGACTCTCCCGTCGAGATTCGTCGTATGAGGGTCAAGCAGATCAGTTTCCAGGAAACCAACAGCTCGACAACGGCACATGAGATTTGATTATAGTGGTGATGGCCTCGTGCAAGACCATCCACACTTTTTGGAGGGACAAATACAGAGACCTGGTGCACCGAATGCCACAAGGTTCCCAAACGACCCTCCGCAGGTTTTGAATTCAGAGTTGTCCTTCTCCTAGACCAGTTGCCATCCAAGGCTATAGAACCCAGTCTGTCCTGCTATTTTACCCATAGCTGGAGGGAGAAGAAGAGGATTCATACCTTTCCCAA
>OZ010589.1:82750318-82872818 GCA_963932145.1 Acanthosepion lycidas | reverse complement strand
TTTGCATAATTTAGATGACAATTTATTCATCGCACCCTGTATAAACCTCCACTAATTCATGATACTTAAGGTTTAAAATGAATTTTAAAAATTAAAAAGATTTCTTGAAACTTTCATTTTAGCTTTAATTGAAAGCTAAAAGATTAAATTTATTATTTCCAATAATCAAAATACTTGATAGTGTATTTCAAACAGAAATTGTATTGATTGGCTTTGATTCACTTTTTTGGGGGCTAAAAATAGCTGATCAGTGCCCTTTTTTAGTCATCTCTCATCACAATGTAATTTTCTTTGTTAAAAAATCTTCCAAAAATAAAATATACTTTTCTGTTTATTTGAGCTGATTTAAACTATAATTATTTTGATATGAAACAAATATTATTTACTTTTTAAGCTGAAAATAACAGAATTGGATTTTTAAAACAAACAATAGTGGGGATTTACTTGCATTTCACCACTTGTTAAGCACTGACAAGGTGTTTTCAGTTTTTATTGTTGTTCTATGGAAAATTTATCTCTTAAAATATGATTTAAGAAAATGAAGGATAAGCCCCTTTTTTTATATAATTTTTAAGTACTCAGTATTCTTAAAAATACTGCAAATATTCTCTGTAAACTAATTTTAGGAATGTTAACTTCAAATTTATTATAATCATTAATCTTGTTTTTCTGTCATCTGTAGTCACCCATACTTTCAAGAAAGGCATGTTTATATATATATAAAAAAATTTTAATTATTTTAAAAATCTTAGTGCATGATGATTAATATTAAGCTTCTCAATTTTCACTTAGTAATTAATTATAGTCTTCACATAATAACTTAATAAACTAATGAGATGAAAATTTTGAAGAATTTTTAAAAGATTTTTTAAACTTTATAAATTGTTATAATTAAAAAAAAATGAAAACAATTCTTGTAAAAATTCATTATTCACAGAAAATTTTTTTCTTCTGACTATAATGTCTTTATTATTTATAAAAGCAATTAAAAGCTTATTTAATTAAATAAGGTCATAGTTTTATTAGTTTCTATTTTACTATTCAGAGCAGATTTTTGGAAAAGCACTAAAAGTTTTAAAAAAAGTAGATAATTTACATTCTCTAAGGAGTCCTGCATTTGATAAAACAAAGTCTGAAGTCAGAATTTAATTGCTAAAAATTTCATGAAATTAAGTGTGTGTGGTGGTGGTGGGGGGTTAACAGATGTAAAAGAAAAATATTTTCTCCAAGATTTTCTAAAAATAATAATTTCAAAAATAAATTCATTCATTTATAGATAAATCCTAAAAGTTTTCTTAAAATCTGACAATTGTTTAACTTTTTCAAGAATTTCCAAATTAATCTGTTATTTTACCAGATAAAAGGTGCTAAAATTTACGTAGTTTGTTCTGTTGCACCATTGTCACATAAAAAAATAAGATTTTAAATCAAAATATTCAATGTGTTAGAAACGAATAATAAAATTAAAAATAATTAAAAAACACTTTGTCTTTTTACTTAATAACAGCATAAACATTTTGACAATAAACTTTTTATTAAGTTTGGGGCCTTTTTTCATCATGCTATGCTGTTTTTTCAGCAAATTAGTGGATATACATGGTGAATGAAAAATAAATTCCTATTTGATGTATGATACACTCTTGCAAAAATTATAGTTTGATGGTGTTGTGGCCTATAAGGGGTCCAGAAAAAAGACATGGAAAGAAGAAGGTAGGTCGAGCAAGTGTATTGAAATAACAGAACATATATACAAAATAAGTTCTCAGTCAGCAGATAGAAGTGTCCGTCCAAACTGTCAGGCTACACTGCATCCTGACTGCCTCCTTAGGAAGTCTTGCAAGTTAGTATTTATGAAGGAGGAAGAGTTCATTCTAATGTAGATAGATCACCATAACAAACAGGACAGCTCATCATACATAAAATAGGGAGTTACTTTTCCATCACCCTGTACATGCATACATATATATATATATATATATATATATATATATATATATATGTGTGTGTGTGTGTGTACACATCAAATTGTCTTTAAATTATGTGATGGCAGAAGAATTATCACTGAACATTTAAAAGGTAAGCTTAAACATTAATGTGCTATTTGAATGCAGTGATCAATTTTGAGTTCTTCTGTAGTTTATTGTTGCCTATCACATCTACTCCTCCCTAGCTATTGTGATGGAAATCCAATCAAGAGCACTCCACAAGAGCTAGTTTAAATGCTGCCTGATAAGAGGCTTTTAAGCTAGTAAGCAATATTTTTGTATATTATACTTTTATTATTAAAAATTCACCCAGTACAAGTGCCACTCAAGGTAGAAGATTTCTAAAAGAGCTTGCTGTATGGATGTAAGAGGAGAAAACTGGTGTAGATTATATAGGACAGATAACGATTGACCCTAGACTTGAAGAGGTTAATATCGTGGTGATGTGGGAAGCATCCTTTCAGGAGTCTGTGCCACAGTGTAATGTTCCTCAGAAAGAATCTATCTGGGTGAAAATGTGTTCCTACCAATGGTATGTGAAGGGAACGATGATGATCCAGCTCTGCATATATGGCATGGCATGTTCTAGATGTAAATGCTTGAACAGGTGGAATTAAGAAATGTAGTTCATCTGAAGATTTGCCATGGAAATAGCGAGAGAGTTGTGATGAGCTTGAAACATTTCATCTGTGGGGGAAAAGGTTGTAGGGTTGGAAATAATTCATTGCCTACAAGGCAGTGTAAAGGTTTTTTTAAACTCTGTTAAGGTTGGAATGAGCAGTTCCAGCCTAGGTATGGCAGCAACACTCCATCTTTAGTCTGATTTGACTTATTTTAAGTAAAGTAAATGTCCATCACAAATACCAAAAAAACAGAGAAACATTTATGCAGACTATGGACAAGGTAAAAAGAATAATTGAATGTATAAAAAATAGGTTAATACGTTTTGTTCTTAAAATCTTTTGCTGTACAATGTACCACTGCCTGGTGAAGCAACTGAACTTGATAACTGTGACGTCACCCTGTCTGTCTTCCTTTCTCATATTGGTATCTCATACCAATCCCTTCAGAGGCGTCGACAGGTTCCCCTCTCTCTCACAGTGGCATCTCACACCAATCCCTTCAGGGGGTGTCAACAGGTCTCCCCTCCTTCTTCATGGTTTACCTTCGCCTACCGCTCATGCCACCCTTCAGCCAATGAACGCTCAGCAGCATGGGTGTTTGCAATTATCGCTCAAAGGAAAAAAAAAATTATCTTCTCTTTTTTTTTCTTTTCTTCTTCCCGACAACAAACCTTTATGACTCTTATCTTAACCAAACGCCGTCTGGAACTCGTCAACGAGACCTTCGCCAAACAAGCACTGAGGCTGGTCAATGATCTTCCGCACCCTGTCGCCAATTATTCGTTCCGATAAAATAATTTTTCTATCATGGCCAGCTCTGACACAAAACAGGTGCTCTTCTCAAATGATACCTCCGCAGATAGTTAATGGTTTAATCTTTCCTTCTTTGTACAATTAATTTTTATCTCTTAGCATTCTGCCTTGTAGGCCACTTGACCAACCTGAAAGTTTCATTATTGCCATGGGCAGATTGCTATCTTCTTTCGCCGCGTCGTAACATAAATCAAATTAAATCTGGTATCTTACTTTCTTCGCTAATGAAAATAAAATCTTTACCACTTTTCTTTGTTAGAAAAAATAATATCGCTCAGTGTCTTTTCGTGATGGCTTCTTATCACCTAAATTAATTCTCGCCTTTTTTTTTTTCACGCAACCCTAAATAGTGTCACATAATGATCAAATGACAATATTATGAGAAATTAATCAAGATTATACAACAAGGTACACAGCTAACAGATTCAAATTAACCAAATCATATGTTCAAAATCATTTACATCACGTTGGTTATGTCAGTCACTTATATGTAACTCCCAGGTAAGTGAAAAGAATTTGAATGTTTTGCTTTTTGAAAAAATTGTAGCTGGTGATGAAAAGTGGATATGTTACAACAATGTAGAGTGCAGGAGATCATGAAGAAGAGAATATGAATCATCACTAACCATGTCAAATGCCAGTTTTTATTCAAACGAGGTGATGCTGCATCTGTATTGAAACTGAAACGAAGTCTTTTACAGGAAGTGCTATATGGTGAATTAAATAATTTATACATAAAAGTACTGCTCCTAATTCAATTAGTTATTAATTGATTAAAAGCAGATGGGATTATATAATTTTATTTCTTTGGTGTGCAACAGAGCCACAGGTATAGCCATAGGTGCATCTCACAATGACCATATTCAGTGTATTAGATATGGCCATCATAATAGGCAGATAGTCGAAGTAATCAATGCCACGGTATTGTCTTTTATGTTCCGATATTTTTCTTAATGATCAAATTTTTTTTAAAGCCATTAAGGCACAAGGGGTTACAGGATATGGAAGAATTAGGAACATTAATAATAAACAGGAAGAGGAAAGAGTAAACAAGAGGACAGTATATAGCGATTGACATTGCATTTAAATTTTTACAAATTTAAGTTGGATGGAAAGCAAGGAGCCGGAAGAGAGTTTCACAAGCGAGAAATGCGAGAGAAGAATCTGTTAGCACAGAACTTACGGTTACATCTAGACATCTCAAATGTAAATTGATGAGATCTCGACGCCAGTCTAATACTGCGCCCAAATTCAAAAACGTCTAGGTACTATAGCGAATAGCTCATCCAAACAATTATTACGAAAGTGCTTATAGAAAAGACACGAAATGCAGCCTCACGGTGGTGGGAAAGTGACTGAAGCCGAACCGCCAGATCCGGACCAATAATAATGCTGATTCTTTTTGGGGTTTATCAACAAGCTCAAGGTAAATAGCTAGGGCACTGGACCATATGTAGCAGCAATATTCTCAGCATGAACGAATGGTAGACCTATAGGTAATTTAATTATTGATTAAGAATTACTTAAGAAAGGAAAGCATAACATTTTTTTCTAATCAGGATAAGCAAAAACACATTTCTTTTGTGACCAGGCAACAACGTGTTACAGCATGAGTGGGAAGTTTTAATTCATCCGCCATATTTAATAGTGCACATTTTTACGGATTTATCTTATAGAAAAAAAAAATGTAAATTCCTCGAAAAACTGCAAAAGGCAAATAGAGTTTTTTTTTTTTGATGGGGGGGGGTAAAATTCTGGTGGAATTATAAAGGTAACTGAAACATAACAGAATATCTTGGAACAAAACATTTTCGGTAAAGCTGAAAAGTCGAAGAAACTGCCTGTAATGCTTACCTCAGCCAGTTATGCCCCAGTTATGCTTAGGCGATCATGTATTTCGATACATGACTGACGAGGCAGATTTTTTTCCCCGCAGTAGGTTGCCATTTCTGCGGTAGACCAGTTGCTATTCAAGGCTATAGAACCCAGTCTTTCCTGCGACTTACCTATAGCTGGGTCGGGGAAAAGAAGAGGATTCATGCCTTTCCCAAGGGTATTAGCACGCAAATGAATGTAATGGATTCGACTGGAATTCGAACTCGGCTCTCCGATTCCTCAATCCGAGCCTCAATGAATCGAATTAACTGTTTCAGTTAACCAGGGGCACATCTTATTTATCTTTCATCACATTCAACGAGTTAACGAAACTGCACAATTCTCTACAAAGTGGTAAAATACACCTCCAAAGTGATATTTGTAGACACAGTTACAAAACCCGAAAAATGTCTATCTTTGTGACTCTTGTGTAAACATTTGGACTCTACTGTAAACCATGCCTTTGTGTACTTTTCTGACTTTGATATAAACAGGGCATATTCTTACCTTTCTGACTCAGTGTAAAAACGGACATATATCTATTTTTTTAAAAACTCTAGTGTAAACTAGACCTGTATCTACCGTTTTAATTATAGTGTAAACTAGACCTATGTTTACCATTTCATCTCTAATGTAAACCGGACCTATGTCTACCATTTTAACTCAAGTATAAACCGGATCTATGTCTATTATTTTATCTTTAGCATAAATCAGACCTATGTTTAACTTTTTGACAATGATAAATCGGACCTATATATATACGTCTTTGATAGGTATCAAAACCTCTTGCAAGCTTTGCAAGGAACCAACAGACTGTCTTAAAACTTCGTGTGCAAGTATGATAAATGCCTGAAGACATCACACTCCCTAGAATGTTCTTAATTCATCCAACGGGATTCATAAGGACATCAAAACCAATTATAAATCTTTTAAAATCAACTAACCTGTTAGATTTTATAAAGCACTAGCAGCATGGCCCGGCGTTGCCCGTGCTTGATTAAAAAATCGTACGACTCATAGAGCAATCGCTATCACTTAAAATATTTTTGCCCTTCCTTGCCTTTAAAGGAGTACCCTTTGCCGTGCTGATGTTACTACGATTAAAGCAATAGTGTTGACAAAGTCGAATATGTCATTTGTGGCTCAAAGTCAGAACTGGTAGCAGGGATAAAAAAGCCGAATTTCAATGGCCCTGCACCCATTCCAGAATTTGAGGTCAAATGTTTTCTTCCACTCCACTGCACACACTGACCTGTTTCTTCCCGCGCATAGCGTCACCTTAAATTAATTTGCATTTAGGAAATAGCCAACCGGAAAAAATATTTTTAAGGGTTGACCGATTGTCGATTTGCACTCTGTTTGGGGAGGGGGACGCTCAGAGTTGAAACTTCACATGGTGACTCCCAATGGCCTCCTCATAAATCCGCTCGGTTTTCGCTAAAAACCGACATGCGGTTCAGGCGCAATCTGAGCGTATCGGTTTTTTGGTTATATCGATTTTCAGAGCTGTTTAGAGGTCAGTGGCCATGAAACTTCTGGATAACATTTCTAATGATAGACTCTAAGAGGGTGTCAAATTTGGTTGAAATGCGATCTTTCCTTCTGTAAGCAGATTTTTTCGATTATCGATTTTTTCGGAACCTGAGATCGAACTCAAAAATCGGCCTCCGTCATGTCCTTACGGCAGCCATTTGCAAACTTGTGGTGAAAACCGCATCGAAATCGGGTGAGAAATGCGGCCTGGGCGAGGTAACAACGCCCACGACAGACAGACAACAAGAGAAATATAGATAGTAAGATTCTTTGAAGTTTCGAAGGACTTAAAAATTAAAAAAAAAAAAAAACTATAGCTCTTCCACTTTTAAAATGGACCATTTTTCTGCTTTATGCAGAATTCTCACATCAGTCTAACACTGACCATGAGGATCCCTTTACAAAGCGGAGAGAGGAGATAAAAATCGATAGCAATCCAAGAAGAATAGAGCACCTGTTAAACCCTGAGAGATACATCATTTTCACTATTGTTGCATTTGTCATTACTATTGATGCATTTTCTGGATTGCAGACCAGTGAGTTTGCAACAAAACAAACTACGATGGCAGTCAACAGCCATCTGGTGATAAGCCTCATGAATATTTATTACTCTAGAGTGACACACGCAGCTACCCTCCCAAATAGAGGCAATCCAGGTAGACATATGCTATCAATCATGGACGGACAGAAGCTGTCATTTAGAGAAGACTTGATAGTTCGACAAACAATAACGATAAACAGAGAAGAATTTTTTGTCATCGGGTTTGATGTGGGGCAGAGGGTAGGTGAGATAGAAATCATGATAAAACAGTTTATGATCTATGTATTCAGGCTTTTCTCCTGATAGCTGCATAATGTCGGTATTGTAGATTTTACAAACTTTGTTTCTTGCTTACCGAAATTTTAAAACTGGATCAGAACTAATTTCCATAAGAATAAAAATAGAAAAAAGTGAGCAGGGTAGGGTATATGCTTTTCGCTGCTAAGGCTCCTCATATTATGGATTGCTGTAATGCTAATTTTTATTATTATTATTATTATTATTATTTATGACAACATCAGTAATGTTCATGATGATGATATTAAGCACTTCCGGTCCCACTGGAAGCAAACAGATCAAGCCGCAGTTTTTTTAATAAAATAGCTGTTGAGTTTACCACGTCTTGTGTTGTGTCGTCATTGTGTTTAGTTTCCTTATCTTTTCGGCAGCCAGTCTCACAAAATTCATCTTTCCACCCTCAGTGGAACAACAACGATGATGATAATAATAATAATAATACAGTGTAACCCGGATATAAGAGAGATTTTATCTGGTCCCAAATTAGAGCCTGTGTTAATGTATATAAATTAGAGAAAACCGGATATAAGAGACTTCTTCTCCGGTCCCGACAACTCTCTTATATCCGGGTTACACTAATAATAATAATAATAATAATAATAATAACTGTATTAAAGTTCTGCTTTGAACAATCGGTCTGTGAGCTTGTTAAATTATGAGTTTTTTTGTTTTTTTTTGTTTATTTTTTTTATAAAGGGGACAGTATGTTGCACTGGGTTACTACTAAAATCAACTACTTTAAACCCGGAAAACAGAACATATGAACCAAAATGTTGTAATAAACACTACAAAAATGAAGATTCTCGTCCAAATTGTAGCCAGACAATTCTGAATAACGTCAAAGAATATAAGAAAAAAAACATTATTAATAAGCAAGAACAATAAAAAGAAAAAAGAAAAAAAGAACAGAAATTCACACGGCAGAACATAACAATTGACATTGGATTTAAATTTTTGAAGAACAAACTTGAGTGGAAAGCCTGTAGCTGAAAGTGAATTCCACAAGCGAGAAAATAAAAAAAAGTTAACATTGACTATGTCACTATATGTAACCGTAATGGTTACATATAGTGACATAGTCAATCCAATTGTAAAATGACGAGATCTTGCTGCGAATCTAGTACTAAGCTTAAATTCCTAAATTCGAGATACCAAATAGGAAAGTTCAAGAAAGCAATTACAATGTTGTTATTTATAGAAAACGTACAGGGAACTTAGATCATGGCGGTGGGAAAGTGACTGAAGCAGAGATAACAGGTCAGGACAAATAACACTACAGATTGTTCTTTGGATTACACATACACACACATACATATGAAGAAATATACTCTTAATGTGTGCTATATTTATGGAATAAAGTGCTCAATATCAGAGATAGAGCGTGTGTAAATATAAAAGTGAACACTGAAGTTAACACTTACAGGCGACACAATCGTGTGGCCTGAAGATTGCGTCTAGCATGAAACAGCCTGTCGCCTCTAAGTGTTGACTTCAATATTCACTTTATATATATATATATATATATATATATATATATATATATATATATATATATAT
Organism: Acanthosepion lycidas; assembly: GCA_963932145.1. Classification (NCBI taxonomy): domain Eukaryota; kingdom Metazoa; phylum Mollusca; class Cephalopoda; order Sepiida; family Sepiidae; genus Acanthosepion; species Acanthosepion lycidas. The sequence goes on along the minus strand of OZ010589.1, from coordinate 82,863,594 downwards.
ATATATAGATATAGATTTATCTCTCTCTCTCTCTCTATATATATATATATATATATATATATAGAGAGAGAGAGAGAGATAAATTAATTGTTCATTTATTGTGTCTACTCAGACTTTTGGAGAATTACATCCACTCTTCAAGAAACTTGTTGATTGTAAAAGCATGATGAGTGAAGAATGTAATTCTGCGAAACTCAGAGTAGAGACGAGAAAAGTAGACTTTTTTTAAATTTTATTTATTATTATTAAAGTTCTGTTTCCTGATATTGAGCACCATAAAACTGTTTGCCTTAAAAAAAGACCTTATATCATCTAGAAATAACATGGTTATATATAACAAAGCTGGTTTTGCTAAACACTCACGTGTGTGTGTGCGTGTAAGTCAGCAACTATTGACTGATATTAATGCAAAAAAATCCTCCAACCCCACAAAAATTACTTAAGGAGTCGATAAACTCTGGTACCCGCAAACTCAAATAATAATTTTAATTTTAGCCACTCAATAAATTGTTTTTACTTCAGTGTTTGGTTTTGGTTTTAACACATTCAACAAGAAAGAAGTTAGTAAATGACTATGAAAATCGAGTCGACAAACTGTCGTACCAGTGAACCATAAGTTTCCAAATTGAACTACAGGAACAGATTAATTTCCTAAAATAATTCAACTAAAAAAATAATTCTAATTTCTGTATTTCAACAGTTTTAACTTTGTCATTTGTTTTCGTTGTTTCTGGCACGGAACTGTCAGTGGACTAAATTTGGTGAAGCTTTCTTCTGTTCCCCATGACTTTTCTGACGCTGTGGGATAGAGATGAATAATGTCATTGATTCTGTTCGAACTCAATGAAAGCATATGATACGTTTGAAGCAGATCAGATTCAACAAAAATCCTAATGCTTACCAGCTATCCTTTACAAAGTGTATTTGTAACATTGTGGATGTAAAATAAAGTACAGTGATTTCATTTGAAGGATTAAGCAGAAAAAAATCTAATAAACAGCCATGTATATTGATGCAAATATATCGTATTTGACAGGCTCAATTGACGGTCACAAGTCCTTCCAAAAAAAAAGTAGAACAGAAAAGAAGCAGGATATGATTGGGTCTTTTTATTGGTCCGTGAATTGACTAATCAGCAAATGGCGAGATTTCCTAGTTTAAAAAAAAAAAGGAGTTCCTCCTTCTAAAATTCTTTAGGTAAGGTTTTTGAAGTGATAGCCAGCAGATGCCGATGGGGAAGTTCTTCCACTCACTGTACACTCTTCATCACTGACAGGTAATCAGCAACATTTCTTTGCTGGAGACAATAAACCGCACTGCGTTGTGCCATTTATTATTATAAGAAAACGTTTAATCTGGTGAAATGGCTTTTGAATTTCAGTTAGAAAACAAAACGGTGCGACTTAGGGATGAAAACAGTCAATGCGACCCACTAACAATTACTCAACTTAAATGTAACCCAAATGTTTAAACTTACGCTGTAATTTGCTTAGTTTTGCACAAGAGCACAAGGGTGGGCACATAGTTAGGATCGAACTCACAAACCAAACCCTGATTACCTGAAAGAGCATTTGCTATTGTGCGAGTCTATCACGCACGAACATACATACATACATACATACATACAAATACAATCACATACAACACCAAGCATTCATTGGTTAATTGATCACCACTACGTTATTATAGACAATTTACAAATCGCAGCAATGCGACAATTTTGTAATCGCTCTATTTTCATGTGGTCAGTTTTGTGAACTTTTAGGAGAAATGGATCAACGAAGCTTTCTTAAGTCTCTCCAAAGCTCGCTCGCTGATTGGTCTATGCCAATAATTCTTCCCGCTAAGCGATCTGTAACCTACATTCACGCAAGAATTTTCTAACCCTTTTTAGTGAGATTTCAGCTGTCAAACGAATCCACGACAGTTGAAACCATGCGCCAACCTTCTCACTCACACACACCACTCACATGCTGAACATACCTTGTATATACTCACATAATCTTTTTTTACACAACAAAAGCTTACAAGTACAAACATTACAAAAGACTCTCATGAACATTCTTCCAGTGAACTTGGAACACTAAAATAACAGATAAAGAGAGACAACTCTTGTTTTATTCTACTTTTTCTTACTTAAATGCGTGTTTTCTTTCATATCGTTGTTTGATATTGTGCATCTTGTTAAATACATATTTTATGTGTAACAATGTCTTTTGGTTATCCTTTTCTGTGTCAGCCATGTTTCTTAATCTAAAGTTAAATTAATGTGGTGAAGTCCGCCACACTATAGAGAGAGAGAGAGAGAGAGAGAGAGAGATCACAAGCCTTCAGAAGGGAGGAAATGGGAGATTTCGTGTTCATGTTGGGCAAAGAAGGAAAAGAGATTTTGTATGTATGCGTCCGAGAGAGAGAGAGAGAGATAACAATACGAATCAACGAATCCGTGAAAAAGTTAATGTGTACCGTGAAGAAAGAGACAGATTTACATGTGGAAAAGAGAGAGAAAAATAAAAAAATAAAAAAAGTGTACGTAAGCGTGAAAGGAAGTCCATGAGTACAGTGGAGAAGGAGAGACCAAGTATTTATCAGAGGAAAAGAGTAGGAGAGATAAACAACGTGTACGTAAGCGTGAACAAAAACTCTTGAGCATATTAGAGAAAGAGAGAGAAAGAGAATTTACGTGCGGAAGAGAAAGAAAGAAAGAAACAAACAAACAAAAACATGTGTGCTGTAAAGAGTGAAAAAAAGGCTCATGAGTATAGTAGAGAAAGAGAGAGAACGAGATAAACAACGTGCGTATGTAAGAGTGAAAGAAAGCTAATGAGGATATAGGAGAATGAGAGAGAGAGATAATTTACATAAGGAATGAAGTGAGAGAACTAACACGTGAGTAGTGTACCTATGCGTGAAACAAAAAAAAACTCATGAGTGCAGTGGAAAAAGAGAGAGAGAGCATTTACGCCAGGGAATGTGTGTGAGAGAGAAAAACACGTCTCTACGAAAGATCGTGAGTACAGTGGAGTGACATAGAGAGAAATAACACGTGTAAGCACGAAACAAAACTGATGAGTGCAGTGGAGAGAGAGAGAGAGAGAGAAAATTTACACGAGGAAAAGTGGAGTGACATAGAGAGAAATAACACGTGTGTACTTAAGCCTGAAACAAAACCGATGAGTGCATGTTTTACGTTTAGCGTTGTATTTCCGGTTCCTTCTAAAGTCTATAGGGTGGTCCAAAAGACTTGTCACCCTTTACCTTTCTTCAAACTGTAGGAGATTGTGTCAGTAATCTAAAATAGAAAATTATTTTATTTAGATGTGAAAAACTTTCGGATCACCCTGTTCTTCAACTGTATACCTCTAAAGTCTCTGCCTAAACTCTGAATTTTTATTTATTATTTTTTTCCTCAATAGGAGTAAGGTTCGCCATTGTCCAGTTCACATTCTTCCCTGATCTTTTCAACAGGAGTAGAGGTTTATCCTTTGTTTTCAGCTTAGTATTAGGTTTCTGGTTCCTTCTAAAGTCTTTTCATTCTATTTCCCTCCCAGTTGGCTCTTTTGTGTTAGTGGCATCATCGCCTTGCTTGGGGGTGAATTGATTTAAAGAAAGAACAGGGATTAGGAGTTACTTAATTATCATGGTCCCAGTAGACAAAATTTGGAATTACCATTTTATTTAAAAATCAGGTGTAAGCGTGCATGCGTGCGTGTGCTCCATCGACCAGTTATTATAACGAAAATGTCCAATCACCTAATGGATTCGTTTCTCTAATCCCACAGACAGTATCTACATTGAATAAGAACTGAATATAAAGAACGTTTTTAAAAAGAAGAATATGTACGGATATGTGCGCGCGTGTGTGTGTGTGTGGATACATATATGCTCGTGCGTAAAGATTCAATTGTTGGATACCGATTCAGGAAAGATCTTTGGCCTTACTTCTGCTGCATCAGTGTACGAGCAGAAATTGGACATAAGAATGACATGCATGGCGCAAAACATGATCAGAAATATCTATACTGTCTGCTGTACGCAACCATATTCTAAGATCGATGGTCAAAAATGGCTTTGAGCGAGTGAAGACCATCTTTCTTCGAACCTTGTGAAGTGGCGCTACAGAATCACAAAGAACTATACCAAATAACAGAAACCACATCACTTGAGAACTTTCAACGGTAGCAACAACGGAAATGAATACCAAATATAACACGAAAAGAAAACAATGGCATAATCAAGATGTTGACTTTCCATACTACTTCAGATAAAAGGTTAGAGAGGAAACCCCTATTAATACTGAAAAGAAGATAACAGATACTGGATTTGAGAAACATATTTTCCTAAAAATTGTTTAAAGAGAAAGCTTTTATAAATTCCAACCGACAGTAGCACAAGCTGTCTGGTCAATGAATGCCAAATGTTTCCTTGTAAGGAAATGGCTAATATTACCATTACAGACAGGAAGTGACGTTGGTAGATTCAATGCAAAAGAAAACAGAGCGGAAAAGGATACGATTTGATCTGATTTGAAAGAAATATTATTTACTTTGAGTTTAAAATATCGTAGAAATGTATTTTTTATCCAGACAATAGCTGTTTATTTAAGGCGTTCGCAGATTTGGTAGCTTAATGACAGATTGATATTTATCTAATGTTGTTCTACGGGGATAGTAGGCGTTAAAAAAGTAATTGAATTAGTGCCTTTTATATATAATTTTAAGTTCTCAGTAATATTAAAAATTAAAGAAAATATTCTCTGTAGTCTAATGTTTTATTGAATTTTAGATATTTTATTGTAAATAATAGTTATCGTTCTAATTTTCTGATAATGTCGTGTATGGTCAACCCTATATAGAAAATTTTCTGATAATGTCGTGTATGGTCGACCCTATACAGAAAATTTTCTGAAATTGTCGTGTATGGTCGACCCTATATAGAAAATTTTCTGATAATGTCGTGTATGGTCGACCCTATATAGAACATTTTCTGATAATGTCGTGTATGGTCGACCCTATATAGAAAATTTTCTGATAATGTCGTGTATGGTCGACCCTATATAGAAAATTTTCTGATAATGTCGTGTATGGTCGACCCTATATAGAACATTTTCTGATAATGTCGTGTATGGTCGACCCTATATAGAACATTTTCTGATAATGTCGTGTATGGTCGACCCTATATAGAACATTTTCTGATAATGTCGTGTATGGTCGACCCTATATAGAAAATTTTCTGATAATGTCGTGTATGGTCGACCCTATATAGAAAATCGACATGTTTATTCACATAAAAACCTTAATTTTTTTTTTAAATATTGGTGTTTGATGATTTGAATTAAGCTTTTCAATTATGAATTAGTAAATATAGTTTTCAATGATAATATCATCTGAAAAGGAGAAATTAAACAAAATGTTAAAAGATTAAAAATTGATTAAAACTTAATAAGTTATTCTGATTAAAATGTAAAAAAAAAAAAATAAAAACAAATCTTGTCAAAATTTATTATACATCGGAAAAATGTTTTCTCAAGACAATAGTATCCTTAAAAATATCTTATTTATAAAATTTTAAAAACAAAAAAGTTTTCCTAATTAAATAAGTTCTTAGTTTAATTGCATTTTTTATTTTATAATTCAAAAGAGATTTTTGGTAAATGAGTAACTGTGTGGGGTTCAGCGTACCCGGATTAAAGGAGAATTTAATACGGGATACCCTGCCCACAAAATACAACGCAAATTTCAAGAAGAAACAACATGATAAGGAACGTTTGTAGAAAATAGAACATTGTATATTTATTTTCTTGTGAATAGGGTAAAAAGGATTAATGTTTTAGTTTAAGCAAAATGTGATTTTGACAAAAATGTCTGTTTTCGCTGTCTTTTAACAGAGTAGCAGAGTAATGCCTGTTTCTTTTGTTTTTGTATATGTGTAAAGGAAAAAGGGGCGATTAATTTAAGTTGAAAAAGAGAGTGTGGATGAGGAATAAAAGATAAAAGGAAAATGTACTTATGAATTGTTTTGGAGTCAGTTGTAAATTTGTTGTTATTGTTGTTCTTTCCTAACCCACTTTCGCCTTTTAGTGTCGGGTTGAATCAGTGATGAAAATTACTGTCAGTCTTCTGTGATTTCTGCACCCTTCTGACTGGCGACTGACTTGAAACTCTGTATTTATTGTTGACTTTTTTTCACACTAGCTCGTTATCTTTTTTTTGGTTTAGCAAATCGCCTCCTTTCACTGGTCAGAAAATTAATTTCACACGTTATTGCGAAATCTGTTTTTAATCGTTTTGATCCGATTTTGCGGGTGTGAAAATCCACTTTGTGTTTTTTTTAGTCATTTATTGGAATGATATAGGATTTGTATCCTATAACTGTTTCAAAAAATTAATCCAAGGAGATTACCTTTTAACTAATATACAGTATGAAGAGAGACAACATTTAATTTCTGGAAATTTCATTAAGAGGGGGAAGAGATGTAAAAATTATTTCTATGAAGAATTTTAAAAAAAAAAGTAATGTTCTAAAATAATTTAATTCATTTGTGAATAAGTCCTGAAAGTTTCATTAAAATCCGACAATTATTTGATTTTTGCAAGAATTTCCAAATCAGTGTTTTTTATACTATACTTATCTTTGCTGTCTCCGCTAACGCAAGAAAAGCAAGATTCTTTTAACCAACATTTCGACCGTGCTAGAATAATTTTAATAAAATACTTTCGTCTTTCTTCTTAATAATAACATAAATATTTTAACAACACTTTGTTTTTATCAAGTTTGGAGCCTTTTTCATCATGGTATGTTCTTTTTTTCAGTGAATTATTAATGGTACATAATATTAAGACGAAAACAAGACACAGTAAAATAATAATTAATCACTAGAGGTAGAGGAGATGAAATCGCCAGTCATGCCAGATAAACAAAAAGGTTTTCATTAGGGACGTCCACCACTTCGCTAAAAAATAAGCATAAGAAAAAAAAAAGCTCCTAACTTGAAAAAAAAAAAATTAACCTCTAAATGTTTGTTACTATTAAGATGAAAGACCAAAGTAGTTTCTGAATATTTCTTCAGAATTTATAATCCTTCCTATAATTTTAAAAATTTTATTTTTGTAAATTCGGCCTTTTTGTCTGACTTTGTAAGCAAAATCAAAGTTAGTTTAAAAATCCTGTAAAATTTTTCTTTTTCTTTTGTTATTTTTAGGAAAATTAGAAAATTTAAAGTATACTTAATGTAATTTGAAAGAAACATTACTTTTTTTTTTTATCAGAATTTTTTTTAAGAGAGACATTTCCAAACGTGGTGCTTGCTTTTGCGCGTGTTTGAGAGATGTTTTCATGCTATTTTTCTCTCTCGTTTATTCACTTGGTTTGCCATGTACGCGTTTGCCTCTAATGTGTACCATTATTATTTTTTCAATGTGGTACAAATGCAAACGTCTGGGTTCATCATTTGCGATGAACCTTAATGCAGGCATCTGACACGTTTCAAGCAGATCCCATATTTTTTTTTTTCATAATCAGTGTTTAAAGACTGTCTATTACACGGTGCATCGACGCGGGATTCGGATAAAATCAATGACATCACATTGCCTAAATTCTGTATATATTCTACGAACTGCTTCTGCTGTTTTTGGTTCCAGGTTTAAATCTGTCCATGGGCTTTCTGATCGGGTCGAAAATGTTTCAACATCCCTTTGTACAGTTGTTCTATTTTATTATTAGTTATTGTGGCTAACTTATAATTTTTTATTACACGTGTGTCTCAGGGAAAAAAGACACCGTGTAGATGTTTGTGGGTGATGAATTATTTTCCACCCTACCACCACTTTTCCACAGACGAAACGTCGGAAGCCTCTCGCTATCTATCGTTATTTCCATGTAAAGTGTCCAGACGAACTACATTCCTTAATTCCAACCGTTCTAACCTTCATCTACTATGCCACATAGCGAACCACCATTCCATTAGTGAGATGTAAATTCCACTCAAGCAGCCTCCTCTCACAAACACCTGCTTTTTGTGTTACCAACTCCCTAGAGGATGCTTCCCCGATCACTAAAATTTTAACTTGTTCAAGTTTAGCGTTAATTATCTTCCTCACATATAAACTATGCCACTTACTCGGTAACCCTCAATCTCGAGTTGCTCTCGGGCCTTTTCCAGAGTCAACATTACTGTAAAAAAATTATAAAAAGTGAAAACGTTCTCAGCTTCAAAAAGAAAAAAAATCTTATTCTGAGTTTGCTAAGCGTACGTATTTTTAGCCCAACACACAAATTTTATCACGGCATATTTTACAATTGTAATTGTTCGATTAGGCCGAGTCATAAATATTTTCCGTTTTTGCTGAGTGACTGTATTATTCAAAAAATAAAGTCCAATTTCATTTTATTCACCATTATTTGCAATGACTTGTTGTTACCTATCAGGCAGCTATTTTATTCACCATTATTTGCAATGACTTGTTGTTACCTATCAGGCAGCTCTTTGATAACTTTTGAGTAAAATTCCGCAGGTTTTGGTGTGAAAAGATTTTCAAAGAATTCTTGAATTTGGTATTCATTACAAATTACCATGTAGAACAACTTTTTCTTGCTGACGAGCGCAGGGCGCTTTTTGATCAAAATTTTATGGACAGGTTACAGCTGCTGGAAGTATAAATGTGCATTTAGTGTTTTGTTGCCCTTTAAGAACTTTAAATGAATACCCCCCCCGAATATTCAACCACACGCACGCCATTACCTTTCTTCCATGGAGCTCAACTTTTGGGGAGTCAGTTGTGGAGATTTATCCCTGTCAGTCTACTGCCTTTTACTGAACCCATTTTTCATTATCTCTTATATATTTAAGCAACAGTTGGTTAAAAGAATGATACATTAGTCATTACAATTGGTTTCCGAAAACTGAATTTACTTATGAAACAACCTAAATATTTTATTATTGCCATTGTTTGCTAGGTGACGCTGTTTCAGGATCCCATTATAGAATTAAGTAAATCACGTGAACACAGAGGAAACGCATATATGTAGGAAGTAGCTGCCGACTAATGATCGCTATTTCTATCCTATCCTCTATTACTACAGTGACCGCTATTCACTATACTATTTCTCTATTCAGATCACTATACGATGGTTACTTTCGAGCAAGTATTATCGAGCAAGTACTACGAGTGCGAGTGTTATTCGAAGGCGTCTGACACCAGCATTGTTCAACGGCGTTACTATAATTGTATCTGCGATTACAAAGTCTCTACTACAGCGAACATTATAAAGGTGACAACGAGTATTTGTTGGTATCACAAAAGTAGCAACAAGTGTTCGTTGACATCACGAACAGGACTAAAAAAAATGCACATAACCCTTTCACCTGTCTGCTCTTTTTCTCCGAAATCTCATGGTGATAACAACAAAACTTTTTCCTGTCGGGAAAGACATTCATGCACGGGCTGCAGATTTCTTAGTTGCAAAGAAAGCAAGTGGACATCACACACACGTACACATAATTCTTAATGGCAAAACCTGAAATGTTTTACTTCCTGTTTGTATACAGAGACGTATATATTTTTCTCTTCTTGTATTGTTACTCTTTATATAAAAATACATATAAAATTCCTACACGTGTTGAAATTTATTCCTTCTGAAAATGTTGAATTCAATTTCTACAAATGTTCTCAAGCTCAGCCTCGTCCATTACAACAAAAACCTCGGTAATTTTTTCACGTTAATCTCTTATTGCGCGAGGAATGTACAGGAAAGAAAGGGAAAGATTAAATAAATGCTACAGCAAAAAATAAGGTTCGACAGTATCCACAATTTATGGTATGAGCTGGGGGCTTGAGAACAATTCCGCCGCGGATAAGGAGATACTAACATACTCCTAGTAAACATTCATTGTACACAAGCACTGGAGAATGGGGTAAAGATGGCGAAAGAGTTATCTGGTTGGCCGGGCACGTAACAGTAATTCTTTTCAACTTAGAGCACCTATTTATATGTGTACATTTGCATGTCTAAGATTTAAGCAGACGTCTACAACTTTGGTTGGCCGGTAGTAAGCTGCTCTCTGTGCCAGTAATAGATATTGAGATATGTATTATTCGCTTTGAAGATTATTCGCATAAGTAAACATACATGCTCTTGCCAGAATACGTACTTATACACGCACTGCGAAAAATTCAAATCAAAACTAAAACGCTGACAGACAACCGTAACATGCTTTATATATATATATATATATATATATATATTATATATATATATATATGAGAATTTGATCAATAATTCTGCAACCTGACACGGTGTCATGAGTTGAATATTTATCTGGCATTTTTACTGTATTATGTTTGATTTACGTGATTAATATTCACCAGTGAATTAAGTGCATTGACAAGGAAAAGACTATAATTTTTGAAGGAATTTTTGGGATGAGGAATAATCATAATTATATGCTTTGCTATTCGGACCGCACGTTCATCCTGGTTACTCTACTGTTGGATACCGAATACGAGTGCCGACACAGTTAAATTATATACTTAAATTCTAGTATAAACGTTCTATCGGAGATAGAGCGTTTATAGATGTGGACATCGGAATCAGCATTGCATGGTGACTGTCATTTTACACCTAAATGAGATCTTCAAGCAAAAGTCCACTATTTCTTAAATTTCTGGTACAAAGGAAAAAAAACAGCGAGTAATAAGTTAAAATGAAGAGTTCTCAATAAGTAGACCAAAAGTAAAATAAATAAATCCTAATGAGCCAGGTACTACCTACGTAGGTTTCATCACACAGGATCATTAGGGTGAACTTATATGTCTTTTGGAGCAGAAATCCCTCTTTTATACAGGTTCTAAAGACGACTGACAAGGTACTGCGATTGCAATTAAGCTTTTTATTCTCCCATTGGGACAAGTGTTTTCTTTTCTAGCCGTAAAGTGTGTAAAAAGTGTCCCAATTTTCTATATATTTGAGCGCTTTTGTCTATTCTATTAGCCTTTACTAAGGATGTTTGTTTTTGTTTTTTTTTAAACTGATTAGGTAAATATATATATATATATATATATCTGTAGTGATATCTATAGATAAACATATAAGCGCATGGATATATAGAACATTTGGATAGTTTTTACACACTTTTATGCTAAAAAAAAACTTATATGAACACAAATAAAATTAAATAAAATGGATTTCTCAAAATTTTAACTGAATATATAAATTTTAATATATGTGTATCTATAGTGATGGAAATGATTTTTTATTTCCTTTTCCAAACAAAGTCAGTATGTTGTGGCCATTTTCATAATTGATATTATTGAGTGATGTTTTTTTCTTTGCTATTATTAATGCTTCCATTATTTGTAGCTGTTTTTACACGTTTTAAAATAATAAAAGTATTAATAAGAAAAAAACAAAAAAAAAGGAATTCTATGAAGAAAGTTTGGAATCAGTATGCATCCCCAAAAAGTGGGGTTTATCACATATTAATGCAATTCTCTCCAAAACAAAACTGTTTTCACTTAATCACAGAGAAACATTTATGTCTGCCATCATCATGGTTGATGCAAAAATCCAGCAGAACAACACTATGCTTTCTTGGGTTCACGTTTTCTACTGACATGAAGTGAAGCGACTACATCGAATCAATAACTGCATCTACTGATAGGAAAGTTAGTTCACTGTGTCGTGCCAGAAGATTTTTCTAGTCAGAATCCATCTTGCACATTTATAAATCTATCATTCATCCATACATTGGATATTGCTGCCATATCTGGTCTGGTGTTCCTGCTGTATATCGCGAGATTCTTGACAAAATTCAAAGAGAGGTTCCGAATGTAATCGATCCTGATCTGGCATTTCGACTTCAGTCACTTTCTCACCGACGTCACGCGGCTTCCCTCTGTCAATTTCTACCAATATTTTCATGTCAGCTGTTCTGATAAGCTTTTTTGCGTCCTAGTGGTAGTATCACTTTGATTCAAAATAAGTTATGAAGATACTTTGCAACTATCCTGCATTCAGACGTTTAATGCGTATTGTGAGAATATTTGAAAGATATTTGTTTTATTTGATCGAATATAAATATCGATTATCAGAGAGATTAACACATACTGAATGATTCTCAAGAATTGCATGTCTAACCGATATTTTCGTGAAAGTGAATGACACGTTTACCTCTTTTATTGGTTGATTTGTTTTTTACGGTTTATCAACCCGTCGTGAGTTATTTAAAGCTGAAACATAATTTGGATTGTCGGAGGTTGCTTACAGTACCCGGTGTTCCCAAGTTGCTCCCAACCCCATCTAAGTAGTGATCGGGATCGACGCTGCTTAGCTCCGGTGATCAAACGAAAAACGGTGTTTTTAGCGTCATTTGATTGTAGGTCTTAAGAAAAGAAAGGAATATTTTCCTTACTAAAGATAAAATGATATCGCTATGCACAGGCTCTCAGCTAAAAAAATAAGCTACCTTGGCAATTCTACAGAAGGGCACCTCTTTGTATTATTGTTGTACTCGCTACATGCAACTGCTATTTCTATTCTAACAGTTTCTTTTCTCGGACTTCTCGCCTGTAGAAACCTTTCCGATTTCTTGCTTCCCTAATAACTACCGTCTTTAAAAGTTAAATGCAACGTCAGCTGCCATCTTCTGTCTTCCTGAATTCTGCTCCTTTATTGTCTTTTCTTCATTTCTTGTCACTAAAATCTTCTCATTTTCTTTCACTCCCTGTACCTACCCCCCCCGCATCCTATCGGAATTATCGCCTTGCTTGGGGTGAAATGATTAAAATATGTAAACAAAAAGGTAACCCTCAGGGCCCACACACATACAGAGGTGTCTCAATTGGATGCATTGTGGTGAAAGTATTAATATTATATAAACAAAACTCTCGTGGTTTTATGAAAGTCAGCTCGAGGTAAGAGATCAAACGACTGTAGTAAAAAATGTATCCCTCCCTCATAGGAAATTGTATATCTGCGATGCTGACCTCACAGCAGCATACGACCAAATCAATGGAGACATTTTATCATTTAGAACTCGCCTTCCAAATTCCGAATCCACTGAATGTATCAATCTAAGAACTGTATCGGTTCACGAAATCTTACATGTCTGGCGAGGACGCCAATAGGGAAACATTTCAAACCTTATCAGGAGAATGACAAGGGGGAATGAGAGCCCCAGTGTATTTTTTTAGAGTAGGCCCGGTGCATTTACAAGCATAGATGTGAAGAGATGAGCACTGACCATTTAAGCACTCCATACCACATCCAAAACGAATCAGCAAATAAATAGGCTGTATTTCCGCTTTGCCACCCAAGGCCAATGCATTGACGACGAGGTGGGCTCTGCCGACGACATAGTTTGAATAAGAATAATTTTGAATAAGAAAACATCATCCTCTACGAAGTAATCCAAAAATAGGACTTTCCAAAACAGAAGCAATGATCTGGAATTGGAATGAAAGCAGTAATGGTACATACAATGGATCCATCATAAAAATCCAGAATGTAGAATTAGTAAATACTAAACACTTCAGATGTCTCACTGAAATTTAGTATAGGAGATGAGGAAATTGAACATGGAATAGGCTGCACTAGGAGTAGTTTCACTCAACACCACAAGATGCTACTAAACCAAAACATTAACATAAAAATCTCTAGTCATGTTCTTAAATAGCATCGTCAGATTAAAACTCTCATAATGATGTCACCATTCCATTCATAAATATCTAAACTGTCAGCTGTATACAACGGCTTTTTAAGATCAATAGTTAAAAATGGCTCTGAGTGTGTAAAGACTGGGATATTGGCGAAGACTATCCTTCTTCAAATATTGTGAAACTGGCGCTACAGAGTCACAAAGAAAGAACGATACCAAATAAAAGAAACCACTACAGCTAAAATGGATAACTTGTGTAAGTCGAATAGAGAATAATGACATAATCAAGTTTTTGACGTTCCGCACAACTTCAAATAAAAGGCGAGGAAGGAAAACCCCCATCAATACCGGAAAGAGCAATAACAGCTACTGGACTATTTTCCCGAACAACTATTTAAAGAGAAAGATTTTAGAATTTTCAACCGATAGCAAATGTTATTGTAACCAAATTATGTACAATAATGGACCATATGCAATGTAGGTGAACAATTCAACTAGAAAATTTTTAAATAATTACAATGAATCTAAATACGAATTAGAGAGACATGTCATCATTCCGTCTGAAATAAATCAACAATGTTTTGCGGCTATGTTTAACATCAACTTGAGATTTTTCTTAAGTTGAATAATTTTAACTCGTTCAACATTATGGATAAAAAAATAATGAATTTTTATACAGTGTAACCCGGATATAAGAGAGCTGTCGGGACCAGAGGAAATCTCTCTTATATCCGGGTTACACTGTAGTGTTTTTTCGTGATTTGACATGAACAAAACAAATTCACGGAATCGGACATCAAAATCCGCGAAAATCTTTCATCCTTTTTAGTTAGTTCATCCGTTTTAGTTGCACTTAATTTAATTTTTAACGTATATAAATGTAGGTGAAAAAAAGGAAAATTTTGATAAGATAGCGATGGTCACAAACCTCCAATCAGGCACCCCCTTCAATTCGGGGGTAGTACGCACCGGCTTTGCATAAATGGAACATAGATTAGTGAACATGAAATAAGTCAAGTATATATATATATATATATATATATATATATATATATATATTGGATATTGCGTTGTTTATTGTATCAATGTGACATTAACATTTGTTGAATTAAAAGTTCCTTGAGTGTTAAATTTGTTTCTTTTTCTTAGATTTTTGTTTATAGCTATGAGACCAAGGTCTTGTCCACTTTTGGGATAAGAGGCAAAGATTTTGTCTGCTGGGATTTTATCCTGTTACACTATTTCTGCTCTCCTTTTGGTGTCTATTAATTCGTCTGAACGCGTTACTGAGCAGCTCCCGAATTTTCCTGATCTTTGCTCTTTCATTTTTTTTTTTTTTTTTTTTAATCTTTTGTCACGTGATAAGCACCTGGGCTACTTTGCGGAAAATTAAAAGAAATATTTAGCATTAATCTCTCTCTCTCTCTCTCTCTCTCTCTCTCTTTCTCTCTCTATGGCTACCAACTACCATTTTCAGTTTTCTCTTGAATATTTTATTCATTTCAAATTGTATTTTTATGCATTTAGAGTAGTTTTATACCCCCACTCACACCCGGCGTCCCACAGCCGCGCGGAATTTTTTTTTTTTTTTTTCTTTTACTGCTTATTTGTTTCCGGTGTTAAATTCATCGGTATTTGAGTGCATTTCTCCCATTCATCAGTTGGTCGGATGGGGGTGTGTGTGGGGGGGGGTCGGTCGGTCGGTAGGGTGAGGAATGATTCCCTAGAGGTGAAACGATCGAGAGAGTGAGAGAACAAACCGCGTCTTTATGTTAGCAAAAAAAAAAAAAAAAACTTTTTCTCGTTCTCTTTCGTTGAAAAGATTCCTTTTAAAATCCCGTCCAATGCTCGCCAAGTTGAAATAATGACTCCTTCAACTCTGATAGTCGGCATTTATATGAAGGAACACAAGAAAAAAGAAAGGAAGTTAAAAAAAAAAAAAGAAGAGATATGAAAAGAGAAAAATAAAAGAAAGCGGAGATTAGTATATCAAATCGAATAAAGTTATTTTTAAAATTCACCGAGATAATTCGTAATTCGTATTTAAGTCGAGCTCTTGATTTTTTTTTATTACAACAATGGGGTCGCTTTTTAATGTAAGTCGAATTCAGTTTTTCAGCCCTTGAACAACGTGTATGAACCTATAAAACGGCACAAATATTTACCAAAATTAATCTGACACAAGAAGTCCAAAAATAAAGGAATACCTCTTGACGACTGAACTGATGCGCTGATCGGTGAAAGAAGCATGCTAAACATTGCGCTACCGTAGGCGTCTCTTGTCACTCACAAACATGTACGACTTCGCCATATAATCTGGCCGAAGTTTTATGCTTCCGCATCGATGAGAGAACTGTATTAATGTGTCATATGCGCATAGGCTGCACACATTAATTTCAATAGTTTGAGAGAAACAAACAAACAAAAAATAAAAATAGGACCAATTCCGCATGGGCGAAAAACATGGCATCTTGATTCTTTCAGGGTTCATAAAAAGACAGTCCTAATTGCTCCACGTCAGTCATTCCACGAGTACAGTCACCCTGTTTGAACTCAGTACATTTTACGCTGTATCACAATCATTACAAAAGAAAAAAAGAACGGAATGAAGATTGATTCATTCATTTTACGGCTTATCAACCCTTTGAAGGTTATTTAAAGCCAGAAAATATCTTTGGATTGTAAGAATTTTTTTGGCGATAATAATGATTTAGTGACAGACGTCTTACTAATTAACCCACAGCTGGTGGGGGAAGAGGTGGATTTATATCTTTCCTAAGGGTATTTGTGTGTGAATGAAATGCATATACAAGCGGTCACCCATCTAGGTACTGACGTTGCTTAACTTCGGGGATCGTACGGAAACCGGTGTTTCAACATGATATGACCGTAAACCTCCAAACTGGTCGGTAGAACAATAATATTTTTAAACAGATAAAAAATGAATAAATAAAATGATAGAATTAAAAGGATGGGGAAGGAGGGAAAATATTACTGTGCATTTTTGCCTCCAAAAAATACTCCCTGAAAAAAAAGTGGTGGGGGGCTCAAAATATACGGTCATCTTTTACGGTAGGTCTTCGGATATGCGCGTTTTTATACCCTTTGAATTTATGTGACCAATGATTTTTGTCCTCTGTAGAAAATAAGTTTAAAAAGATCATTGACGCGACATGGCGAGAGAAAACAGGACAACACCAAACTTGAGTGGAGAAAAGAAAGTCTTTATATCAGAAAGAGGAAGAAAGAAAAGGGAAGATAAAAAAAAAATTGGGTTTAAAAATCGTTGCCAAAAAACAGTGGTTTTTGCGAGGACTTAACTGGTGGCAATAAAGTTCGTTCGGTTAACAGTTCTTCTCATTTTTGTTGCAATGTCGAAATATATTCGTCTTCAGGTCGGAGAGGGATTCAGTTTTCGGATTCATTGCTGTAACTGTTGGGACATCCTCGTTCCTATGTTGTATTCTTGGCCGCTCCATTTTCGGACACCATGTGGCTGCTGGTTGAGTTTTACGGAGCTAAATTTGTCCGTGTTGACTCGTCGGTGGCACAGGAAAAAAGAGGCCGTGATAGGCTGCTTTCAGCCCAACCCAGGGGCCGGTGACAACGACCCCTACAAAGGGAGGCAATTCATTTATCTATATAATATTTTCAATACGCGTTAAGGTATTCCGTTTACAAGCATTAAACTATAGGCTTACGAGCGAAACAATCGGCAATAGACGTGATTTTTACCATCTAATGTAAACCTGTCCTAGTTTGAAATTTTCTCTGAAGAAAAAAAAATTCCTACACTGCATTTGATGAAGGTCATGATTTTGGTGAAGGTCAACCACTAAACCCGTTGTCATCACCAAAACATTACTTTCAGATATTATATAATCAATTTCCAGCCTATCCAGAGTTTCAAATGAAATCCGTCATGATTTTTTTTTTTTAACTAATTTCTAGGCAGCTCTTATTCTTTTCATTATAGCATTAAAACCTGTCACAACGACGCACGATAATGGCCACTTAAGCATCATTGCACGACCTTACCTTTGAGACTGTAGCATTACAAAACCTTATTATCTGTCCTTGTTAATTAAAGTGCACGTAAGAAGTGTAAGCGCGGGAAGAAATATATCACGTGGCGAAAATGTACGTAGCCTCGCTAGTTGATGCCTGTTCATTGGAACAACATTTTTATTCTAAATCTTTTTATCTCGCCTTTCATGGCCAATACCATATTAATGACGCAATGTACGACCGAGTCAACTCACCAGCAAGACCTTATTTCATTTCTCCTTATTGCATCTTGTATGTTTCGTTCTTTGCATGACCAAATTACTGTGTAATCTTAGTTTTTGTAAATATATAGATAAAGTGTTTACCCTCAAATATTATAGACGTGTCTCTGTTTTTATTCACCCTTGTACATAAATGTTACTATATCGCGTCTATAGAAAAATATATATTAGAATTTTAAGATATACGCTATCTCTGTCAGCCATTTCCAATAATAAATTTATTTGGTATTCCTGCCACGACGACGCATATAATACTAGTGACTCAGATAATCACTGTCATCACTACACAATATTATCTCTGATACCATCTAATTTGGTATCACTAGCATCCATCACGACGACACATACCATAGTAATTACCTTGGCATTATCACACGATATCATTTTCACCAACCTTTCAACGTTGCTTAAGCTTACGTTGAAACACCGGTTCCAGTACGATCCAACGTTAAGCAACGTCGAGCTTGGTCAGTAACTCGATGAGTGACCACTTGAGAATACCTGGCGCTGTAACCTTGGATGTGCGGGCAGTGTAATGGATAATGGCTCGGAATTGTTAACCGAGTTACAATTCCAGTTGGGTTCATTATATCTACTAACACGGAAATACACTTGGGAAAGGTATGAATCCACCAATTCTCCCCGAGATATGGGTTAATTAGTAAGACTTTTGTATCACAGAATCATTATTATCTAAAAAAAAAAAACATTCTTACAATCGAAAATATTTCTGGCTTTAAATAACCTGTAGAAGGTTGATAAACCGTAGAAAACAAATCAATTAACAATCAATAAAAATGTTTACATCGTCAAATTTCTTGAGACGTCAAAATGTAATTAGCTTCGATTTTGTATTTTTGCGCGCTATCGTATTTAACTGGAATTAAATATTTTCATTTTTACGCACATATTCGAACATCTAAAATTCCTCTTTATTTTTACCACATTGCTTTGACCGATATGTTGTGTCTGTGAACAATGCTGAAGCCAAACTCTCTGATAGATATGATCCAGTTTTTCTTTTCTTTTTTCAAACTTTTTACTCGGTTCCAGAAACCTGTTTAGTTTACAGATGTAACGTAATTATTCGTTTATGATACGCACATCTACCAGATATTTTTAAGCATAAAGTGATGCGTATTATACACGATAAATAAATACTAATTTTTCTGGCCACACGCGTCGTCATATACATGATGGTATATCTACTGTCCAAACAATCTAATGTGCAACAAAGTGTTTACGTCACCAACCAAACTGCGATTTTTAATTATTCACAGCGTATGAACATTATTTCTTGGACGTTGACCTTTTCCAGATTCATGGGGAGGAATTGGGCCATTACTGTACCGTGCTGACGGTGCTGTATGTTGGTAGGGGTGGATGTGACACGCTTGGGTGATCATGTTTTTGATTCAAGATCGTCTGTGCCTGGTGAATGTAACAATCGTTTCCACCGTTTTCAGCTCCAGCCTTGTTCAGTATCGGTCTATATTTCTGAGATGAGGTATTATGTACACTATTTACATTATTCGGACTATTTTCCTCATCTTTGTCGCCATATTCATTACAACGTTTCGACCGTTATACGCTCTGGCTTTCTTCAGGTGGTTGGAATGTCGAACTGAACCCATTATTTCGTTCACTGCAGTAGACCGTTCTAGTTCTACATACCATGTTTAATGGATGTCAGTTATCAGTTATCTCCTGTTAATTCCCCTCTTCAAGTTCTCCACTACCTTAACCAGGTATTGAACTCACTCTCTTTGGGTCCTGTCACTGGATCTAACCAACGCCTTTATCCACTGTGCCATGTGTCCTTGAGGAACTAGAACAGTCTACCCCAGTAAGCGAAATAAAGGGTTCAGTTCGGCATTCCAACGACCTGAAGAAGGCTGGAGTGTACAACGGCCGAAACGTTGTAATGAATATGGCGACACAAATGAGGAAAATAGTCCGAATAATGTAAATAGTGTACATAATACCTTATCTCAGAAATATAGACAGATACTGAAGAAGGTCGGAGCGTACAACGGTCGAAACGTTATAATAAATATGGCGACAAAGATGACGACAATAGTCCGACAACAGTCAGAAATATATACAGATACTGAATGCTGTATGATTCCATACAAGGAAACAGCTAATATAATCATGACCATTAACATTTGTATTTATATATTTATTGATTATTATTATTTCTTTCAGCTTTTTTCACAGCTACCAGGGTTTTCGGCATCCGTATACTGTTTTTGTACAACTATTCAGAATGAACACAAAGAAAAATGAGTCCAATAGGGCGCGGCGAATGATCAGCTATTATCCACCACCACCTAGTTTCAAGAACACTCTAAAAGTATATGGACATTGAGAAGTCCAGGGGGAGAAACGAAAAACCAAATCGACTATATAACTATCAATAAGAGATTCAGGAATGCAGTTTTACACTGCAAAAGATACCTAACTGCTGATTGCAGGGGCGACGACATTCCAGTGATATGTAAACTTAGAACGAAACTACGGAGATTGAAGAGGGCAAAGAGGTACCCTAATTGCAATATGACAGACTTCCGACCCGAATATGAAGGATAAATATATGGACAGTGTTAAAAGCAGGTACAATGGACAAAATGAAAATAGAAACTCAATGTGGGACACATTAAGAAAGGCTTTATTAACATCAGCAAATCGAGATCATCCCAAAGAAAAAAAGAACGGATGATAGATGAAATTCTTGACATGATTAAAAGGAGACAAAAAACAATACCAAGGTAAGGCACGGAATATAGGACTCTGTACAATGAAATTAGAACAAAACGCAGACAGATTAAAGAGGCTCAACGTAAAATGTACAGAAATAGGGAGAATGAGTATCACAGATAGATATGCATAAAAAATAAGAGAACTAACAGGACAAAAGACATACTCATCAAAAGGATGCATAAAATTCAAGGATGGTACATTCATATTACAGAAAGAAAAATACCTCTGTGATGAAACGAATACATCGAAGAACCCTTCCACAATGAAAGAGAACAACTGGCAGTATACAAAAATATCGAAGGACCAGAAATATTAAAACATGAAGTGGAACGGCACTGGTCAAATTGAACGGAAACAAAGCAGCAGCGCCAGTGGGTATTGTAATAGAGATGCTGGCAACCGTAGATGATTACGGTATCAACAAGAATACAGACATAATAATTGAAATATACAACAGTGGTTATATTCCGGAAGATCTACTAAGCAGATTCATTTTTATAGCACTGCCTAAAAAGCCAGGTGCAAAACAATGTGAACTCCATTGGACTATCAGCCTAATGAGCCACATAACAAAACTCACCATCCGAATTTTGATGAATACAGCACGCAGCAGAATCAGATCTGAAATAGGACATGACAGTGCGAATCCGTTAAAGACACTGAATCAACGAATGCGATACTTGTGCTCAGAATGATATCAAAAAGAAGGTGGTGCACCTGTAACACCTATCCTGACCCCCACTGGATCGATGTACTTTACAAGACCGGCTGTTGATCCTGTCCTGGTCCAGTATTACAGGTTCAATCAAAGTCTCCGGTTTACAATGTCGATTTGATTCCACTTTCCAGCCACGATATGATTTTTTTTTATACTGGAGAGCAATTAACAAATCGCAGATCCCAGAAGACTCAGTTGATCTACCTTCAAGTTCGTTGGGGCGAGAATCGGGCCAAGCAGAAAAATCAAATATGAACAAGTCGTTTAGAGTCCAAAGAAAAAATTATGTACATAAGAAAGAAATTAGTACAAAAAGAATAATGCTTATTTTACAAAAAAGTAGTGTATATGGAATAAAATCCAAAAAAAACAAAAGCAAATATTGCAAATAATTTTGAAAGGAGAGTAGTTTTGGAGTTCACCCTTTTTGTTCTTAGTAGTTACCGTAATTATTTCGCTATCAGAATATAAGGTTCACTGGCAGTATTGCGCTAATATTGCAAATAACTTGACTTCACTTCCTCCCTTATTACAGCAACAAGAGGACTCTCACTGCCTATCTCCCCCTCTCTCGTCGACTGCTTGTCAACCCACTTCACCCAGCTCCAATTGACTGTTTTCGCACAAACACGCGTTAAATAAACGCGGTGGTAGCGACAAAACCCCAACTTGATTACTGACCTCTTCTCCTTCATGTTTAAATGAACAGTTTCTTCTTCTCAATTGGTATTCCATAGTTCATATAAGCACTATTGTTTTGACATTTTATATTAATAATTCTGACAAAGCACAGATTCTCTGGGCACAAACTTCACCACAGATTATTTTTCTCATCTATAAACAAAATTCTATATTACTATAATTATTAATATTCCAAGGGTGGCCATTGCTCTCTGCCACATATCTGTGTTTTATAGTTTATGTAAAAGCGTTTGACAAAATACACCACAAAGAACAGTTAGAATTGTTAGTTAACCGTGACATATTTGGGAAGAAATTTAGAATGATCCAGAACCTATACTAACAACAAACTATCTGGATATGTCTGAAAACGAGTTCAGTAAATATACAAAAATGGAAAAGGATGTAAGACAATGATGTGTCGTCTCACCAGATTTATTCAACCTATACAGTGAATGGATTCTGAGGGAATTAGAAGTCCTACCAGAATTGTCGACCACAATATTAACAACATAAGATATACAGATGACATAGTGTTGACAGCAGACATAAAAAGGAAACTACAAGAAATCCTACAGGAGGTGGTGAAGGAAAGCGAGAAGAAAGACCTAAACATCAATTCCAAGAAAACAGAATGTATGGTTGTTAGCAAAACAAACAGCCCAGCATGAAAATTACTAATTCGTGATACCGAAATCAAACAAGTACAATTTAAATATGTGGGAATTGTTTTAATAGAGGATGGTAAGTGCGATGCTGAAATCAAAAGCTACACTGAGATAGTGAAAGATGCCTTCCAAAAGCTAAGCAAAGTATTAAGAAACAGAAAAATTTCGTTAGGAACAAAGAAAAGATTGCTGAACTATTACCAGTTCTCCTATATGGCAGTGAATGCTGGACAATTTCTTTACAGATGAAGAAGAGACTTGATGCAACAAAAATGTGGTCTTACAGAAGGATACTAAGGGTAACATGGACCAAAAACTAATTTCTACAAGCAATGGAAACAAAAAGGAAACTTAAACTTAACATCAGGAAGAGACAGTTAAAATTTCTAGGACACATAATGAGAAAAGAGGGCTAGGAAATTTTGATACTCACAGGACGTCAAACAGTGAAAAATAACGCATAACCTATCTGACGAGTTTGAATGAATGGATGGTTAAACAAGTTTCGGGGGAGATGGTAAAAAGACAAAATTTATTAAGAGCAAAACAGGACACTAAATTTTGGAGAGCTATGATCGCCAACATCCTGAAGAGATATGGCACATAAGATCGTTTGCCTTATTTTTAGTTTCTGTTTTTGCTTACCTAGCATTATGTTTATCAACTTCGCCTTTTCTATTCTCATTTATTTTTTATCATTTAATAGTTTAGGTGTTAGTACTGTCAAAAAGGTAATACAGATTATTTTTATTGTATGTCATAAATAATAACTTCATAATCTCCGACTATTTGAGGCTTAAATCCCAATTTATATTTTATTTTCCTTTCCGCTATATTTTTCCACTGTTATCAAACTTTTCGATATTTATGTGTGTTTATTCATGTACAACTCTTTTTAAAATTTATCTTGCTTTCTAGTATTTTTGTTTATCTAGCGTTATATATTTTAAATATATTAACTTTTGGGGAGCCTCTAAAACACGTGTATATATATATATATATATATATATATATATATATATATATATATATATATATATATATATATGTTCCAAAGTTTGTCATAGCTGTGGGCAGTAGTCAGGACAACTCCCATTGCCACGTGTCTTAAATAGCTTCTGAGTACTGAGGTTCGACTTCAACCTGGAGAAACGGTAATGGCGCACCACTGGCGCCTCATAACCAGCTGCTTCAGGTCGATGGCGCTCGTCAGCAAGAGGAGGCAGTTCACTCAAGTTTTGAGAGTATAAGAATTGTTCAACCATTGATCACGCTAGATTGTGCACTCTTTTCAATAAACTGTAACATAGTTGCAGTATAAACTCGGCGAGTATAGGAAAAACACAAATGTGCCCGACAAGATGTCTGCAACAGAGATTAGTTTGCTACCCTAACAGATGAGCAAAACTGGAAATAAGTATATATATTCAAAGTCAAATGAGAACGTTGTTAATATTTTCTAAAACATTAAATTGTATTTTGATTTTAATAAAGCACCGTAATTTTATGGATGGAGGTATGGTGGAATAATGGATTGCAGCTCGGATTGAGGAATCAGGGAGCCGAGTTCGAATTCCAACCGGATTCGTTACATTTACTTACGTGCTAATACCCTTGGGAAAAGTATGAATCCATCTCTTCTCCCCACCAGCTATGGGTAAATAGCAGAAGAGATTGGGTTAGCTTTGGTTGGAACCCGTCGAGAAGAAGGAAAACTATGTATTCAAAACTGTATTTAGACCTAATGAAGCACATAATATGCAGCTAAGGAAAGGAATGTACGTATTGATTCGAGGATCCCGAATACAGTCAATCCCTTTAATCGATGAAAAATTATGAAAAATGAAAATGGTTTATGTATTTCAGCAGAAAGTGGGTGGAAATTTAAGAATACATTTAAGACAGCAGCCGGGTCTTTAAAAGCAGAGACCTGGGTGCCAATCTCTCTATGAGTAAGTAACCTCTAAATTCAGAACTGTGGATAATGTAACGGGAAACCACTCCGTTCTCTTTCCATAGAAGTCATGACCACATATATTAATCATAAAGAAGAGACATAGCATTTTTAGAATTACGAAGAAATCGAATCATTTTGAACAATGTTATCATTTCGTCAAATCGAAATATATTCTACAAAATGAGGTATCTGAATAAAGAAAAGAAACTTCGACATAACCAGTAACTGAACAGCATCAAATGTATCCAGGGCGCTAGTTTAAATACTCCCAAAACACCTAAATATTTGTTACATTATTTAAATGTTTCCCCAAAGCAATGATTCCAATTACTATTTTATTTTGGGGGGTTTAATCTGTAATCATTAATTAATTTTCCATTATTTATTTATAAAGATAACAGCTATTTCAGGACAAAAAGAAGGCTTGGAGAATTTAACACTCACAGGACATACTAAAGACAAGAGAGGCAGAAAAAAAGCATTAAGTAACCGACTGTTATATACCGTACGTATAAACACAAATGGGTATGTCCCAATGCTCATAAATACATTGGACACTATTGAAAGTGGGAGTAATATGCTACGTAGTCACCACTCGCAGTGGTTTACCTACTTCACGCCGCTGACGAGTATTATATTTTGTTGATGTTATAAAGATTACCATTTCATTTCCGAACTCCGTTTCGGTTATTTTTCATTCAGTAATCATTACTTTTTTACAACAACTGGAAAAAGGCGATTGAAGAGACAAACAACAGAAAAAGGAAAGCGGAAAAAAAAAGACCAATATCTATCTCCTTCCGTCCTTTTTTTCTTTCTTTCCTTCTTTCTTCGTCCCTTTTCTATCTATCTATCTATCTATCTATCTCTGTTCCTTTTCTTTCTTTCTTTCTCCGTCCCTTTTCTATCTATCTATGTATCTATCTCTGTTCCTTTTCTTTCTTTCTTTCTCCGTCCCTTTTCTATCTATCTATGTATCTCTGTTCCTTTTCTTTCTTTCTTTCTTTCTTTCTTTCTTTCTTTCTTTCTTCGTCCCTTTTCTATCTATCTATCTATCTCCGTTCCTTTTCTTTCTTTCTTTATCTATCTATCTCCGTCCCTTTTCTTTCTTTCTTTCTTTCTTTCTTTCTTTCTTTCTCCGTGCCTTATCTATCTGTTTTATACCGTAACTATGAACACTAATGGGTATGCCCCAACTCTCATAAATACGTTAGACACTATTGTAAACGGGGGTAATATGCTGCCTAAGTAGTCTACTACTAGCAGCGGTTTACCTACTTCATTCATATTGTATTTTGTTGATGTTATAAAGATTACCATTTCATTTCCAACCTCCGTTTTGTTTGATTATTCCTCATTAAGTAACCTTTTCTTGGTTACAACACTTACGAGTTTGTGTAAATGAATGGCAGAACAGAGACAGTGAGGTATAGTAAAAGGACAGACACTGCTTAGAGCTACAAAGGACAGAAAGTTGTGGAGAGCCATGATCAACATTCTTAATGAACTTGTGTGAATGATGACAGAATAGAGACAGGGAGGGTAGTAAGTGATCAACATTGCTTTAAGCTACAAAATATAGGGAGTGGAGACCCATTATCACTTACACCCTAAAGGAACACGATACATAGAAAAAGAAATGGAAATATATAGAAGACATATATAGTATTAAAAACTTTATTTAAACAGTGTTGATAACATTTATTTTTCGTCACAGGCAATGATATATGAGAGATGCTGAAAAATTATCGGCCCGATCAACTTGCCCAAAATCTGACCAAATGACTTAAGATTAGATTTTTAATTTTTTTTAAAAAGTTATTCTTGTTTGGTCAGGCCGAGAACTTTTCAGTGCCACTTCCCTTCCCACAAATAAGACTCCCATCAGTAAATTATTTATCATTTATCTCCCCAAGGCTTCCCTCGGTAATTAGTCTAACCCGCCGAAAGGTCTTTATAAAAACAACGAGAGACTTGTCCAAATAATGTTCGGAATATATGTTCCCCAGTCCGAACGAGCTGCAGACTCTTGAGACTTGAAGAGAAAGCAACGAATTAGAAAGGGAAAAATCAAAGAATATGGAACAATGACGAAAGAGAAATAACAAAAAAAGAAAGAATAAATAAGAGAAAATCAAAACAATAGAATCCAGGAAAATGGCGCGGGAGAGAAGGAAAAAGAATATAAAGAAACAAGTGCCCCTATAGAATAATTTTAAGACGTTGAGAAGGAGAAGTCATAGAAAAAAATACATTTGCTGGAAATCAATATTTGATTAATCAGCTGGAAATAAGTTTGATAATATTAGAGCGTTCTGGAAGTAATTACGTTTGACAAGAAAGGACGTAAAAAGAAATAAAAGTTAAATTGAAATATTCTTAAACTGTAATCACCTTCATTCCCAATGAATGCAACCCAAAAGGAAGGCAAAGTTTCGAATCCACATTTAAAGAAATCTATATTTTTTCTCTGGAAAAAAGTTTAAAAGACTGTTGTGAACTTCTTTGTTTCTGAATATTCTGTCACTTATGAAATGTTTTAGTGGTCAAAACAAGTGAAAATCTAATGATTTTGGAGGACCTTCCCTAGGTTACTGAATGCTATTCAGTAACCTAGGGAAGGTTACTGAATGCTATTCAGTAACCTAGGGAAGGTTACTGAATAGCATTATCACACGAAGGTTGGTAATAAACGATAATACTTAGGACAAGAACAACACATATATGATTCACCAGTGTCATATAGAATAAGTAGTTAACTGTCAGAAGTGAGTCAAGTAAATGAATCTTCAATTGCAGGATATCTACTAACCGTCCTACGCGGTCAGATGTGGCACAAGGCTGAATTAAATGTGCGGTTTAATGTGTTGAAAAGGGGTGCTATTTTCTGCCACGTGTACGACAAACAAAAATGCCAAAATAAAGAGAGGAAGAAAAAGAAACAATATGGAATTGGTTGGAACAATGTTGCAGTGACATGGCGAAGATAGAAAGCGTTGGGGGGTGGAGTAAAATGTGAAGATACAAGTGGCTGAGAGACGAGGAGTGATTAAAAGTGACTCTTAAAAACTACTTTAATTTATTCAAGAAAAAGAAAGAGCAAACAGAGACATGTGAGGGGGCAGCAGAGAGTGAGAAGTAGATGGATAGCAGTGGAGCGAAAGACCGATAGAGAGGGAGAAGAGATAATGACTTAGAAAAAGAGAAAGAGATGAAATTACTGAAAGAGAGAGGGGGAGACAGAAAAAATAATAGAGAGAAAAAGGTCGAAAGAAAGTGAGGAAAAAAATGGACGATAAAGATGAAAAAATGTCCAAGAGAGAAAAAAGAAAAATGACCGAAAGAAAAAGAAAAAATAACAGAGAGTGAAAGAGAAAAGGATGATCGAGAGAAAGAGAGGAATGACATAAAGAACGAAAAACGGGAAGAGTGACAGAGAGTGAGAGAGAGGAGAAGGAAGAATGATCAAGAGAAAGAAAGGGATGACCTACAGAAAGAAAATTCAGGAGAATGACAGAGAGTGAGAGAGGAGAGGAAAGGATGATCAAGAGAAAGTGGAATGACCTAGAGAAATAAAAGTTGGAATAATGATAGAGTGAGAGAGAGGAGAGGGAAAAATGATTGAGAGAAAGAGCGGAATGACCTAGAGAAATAAAAAGGGGAAGGATGACAAAAAGAGAGAAAGGCAAAATGTCCAAGATAGGGGAGAGAATATGCAAGAAAGATAGGCACAGTTTTTTCTTCTGAGAAAAAGAGTCGGGCCAATCGGGAAGAGAAGCGAAATAATTTAATGGAATGTTACTTCAAAAATCATTTAAAATCATGCCTTTTTGCTGTTTGTATTTCCGCTTTCTTACTGTTTTTTTTTTGTTTTTTTTAAATACATATGTTATTTTTTTTTAATTCCCTTTAACTTCGTTGACCTACAGCGGGTAAACAGGTGTTTCAGTCAGGACGGGATAGGTAAAATCATTATGAGGCAGTGGAGACACGGTTGATTGCACAATTAATATGGTTCGGAGAATTGTTTGGGTAAAAAAAAAAAACACAAGTTGGGTGGGTATGTATAAAGATGTGGTACAAATTTGGGGTAACGATCATAATAAATCGTCACACAGAAATATAGACAGATACAAATGTAAAGTCAAAAATGAAAACTGGAGCCAATCAAAAAATTAAAGCAAGTTCCTTTCTCCACTGAACGGTTAGTGAGAACCTTATATAACTGATAGAGAGAGAGAGAGAGAAAGAGAGGGAAGGAGGGAGGGGGTGGACAAAACAGGCAATATTTATGTTTATCGCAGGATCAGGATTCCAGTCTAAATTTCGGGCGTGTTCTTGTCAAACCTGATGAAAGAGGGAAGTTTTCCAACAGTCAATAGAGGACTTTTCAGCTTGAAGTTGCGAGGACAACAAGTTTCTTCAAAGTTAAACAGGAAGCATAATCAAAGTTCGCCAGGTGGGAAAAATGAACACACAACATACGGGCAGGTGCAAATTCGAAGAATGCCTCTTCTTGCCGGATTTATCTAACTTAGACAGCGGGACGATCCTAAGAGGACAAGAAGACCTATGATTTACTATCGATGGCCGTAATCTTAACAACTTTGATGACGTGGATATGCTGATGACAGATTCATAGGAAAAACGATAATAATTCCAAGAGAAGGAATAAAGAAAAGCTCAAAATTAAAAAAGACTAACCATTAGCCATAAAAATACAGAACACATCATAGACCAAAGGTTTAGGGAAAACTTCTGAATTTAAGTTTCAAACTTTTGTTGGTTTAACACCTAAGATAGGAAACTGAAACTGTTTAACCCGTTAAAGTTTCCTATAATTTAAAATCTGTCAGTCTTAAGATTACCGTTAGTCAAAATGATAGATTAGGCAACAATCTATGAAATGCTATTTCATATCTACCACCTGTATAGCAGTGAACACATCATAATCTCTTTAAAGATACAGAATAGACATGAAACGACAGATGTGGTTTTACAGACCATGGACAGAATTTGGAAGCAATGAAAACGTTATTAAAAAATGTTAACTAGCAAGAGACTCATATTTACAAGTAGAAAGAGGCAGTTGTTATTTCTTTGACACATTATGAGGAAAGACTGCTTGGAAAATGTAACTCTCACAGGACGTATAAACAGAAGAAGAGTTAAAAGAAAACAATTTACCTAATGAGTTTAAATGAATGGGTGGCAGAATGAAGTATGGCAAAAAGACAAACATTGCTAAGTGCCACAAGGAACAGGCAGTTGTGAAGCGCCATGATCGTCCACGTTCTGAAATAAACCAGCACATAACCTATGGAGAATGAAAAATTAAGGTTAATCAATAATAATTATGGCCTGACTCATGTCTGAGAGAGTTGCGTATTTTGCTCCTTGAAGAATCGGAAATGTGATACTCACCCGCGCAGGGAAGTTCCCAACTAGCGTCTAGTCGGCAGACAAAAAAGAAAGTGAGTAGTAACCGAACACAGGTCCCGATATTCACGGAGTAATGATGGATATTTATTTATCACAATATCCAAAGCAAAGTCAGCAGCCAATCAGAACCTAGAGAATAGGCTTGCCCAAGTAGCAGAATGGACTATCCTGGCATGTTATATAAACCACTCACCATCTGGCTGAAAGATATGATGTCAGAGCAACCTTAACTTCCGATACTGTCTGTTGCCAAACAAAATCCTACACTTCAGTCGTCGGAGGTTGAGGTTCAAGATATGCTGATTTTCAAAGTAGACATTGACAACTGAAAGATTGATGTAACACAACTGACAAAGAATTTCCTTCATTTTTCAATGGAGGCATACCAAATAAATTTTTGTAAGTTTTGTGTGAAAAACGAAAGTATCTTATTGTTTTAGGTAGTTTTTTTTTTAATCATTTAACCCCACACAAGACAATAAAGCCACTAGGATGCAAGGTACTGAGAAAGTGAAGGAAACAGAGAGGACTATAAAAAAACAGGATTCAGGTAGACAGAAAATGATGATCGACATTGCGTTAAAATTTTTAAGGATCGTACTTAACAGTAATGTAGAAAGCCAAAAAAAAAAGATAAAAAAATTAAGAATTATGTGCAAAGAAAATATTTCCATAGAACTGTAAAATGACGGCATCTAGTTGCCAATCTAGTACTGCATTTAAATTCATGAAGTCGACTTAGCAAAATAATTAATGTAAAAATATTTTATAGAAGAGGCACGGGGAAGCTATGTTATGGCGATGAGAAAGAGGTCGAATCCGAGATGACAGGTCAGGACGGATAACCTTGCCGATTCTGCTTCGGATTTTTTCAAGAATCTTTACATAGAGTGATTTTCCAAGCGTAGCTTAGATGTGGCACAAGGCTGAAAGTATGGGGCACCCAGTGAGGATCGAACTCACTACTCAGTCGTAACTGTTCTAGCGAGACAAGCTTGCTAAGCATTACACCGCTTCGGGGTACCCAAGAATCTCTAGAGATAAAGCAGAGGCACCAGATCAGGTGTGACAGTAATATTCGATGCACAGGCGAATGGCAGACTTACAAATCTGCAAGACAGATTATGGCAAGAAAAATCGTCTAGTACGATGTAGTGATCCGACTTTCCTAACAGTAGATTTAGCGACTGATTCAATATAACTATTCTACTTCATGTCTGTAGAAACTACGAAACCAAGAAGATTCAGTGAGTTGCTCTCCTGTAGGTTAGCATCAACCATGCATAATAGAAATAGGTTTCGTTTTAGAGGCGTTAAAATTAACAATTCACTTCTTGCTCCAGTTAATAACAGATTGTAGGTCATTAGATGAGGAATTATCATTATTATACATTGATTTACTCTCATTCAGTTGAAGAGGTAAACAAACAACATTAAATCTCCAAATTTTCACCACCAAAAAAAAACAAAACAACAAAAACAAAACAACAAAAACAAAGCAGATCTGGTTATCTAGTAGACAGGGGTTCAATCAGTACAAGAAGTGATATCACAAGAGTAAATAAACTGAAACGAGTTATCTCCCTTAGCATTGACAACCGGATGAGAACTATCTATTCTATGGATTGAATAAAGGGTTCAGTTCAAAATTCTAAAGTTACAAATTATGACATACATCTGAAGAAGCAGCCGAAGTGTGATTATAGCAACGAAGGACACGACTCTGGGTTAGTGTATCTTTAAAAACATTCTTGTAAATAATTTTGGCTAATGAACAAATATTGTGGTTGAATGCACTACTGATATTAGCAAGTTGGTTGGGCAGAGAACTTTTCTGTACCACCATATAAAAATTTAAATGTACGGTTTATTTCCTTAATATTTCAGTATCTGTTGCCAACATTGTCAGTATATATTTTTTAATGCTGTAATGTTTAGTAACAGTATTGCCAGCACAGGGCTATGTAAACAATCTAAATAAACATTGAACTATTAAAAAATTCACCAATGCTTTCTTGACTGTGAAATCAATATTCTTTATAGGCAATCGCGTTTCTTTTCTTTTTTTCTTTTTTTTCTGACTTAACACTTATTAACAATTCCGCTGCTGTGGACATATTTATATGTCTTTACAAAATTTACACTGTTGTCAATGTATACATTTTCAAATCACCGTGAAATGTCAGCCCCCAAGTGTTTGTTTTATAAAGAAACTAGCGCTTAGTGCTATTTTCAAACCAGCAAAATACTCGATCGAAACCAATGAAGCCAGGAATAATCGCTGTCAGCGTCTAAATGCCCAGCAAATAGATGAAATGTTGCCTATTTTATCACAATACACTTCAGCAGAGCCAGGCAACAACTTTAAAACAATGCAACAGTGAAAGTATTAGATTTATATGGAATAGCATATTCACATGTTTCTGTTTAAAAAGATTGAATGTCTTAGGACAATTTAACTAACACATTGGTTGCCATCGCTTTTAACGCTGCGTCCGTCACTGAAAATAGGTAGTCAGCTGGGGTATTTACAGAACCCAATGCCAAAATGCTTATAGTGCTAAAATTATGTAAAATATTGTCATACTGCTGAAAAAAAAACAAGCAATCTCTGTTACAATATACTTAAAAGCAAAACTTGAACTGAAGATATAATTATTCATTGAAATGAAAATTATAATAAATTTGTTGCATAAACATATGTTGTAAACTGTAGGTGAAATACAGCGATACATAATAGATTAAGTTTTTATTCATCAAAAATTGCCACAATATATTTCCATGAATAGAAAGATATTAAATTAGCTAAACACATAATTCGAGGGCTGAAAAAATAATTATATATATATATGTGTGTGTGTGTATTTCAACAATAAAAAATATTAAAAAATTAAAATTTTCAGACACACTGGGTAGTTTATTAATTTTTTTTTTATTATTATTTCAATTAGGTTCCTCGACTAGTTTCGACCAGCATAGCCATCATCAAGAGAAAAATCCCTCCTTGTTAGTAGCAGTGAACTACAGGAATCAATGTTTCTGACGAAACTTTATCTGTAGTCTTCATTTGTTTTTCTATCGTTAACTTTGGTCAGACCTTGTGTTGGTCAAACGGCCTCTTTGAAGTTGTTTTTAAGATAGAGGATGGCAGATTCCTGACTAAGAATTCCCTCTTTGGTCATTTTGACAGTTTTATTGATTGCTAGGAATGGAATGAGTATAATAAGTGTATAATATTAAATAAATATGAAAACTTACCTTCCTTAGTCAGGTGGTGTGACAGGAAAGAGAGAACTGGTTTACTGAAAACAATGCCTGGAATTAATTTCTCGCCTGAAGACAACTAGGGAGAAAGAATGATCCCACATTTTACATTTAATAATTTTTAAGGCTTAGTTTAGCAAACTCCCTTGTTTCAATAATATTGCATTACACAAGTGCAAAACGCGAATTAAAAAAAAATTTAAAAAGTTTCAATCAGGAAAGAACAATGAATAAAAAATATTTAAATAATTTGAAACATTTTTTTAAATCGATCATTTCAAATGTAATGATTGTCTTAGCATCTAAAAAATATCAGTCTGAGTGAAAATTTGATAAACGGAAAAAAGATTTTTCGGAAAAAGTGAACAAGATTAAGAATAACACATAAGTAATTCAAATAAAGAGAAATCTATTGGAAATTTGAAAAAATGGCAATAACAGTTCAGGTGTATTGAATAATCTTCTTTTCTTTTGTTTGTTAATGAAATGAAATAAGTCCAATTGTTTATCGGACTTATTTCAGAGGCCAACGAGATCGTAATCACGTAGCTCCTTTCACAACTGTTTATGCAAAAAGAAACAAAAAAGAACTCACACACAAATCTTTTTTCATGCACAAAATTAATCCTACAATAATATCATTCCAAATCTATCAGTACGACTCTCTGATTGTTCTGAAAGTATTTTTTTTAAATCCTTCAAGACAGAGATTACCATGATTCTCTTCAAACTCATTCATTTTTTTATAAAATTAAATTAAGAATATCCACAAATATTGTTGGAAAAGAAATGCGATGTTCTTCCATTGCCACGATTTTAAATTCAGAATTGTTTTTCAAAATTGGTTTCCCCATCACGCATAGATGGATCTAAAGAGTGACGGTCCGCACGCGGAGAGCGGCAATTGTGTAATGAAATATATGTTGCCCAGTTTGGAAATGTTGTTTTCCAA
Organism: Acanthosepion lycidas; assembly: GCA_963932145.1. Taxonomy (NCBI): domain Eukaryota; kingdom Metazoa; phylum Mollusca; class Cephalopoda; order Sepiida; family Sepiidae; genus Acanthosepion; species Acanthosepion lycidas. Next base: position 82,829,206 of record OZ010589.1, on the reverse strand, counting down.
CTAATGGCCATGGCAAATTTCAAGTGGGCCACAGAAATTTTATAATTGGATATATTCTATGTAAAATAGAAGTCCTTTTTTACATTCTAATAATTTCACGGGCCACAGAAAAATTCTGGGTTCAAAGCTAAAACAGTCTGGGAACCACTGGTTTAGAGGGTTAGCAAAAACGCCAGATACACCGTTGCTCCCAAGGCTTTATTCGTGAGTGACAATATTTGGTTCGTCAAATATTCTATCCAAAAGTGAAAAGAGGAAAAAGAGACTCAAAGCTTGTTCAAAGGCATGAAGGCAAAGTGAACGCAACATGGTATGTCGGAATTTTAACTCATTCTACAGTTTTCTATTACGTGACTGTAACCATCATGTGACCTGCACATCTTCAAAAAGTAATATCAAATTTAAAATAAACATTTAAATTGATGCGTCAGTAGGATTCTTATTTTCTTTTTAGTTTTGGATAAAAATCCACTTGAGACATCCTTATTCATATCACCCATTTTATTAAATATGCAGAAAATTCGTGTAATTTGCAGTTTAAGCCCCGCGCTCAGTTTTTATAAAAAAAAATTCCTGAATAGTTACATTTAGGTGTAAATTTACATGCTCAATTCGAAAATAACAATGAAATTTTGCTAAAATCTACCGTTTTGGAGTTATCGAAAACAAAAGTTCGGACTAATTCGCATCCATTCGCGTTGAGTTCATTCGCCATTACTGACATTGTTTTCATACGTTTACCTCGAATAATCATGCACTGAAGCATACTTAGTTAACGGCCTTTTTTCTGAACTTACTCACCTCAATTACTGCACAAAACCAAAAGAAGTCTTCAGACACTTTTGAAAGTGAAGCTTATATTGAATTGTTTTTTGGTAAATTTGTGTACGTTATTTAGATAAGCAATGACATGTGTTGTTTTTTTTTTTATAGTAAAGCTTTTTATAGTGAAGCTGCAATAATAACGAATTCTTGGTTAAATAATAATAAGATAAATAATAAAACAAATAATAATAATCATGATCTTTTAAAAGTCTGTGCATTGCGTGCGTATTAATCAAGACAAGTGAATCTTCGGCGCATGACTTATCGAGTCAACAAACGTATGTAAACAACGCCAGTAATGGCTGCCGTATTGTAGCCGCGACGTGAATGGGTCTGAAATTTTATTGTACCAAAAATGGTAGATTTTAGCAAAATTTCATTGTTATTTTCGAATTAAGCAAAACGTAACTATTCGGGAATTTTTTTTTATGAATGCGAGGATTAAACTGCAAAATTCCCAAAAATTCCTGCTCAGCCCTCAGGCTTCATGCATTTTAAGAGAAAGCGTTTCATTACTGAGAATTGTAAAAAATTACATCTGACATTATAAAAAAAAAGTTCATCACCCCGTCTATTTGAAAACCAACCCGGTACTTTAAGACCAAAGTTAAAAAGCATACAGTGGAACCAACATATAGTTGTAACTGTTCTATGAGTATAACTGCAAATAAGTAAAGGGAGTGTAAAAATGAACTGAGTTTCTTTCTTCCAGGTTTTCAGATAAGACGGTTAGCCATCTTGACACCATTTGTTGTAAGAATCACTGAAAAACCTTTTAAGCTGTGCAGCTAGAAAGAGAACGGGTTAAAATGTGCGTGTATGTGTGTGTGTGTGTGTGTGATTAAATAAGTTACAAACATTATATCTCCTTATTTTGATCATAATCTTTTCAAATTCATGAATATTTTTCTGTATATTGTAATTAAATGAAGCAAGAAATGCACTGTAACAGTGAAAAACACTTTTATTTCCTAAGTATTTTCCATTTCTTTCTGGGGAAATAAAAGTGATTCTCACTCTTTCAGTGCATCTCTTGTCCCATTTAATTGTAATATACGGAAAAATATTCATGAATATGAAAGGATTATGATCAAAATAAGCAGATATAATGTTTGGAACTTATTCAATCAGACATTCCTAAAAGAGAATTTGCTGCCTAAATACACACACACACACACACACACACACATATGTGTACGTGTCTTTATTGAAATTCGTACGTTTAATTATTTACGTAAATAATGGCTTATAATTTTTTTACGTAATTACCAACATGTAAGTGTCGATCTTCTCTATTTGCCATGCCTTTTTAAGACGTCAGCAATCATGGCTTTGTATAATTTCCTGCCCACTGTAGCTCTTAGTAAATTTTTTGCTATCTCTCCCAATTCCTGTTCTATCATCATATTTATATAAGCTTTTTAGATTGATTATGCACTGTTTTCCTCTCTCTTGCTTTCAATAATCCTGTGATTGTCAAATTTTCCAAACCGTCTTTCCTCATTATGTGCCTTAGAACTTTCAACTGTCTCTGTGAGGCCAAATATAAATGTGCCACATGTTTCCATTTTCTCTAAAAGTTTGTCGTTGCACACACGTTTAATCCAGGGTATTCTCAGCAATCTTCCGTACGACATTTCTATTTGTTCAAATCTTTTCCTTCATCTGCGAGGTAATTGTCCAACATAACTACCATATGGGAGGACTGACATTACATAACTGTTCAGTACTCGTTGTTTCTAACGAAAATTTCCTGTTTCTTAATACGTTACTTAGCTTTTAAGAGGTACCATTCATTATTTCAATGCCCTTTCAGATTTCATTGCCGTGCCTTCCGTCCTCTGTTAGAACAATTCCAATTCAGGTATCTCCAATTTTTAATTTGCATATTGGGCTCTTCCTCTTGCTAACGACCATACATTCTATCTTCTATCTTAGTACTTTCTGAAGGAGTTCCTAAAATGTACTTTCTGTTTTATGTATATAATGATTTGTAATTCTTTACATAGTTACTCGTATCAGCGTGTAATCATTTACCAATACATCGACGGATATATTTTTTTTTTCTTTTTATATCGGCGTTTAAATCTTTACAGATATAAAGGTCTTTTTCTTTCTTTAACATCGTGTGTTTCTTTCGATATTGACATTTAATTCTTTACAAAAATACCAAGCTATAGCTGTCTAGCTTTATAATTGCACCCTCGTGTATTTTATTTGCGCACAATCCACCGTGTAATGTTTTTCGTAATTATGAGCGTATAATCCGCTCTGTAATGTTTTTTTCGTAATTACCGGCTTGTAACAAAAAGTTAAAAACAAATGCAGGCAGGATGAAGATGAACGGCTCCATGAAAAGTTAGTAGAAATAGAAAGAAATAATAACACAAATACAGCAAGTATGCACAGCAGAATAAGAGAATTAACAGGATGAAAAGTAAGCTAATTAACAGACTCATAATATTAAAAGAAGATTCACTGATAACAAAAAACGGAAAAAAATATTCCAAAGGTGGAGCAAATATTTCAGAGAACTTTTTCCCAATAAAAGAGAAATCAGCAACGCTTGAAAATATGGAAGGGCCAGAAATATTAAAAGATGACGTAAGATCAGGACTGGACGAAATGAACAGGAACAAAGCAGCAGGGCCTGACGGAATCGTATCAGAAATAATCTCAGCCTGAGATGGTTTTTCGGAATCGACAAGATCACAGAAGTATTAAAAGAAATATACAACAGTGACGATATATCGGAGGACATCACTAAATCCATCTTCATAGCATTTTCTAAGACATCAGGGGCAAATGAATGCAAGGTCCATCGGACAATCAGTTTAATGAGACACATAACCAAAACAATGACGCGAATCCTGATCAAAAACAGAATTAGACTGGCCTGAATATTCAAGAATTCTTATTAAAGAAAAATACGTAATCTTCGGCAGGACTCGAACCTGCATCCTCCCTGACTCGGGGAAACCGTCGTTAGATACGACATGCTTTAGATTTCTTGGCCACGAAATGCATCGATGATCAAGCAAAGTTGAATAGTGTCTTTAAAGACAAATCTTTCCCTTACTCTCGAAATATATATATCTGCTTAGTTTCGTATCCTAACGTAAACAAGGCAATTTCTAAAGAAGTGATGGATTTGTATTTACTAATCCAAGAGATTTTATTAGTTAAACGTTATTTTTTTTAGCGAATACCCATGTTGAGTAGACACTCCGTTTATCTATCAGACAGTATATGTATTTATTTATGTCTACTGACCTGAATATTCGAGAACCGACTACGTATAAACAACCGACTATGTATAAAAAAACATTTTTTTTGTGATCTTTGATTTGATAATTTTAACTCCGTAGTTTTATGACAACTTATGAAAAGCTTAATAAGTTCTTAAATATATTTGAACTCATATTTGAAAGAGAAAATTTCAGTAAAACTAATATTATAAGCTGTTGCTAATATTCTTCTTTTATATGTTGTGTCTCTTCAGAATATAGGCGACCATGGCTCTCCACTTCTCCTTATCCCTTGTAAGCTCTCAATAAGTTTTGCCCCTTTGTTGCTTCCCCCAGACCATGTCTGTCATCCACTTGCTTAAGCCCGCTAGGTATGTCATGCATTGCTTTCCCTTGTCTCTCCTTCCCTTGATTCACCCTGATTCTCTAAGCCCTCCTTTCTTATTAAGTGTCTCAGAAATTTCAGCTGCCTCTTCCTGATGCTAAGTATAAGCTTCCTCTTTGTTTGCATATTCTCCAAAACCCCATCACTGCTCACACGCTCGGTCCATGATATCCTTAGCATCCTTCTGTAGGACCATACCTTCGCTGTATTGAATCTCTTTTTTATCTTTGTGGAGACTGTCCAACATTTGCTGTTGTAAAGGAGGACAGATATTGCGCAGTAGTTCAGTACTCTTTTCTTTGTTACCAAAGAAATCCTCCTGTCTTGTAATACTCTGCTGAGCTTTTGGAATGCGTCTTTGGCCATCCCATTATGTCTTCGGATCTCAGTGTCACATTTACTGTCTTCTGTCAGAACACTTCCCAGATATTTAAATTTCCACACCTGCTTGATTTTCGTGTCCCCGACCTGCAAATTGCATTTTGGGCTCATCTTCTTACTGATGATCATGCATTCTGTATTTTGTAGTTTGTGCTTAGTCCCTTCTTCTCACTCTCCTTTGCTGCCTTCTGTAGGAGGTTTTGTAATTATCAACACTGTGTCACCTGCGTATCATATGTTGTTATGATTGTGGCCACCAATGATGAATCCCGGTAAGATTTCCAATTCTCTCAGAACTGCCTGGCTGTATAGGCTGAATAAATCTGGTGAGATGACACATCCTTGCCTTACGCCTGTTTCTATTTTTCTATATCTGCTAAACTCATTTACTATCCAAATGCAGGCCATTTTTTGCCAGTATAGGTTCTTGATTATTCTAATATCATTCCCAAATATATCAAGGTTACTGAGCAGTCCCAACAGATCTTTGTGGCATACTTTGTTGGATGTCTTTGTGTAGTCTATAAAACACAGGTTCACGTCCTCCTGCATTTGTATTGCTCATTCTCATAACATTCTGAGCATGAATGCCGTGTTCCTTGCATCATCTAACTCTATAAATTTTACATGTAAGAATACCCACCATTGCCTGGGGAATATATCTTAAAGTATAACAACGTTCAGTAACCTATTTCTTCTGACACAAAATTACAGATTAAATAGATATTTTTTCTTTTCACATGAAAATGCCCTTTTGCCTACAGCTACACACAGGGCTGATGCAAAGATTTCATCCCCTAAGTTTATGATTTCCCACCCCTGACATACACACAATAAGTCTACTACATCTCAGTTTTCATAAGGTAGTATTCATATAAAATATAAATTTTATTCTACCCTAATTATGTACAATAATGGATCATATGCAATATAGATGAACAATTCAACAAGAAAAATTGAAAATAAATACAATGTATCTAAATGCAAATTAGAGACATGTCATAATAGATCATTCCATTTATTTAAATCAACAATGTTTTGCAGTAATTTTTAACATCAACTTGAGATTTTTCTTGTTAAAAGTTGGATAATTTTAACACATTCAGCATTATGAATAAAAAATAGGAAATTTTATAGTGTTTTTTGAGACTTAGCATGAGCAAAACAAAGACCCCCAGAATGACATCAAAACCTTTTGCAAAAATTTTTCATCCTTTAATTTTAACAATTTTAATTTGTACTTAGTTTAATTTGCAACTTGTATAAATGTAGATAAGAAAAAGCAAATGCTGGTAAGATAGCAAGGGTAACAAAGCACTGTATGGGGTTCACTAATCAAACTTGCCCCAGTGTTAGGGGATTTGGGAGTAGTATGCATTTGCTCTGAGTACACATGATGAAGGTTTCTACCATTGAGTGCCAGTATGAAAAAGGTTATTTGGAGATCCAACACTGAAACAACTAACAGAGAGTAAGATGGAAAAAGCATAGTGAACTCAAATTACATCCACCCATTCTGACAGCAGATTTTTTTCATTAAATAATACAAATGGCTACAAAACCAAAATATTAACCTAAAACTAGAGTCATGTTTCTTAAATAGTCCTTTTGGATCAAGACTTTCATATGGATGCCATGCATAACACCAAACATTCAGAAATATCTAAACTGTCAGCTGTATACAACCGCATTCTAAGATCAATGGTTAAAATGCCTTTGAGGAAGTGAAGACTCTGGGTTTTTGGTGAAGGCCACACTTCTTCAAACCTTGTGAACTGGCACTACAGAATTACAAAGAACTGTGCCAAATAACAAAAACGACATTACCCAAGAACTTTCAACAACAACAACAACAACTAAAATGGATTTCACATATAATTTGAAGAGAAAATAATGACATAATCTAGATGTTGACATTCTACACTACTAGCAAAAGGTTAGGAAGGAAGCCACATTAATACTGGAACGAGTGATAATAGTTACTGGACTTGAGAAACCTATTTCCCTGAAATTTTGTTTAATCAGAAAGATTTTATAAATTTCAACTGACAATGGCACTGGTTGCTTGGTCAATGAATGCTGAGTATTTCCTTATAAGGAAACAGTTAATATTGCCTTTACCATAACCATTTGTTGATAGTCATAGAAAAACTGAGCTTCACTGGTAATTAAAATTGATTTAATTCCAAGGGCAAATCTTTTATAACTATGGGATTCCAATAAACACATCCCCCTTTTTGCCTCACCGGTAATTGAGGTAACTTTTTTTTTTGGCAAGACATCAAAAGAATCAATATCTCTTAATCCATTTGATAAGATTTGAGGAAGTAAGTCAAATTGAAAACTTTCTGGCCTGCACACCTTGTATACATCCTTTTCGCATACAGTAATTTCACAGGTTACAACAAAGAGAACAGTCTACGACAATTCGTGGTTATGACACAATCTTCATTAATCTTCTTTCCTGATTATAAACCAAATTGGATTGTTGTGCTTTCACTCTCTTTCATTTGTGTTGTGTTTGTGGGAACTTACTGACCTTCCATATAGCCCCTAAGCCTAGTGTAACCTCTTCTGATGATGGTATTTTGAAGAAAGTCATTACCATGGAAGTGAATTTATGGCTACATTCTGACTTACACAGAAAATTGTATTATGACACATCATAGGGATGGAGCAATGTCATAAGTTGAAGACACCCTGTATTGCTATTTTATTTTCAGAGTCAGAGTTTCTTTATAGTTACTTTGCTCTCATAGGTTTATAGCGACATCATGTCATAACATTGGTTCCCGCATGATCATTGAAGTTAAGCAACATCAAGTCTGGTCAGTACCTAATGGGTGACCACTTGGGGATACCAGATGCTGTAAGCCTGGATGTGTGGATGGTATAATGAATAATGGCTTGGAATTGGTTCATTATATACTTACATGCAAATCTCCTTGGGAAAAGTATAAATCCATCTCTTCTCCTCCCAGCTATGGGTTAATTAGTAAGATTTGTATCAATCATTATTATCTCTAAAAAAATAAAATTGCATGCAAGATATTTAAATTTCAGCATTACAATAATCAATAGAGGTTGATATGCCACTAAAGAAACAACGAAACCTGTAAACCTGAAGATGACATAAACTAAGCAGATTTGTAATTTTCCTATTTTCTCTCTTAACTCACACCTTAATTAGAAAGTATACAAGTATAATATTTATGATAAGCATTGGTTCAGTTTGGTTTGGTTTGGTTTGGTTTGGTTGGTTTTATGGCATATCAACTTCAATGGGCTACTTAATGCTGACAAGATTTTTATTGCTGGTAATATTTTTCCAAAAAAGTATTGCTGGTAATAATTCTTTCTTCAAAATAATATTTTTTTACAAAAACGTACTGCCAGTATTAAAACCTATTTTTACACATTTTGACCCATTTTGGGGGCTAACTATTTGTCCATAGCTGGGACCCTAACAGGTGCTACCACCCCAGGTCAGGGTGGACCTGGGAACAGCAGCAATTAAAAGGTGGTTCTATGCTCCTCAAAATCACCTGATCAGAGGCCTTGCTGTTGAATGTAGTTTAACATCTTACCCAGGATGCTGATATAGTTTATTGTCATATGCAGGACACAAATAAGTATTGGAATAAAATGTAGCCCTGATTCAGACTTCAAGCTAAATTTACATCCGACCTATTTTTTGAATAAGAGTCATGATAAAACACCTTTCTTCAAAAATGTTACTTCTGGTGATAAAGTTTGTATATATATGTATGTATGTTTGGACATGATAGCTAAATGGAAAGTCACAAGGACCCAGTGTTTTTCAAAAATGTTGAGCAATAACAGGAAATTTATGATTGACATTAAAGGTTATTCCAACTGGACTGAGGTCATCAAAGAGCAGATAATGACATTTCATGTCAAACTGAATTTTCTAAGTAAAAAATGTTTTTTTAGGCTGATATGGTAAAATTTTGTTTCTGAGGACATTTGTTGTAGAATTAATTTGTCGTCTTGATGATCTGTATTGCAGTCAAACATTTGCATCCTTCAATGTAAATTGGTATGTGTGGGGAGTTAAGAAGAAAAAGATGATAGGATAGGTACTGTTGACCTCCGAGGTAACCAGAGGTCAGTTTGGGATTGAATTAGCTTTTTTTTTTCAGAACTTCAATTGAACTTTAAGGGCTAAAAAAATTTGATTTATCTATTTTATTTGTAAAGTGTTGTGAAAAAAAGTTATGAAAATGAGATGATTAAGTGTAAGAAAAGCAAAGCATTCAGTAGCTCCATGAATGAGTTGTTTTTGCTCCAAACAGCAATGACTTATGGCCATATCATGTTGAAACACCAGTTCTTGTATGATCACAGAAGTTAAGCAACATTGAAGCTGGTCAGTATCTAGATGAGTGACAGCTTGGGAATACCAGGTGCTGTAAGCTTGGAACTGGAAATCAGGGAGCCAAGTTCCAAATACAATCACTTTTGCACAAATATCCTTGGAAAAGTTATGAATCTACTTCTTCTCCTCCCAGCTATGGTTAATTAGCATGACTTGTATCAGTAAACCATTATCATATCAAAAAAAAATTCTTACAATATAAAAATATTTTCCGGCTTGAAATAACCTGAAAAAGGTTGGTAAGCTGTAGAAAACAAATCAGTCAAGGCAAACAGTGATACAATCAAAGAAATAAACTTGAAACTGTTGCAATATATTCCTGGAGAAATTCAGCCATACAAGTCAGCTGATCCAATTCCAAGCAACTCGGAAGCTGTTCAGAAACCAGTTGGGGGACTCAATTGGTTTCTGAACAGTCTGGTCTTTTTCCCCACAGGTTATAAGTAAAGCCTTGTTCGGCCATCATGCTTCTTAGAAAGTTCAGTGGTCTTATGTTGAGCAATGAAACTTAGTATGTAAGGAAAGAAGAATACACTGACAGATTTGAACAGAAAAACACAGAAACGGACATTACAAAAAGTATAAGAGTGTGAGATAGCCATCCTATATTTCTGTCCATATAACACACACATTTTTCCATATAAAACTCCTCCAAAATTAATGTGTCTGATACTTCAATGGTTGGGTTTGAATAAGCTTTGGTGTAGAGGCTATGCATACAAGACTAATACCCAAGCATCCTGCTGACATCAGAATCAAATATATATGATTATAAAGCATTCATATCTAGACTTTATGAATTTAAGTGCAGTATTGTTGAATTGGCTAGATGAAACTATAAACTCTATGTGAACAGTTTCTTTCCTCACGCTTCTTGCTTGTGGAACTCTCTTTCAGCTTTTTTCTTTCCAGACAAATTTGATCTTCAAAAATTTAAATGCAATGTCAGTCATTATCTAATTTCTTCTTGATTACACTTCTGTTCTTCTCATTCTTCAATAATGCTTCTGTTTTCTAATTTTTCAACACCCAGTAACTATGTATGTCTTAGTGGCTTTACTGTCTTGCTTGGGGTAATTTTGATTAAAAAAAAAAAAATTAGGATTATAAATTAAAATTTATGTCCACAGAGTTCAATCACCCTCACTATCTATATTTTGTATTGGTAAGAAGGATGTTCCACTCATACAGTTTCTCCATAAAGAAATTTTGCTTTGTGGTACAAACTTCCTCATGGATACTTTCCTGAACATTACAATCTTAAACTCTTCAAGTTTCATTATCTATCCTCAATATCCTCATTATATTCACTTCATACTTCTTCCCCTATATTCAAATCACACATCTCATTCAGTAACACTCTACTTTGAGTGGCTCTCAAGTTTTGTTAAATTTATTATTAAAAAAAAAGAAAATATTCCCAACTATTACTAGTTTTCTAATTTTTCCTGAATCTTCCTTGCCTAAACATGGATTTACGTCACATATTGGAAAAAGGTAATCATACTTAGATATAGATTTTACAAGTAAGCAAATGTATTGCAGCTGGAAACTAGAGTCTATCATAATAATTCCTTGCAAGAATCATGCATTTTAACTTTATTTGAAATTTTAAGAGTGGATTTCACAAATATAGTAATGTTTTAACCCTACCAATTCTGAATTATCAACTAGTGACTATATAAAAGAGAATCACTTTCTGACATTGCCTCTATGTGTACACATATATTTGTGTAGGGGGTGGAGGTGAATCTAACCGGAGACACCTATTTCAAGTGCATTTCCCCTAAGATGTTTATTGGTGTATGTCAATCCTGCACAGACACTGAACTCCTGTTCTCGACCCTTCCCTCACTGCCTGGTGATCGTTTCAGTGTCTCCTTCTCTTTTATTGTCGTGCACTAATTAAGAAACCCCACACTACTCTAGTTCCACCCTGCCTCACCCAATATTTTATGGATAAGATGGATGAGATAATTAGTTCAGATAGGACAAGCCATAAACGTCACAGGGGTCGGCCTGAAAGTTTGAAAATTTACTACTTAATAAAGTCACGATTACTTGCATTTTGGCTTATGTAAATAGTCTTGATTCATCCAAGAAAAGTGCCATATGAAAGTTCGTTCTTTATGCCCTACATTTCAGATGCATTCAACTTTAGAGGGTAACAATAAATTCAAGACACCATGCAATGAATGTTTGCTCAGAAAATGTTATACAAAAAGGATTTTTTTTTTTTGAAAAACAGATAACATACTTTGAATTTGATGGTTTTTTTTGTGGTGAGGAAGATAATAATTGTTGTCAGTGTTTATATAAAATTTAAATTAATAATTAAACATAAAATGATCAAAGTCTATGCTGGTGAAAATAGCCTCAGACAATCAAATGCAAACTCAGACAAGTATAAAATACAGACTCGAACAGACAAATAAGATTAATCAGAGACAGACAGAAAAACGAAATATATATATATATATATATATATATATATATATATATATATATATATATATATATATATATATCAATTTTGGTGATTCTATTAGCCATTATCAAAGGTATTTTTGATATTTTTTATTTTTAATTGAATATGTAGATTTTATTTATATATATCTATAGTGTTATCTATAGATACACATATATAAGTGCTTATATATATATATATATATATATATATATATATATATATATATATATATATATATATATATATATATACACATATATATATCCATATACATACATATATATATATGAGTTGTATGGATATGAGTTTGTGATGCTGGTTTTCATGCTTTTGCTATCATCAGAAAACTCATATCCATACAACTAAATATGTTAGCTCTATCACTGATATTGAGCATTTTCCAATAACTACGATGCATATATTATATATATATATATATATATATATATATATATATATATATATATATATATATACACTCACACACACATATATATATACTTATATATACACACACACATATATACATATATATATATATATACATATGGGTGTGAGTATGTGTGTGTGTGTGTGTGTATATATATATATATATATATATACACACACACACATACTCACACCCATGTGTGTGTGTGTGTATATATATATATATATATATATATATATATATATATATATATATATATATATATACATACACACAAAATCAATTTTGATCCTTTTTTTTTTTTCAGGATAATAATTGTTGTCAGTCCTTACCCAGAATTTGAATTAATAATTAAACATAAAATGATCAGAGTTTGTGCTGGCGAAATTAGCCTCAGATAAACAAATAGAGACTCAGACAGACAAATAAGATTAATCACAGACAAACAGATAGAAAAACTAAGAATATCAGAATCAGAGAGATAAACAAGCTTGAGAGAGACACAAACACAAATATGATCAGCATCCTATATATATATATATATATATATATATATATTTCTTTCTTCAAATATAATATTTAATGGATACCCATGTTTGAAACAGACACCATATTATTTGAAACTGTGCATAATGTCAAAGAGAGAAACAAAAAAAATACATAGAGAGATAAATAAACCCGGAGGAGAGATAGAGAGTTAAACATCATCAGCGATAGAGAGGTTGGTGAGGCTATTTAATCCATAGAGAGAGAAACAAGAAAAGCTTTTAAAAGATAAAGAAATAAATCCAGTATCAAAGAGATAACAAAAAAGCCAAAGAGACTATATCAGCTTTATACAAACAGACAAATAATACCAATTATAGAGAGATAAACAAAATTTACCACAGAGATATAAATAAGAGAGAGAGAGAAAGATAGGGGGAATGGAATTAGCGTCAGTGAGATGAGCAGGCAGATAAACAAGCCAAAAATTGAGAGAGAACTTAAACCAGTATCAGAGAGAGAGAGAGTGTGTAAAAGAGAGACAAAAACATGCTTCAGACAAACAAAACTAGCTTGAGACAAATAAAATTGACCTTAGATATACAAGCTGCAGCAGAAATACTACCCACGTATATCTCCCAGAAATACCTCTCACATAATAGTGCAATATTAGATAGATGTAGACAACATTGCCACTAATGTCTCATGTGGGAGGTATTTCTGCCCCACACCCTTTACAAAGTGTAACAGTATAGAGGTACCAAGGATGAAAACTCATTGGAACATATCCAGATTCGCAGCCTTCTCACCTCATGGAGGAACCCCTTCCTGATTGACCATGTCTTCAGGAGTGTAGCTGTACTCACTATGCTTGGCCAATTGCAAATTGATGAGGCTATTTAATCCATAGTTAGAGGTTTTGAACTTAGAGTCGTCCTTCTCCTAAGCTATAGGACTCAGTCTGTCTTTTTATTTACACAAAGCTGAGGGGAGAAGAAATTGATTCACACCTTTTCCATGGGTATTTGCATATATGTAAATTTAATGAACTCAACTGGAATTTGAACTTGATTCTCCAATTCCTCAATCTAAGCCACCATGCCTCCTTGTATATAATAAATAAATTCTTAAAAAACACATTTGTTATATAACTTCTTTTTTTCTTGTTTGTCTCTAAAACTAATAAACTTTCAAGGGTATCTTATATCAACTTTCAGTTGTAGACACAGTAAAAAATAGTTTTTGGTGAATTCTTTTTTCACTGAACACCACAATTCTGGAGCTAAGGATTCAGTGTGGAACTTGCAAATTTTGCAAAATCAGCCTCATATAAATCTAACCTTCAGAATTAGTATCTCCAAATTTGGAAGCGAGTATATTCTGAAGAATGGTCAAGAATGCCAGAGACAGTAAAAAGACAGTACTGATTTAGCAAGGTGTCTGACTTGTGTGGGCCATAAACTAGGAAGTTGAGTCGTTCTGTTGCTTGACTTAATGTCCATGCTGACAGCTGGCCACAGTAGAGCCATTTCAGAGGGGAGCAAACCCAGACATGACATTCCAGATCAAATAGAAAAAGTTCTAAAAGAACCAAGCAATGAGAAATCATGGCAATTCACAGAGCAGAAGAGCAAGCAAAGCAGCAAAAGAACAATAAATAAATTGTAGCATTATTCCCCAAACGGAAGTTGTCTTTTGGAGCGTAAAACTAAAAAGGGGCACGCTCGGCTGGACTCAATCTCCTGAGAAGTGAGATATGAATAACTTAATAAGTCGATTTTTTTTTTTTTTTGGTCTTTTTTTTGACAGCACTCAAGGGCAGTTTCTTCTTCCCTCTTTGCAATTTTTATTTTTTTTTATTTAGTCCCATCGTCTGCTGACCATTACCTGGCACAGGACAATCATTTTTCACAAGTGACTTGCTCCTGATTAAATCATCATTGAAAGAAGTACTCTGCTTACACTCATTCACTGGTAATAAAACTTGAAAAAGAAAGAACCTGCTGGGTAGTGGGGTTGTAGGGTGTCTAAAAGATTGAAGAGGGCTAGGGTGCACAATATTGCAATTGATTTTCATAAAAAAATATAAAAGAAAAAAAAACTTGCAAAAGAGAAATGAACAGTTTATAGGATGTTGGGGTAGTGAGGTGTCTTAGTGATTGTAGTGGTTAGAATGCACAGTACAGTAATTTTGTGTCATAAAACAAAAAATAAAATAAAAGAAAACGGCATGAGAAACACTAGGTTTAGGGTAGGGATTTGTTTCTGAAAAGCAGGAATTATGGGGTAAATTGGGGAGTCTCTCATAGCAACAGATATCTCACCCATCATAAGACTTCAGAATTTACAAGGGTGTTGACTGCATCAGTTGGTGGGGGGGAGAACAATAATATTTGCCACAAACAGACTTACTTATGGCAAATCAAACAAGACGAACATTCAGCTTAAAAAAATCTTTATTTAGGAACTTCTGGGAGGTCAGTAGAACATTGAGATGGTTCAAAGATTAATCACTGCTCTGGCAAAAGGGCATAAATCTGGCATTTTAAAAGATAAAAAAAAAATAAAACATATGGTGTGATTAATAACTTCCTGAGCAGTGAGGAGGAGAATATTGGGAATAGAGATGTTGGCTATTATCCTCTTAAATTCAAAGAAGCAAAGCTTTTCTGTAAGTAAACTGTTTTATTAATTTAGTGCACAGGATTAAACCTGAAGGTGCATATTTTCAGTGTGATAAAAAAATGGCCTCAGTTAACTTCCACACTTTTTTCATGCTTTTTAATTTTTTAAACAAGCACACTGATTTTTCATACATAGGCAATATTCTGATACAAAAGCATTTTGTGAAGTTAGACTACAATTTTTACAGAAAATCATATGCATTTTTATTCTCAATTTTTATCTTTCATGTGTTTTTTTCTCATTTAAAAAAAATGCTCTTACACCCTTTTAACAACACACTTATGACAGAAACTTCAAAATTTGTGTTTTTCCTCATCTTTTTCACTTCATAGGTTGTTTTTTTTTTTTTTATTGTGCACACATGGAATTTCTCAGACCAGAAACAGGATATGTTGCTGAGCTTGCCATAATCCTAGTGGAACAAAAAATTTTTGACAGAATTGCCTGTCCTGGCTGTCATCCCAACTCAGGCTTTAACAGCAACTTAGGAACCTGCCATTCCTGCACTCAGGCATTGTGCCTCAACATTGTCCTCATAAAGGGATCATCTGCCGAACCATACTATTTGCCCATAGCTGGGTCACTAACAGGTGCCACCCACCTAGGCCAAGATAGACATGGGAACAACAGCAATTGGTTCCGTGCTAACCAAATCCTCCAATCTTCTGTTCAGAGGTCTTGCTGCCAGATGTAGTTTATCGTCATACCCAGTTGTTTTTAGTTATGTTATTTACTGAATATTAAGATGCAAGATTTTAGAAGACAACTGTTAACTGTAAATCATCCAGATTCCAAAAATGGAGTATTGCTGCCTTATCTGGGATGGAATTGCGCAATCCATATTTTCCAGCCTTGATAGAGTCCTTCTACCATGCTTCACCTTTACAAGATTTCAATTAGACCACAAATGGAGTATTCCTGTTATATTTGAGCTAGAGATGCCCTATCCTCTTTTTCCAAACTTGATGGAGTTCAAATGCTTTTGAACTCCATCAAGTGTGGAAAAAGAGGATAGGGCATCTCTAGCTCAGGGCAGCAGTACCTCCTGAAGGCACTTGATGTTGGCCTCTGTGTTGAGTCTGAGGCCCTCACCAATGAAGTCGGGACTTCTTTTCTTATCCAAACAATAAAAGTGAGTTTTCTGAGCTGCTGTACCTTCATAATCACCATTAGACTCATCCAACTCTTTCTGAATCCTCTGCACTGTCCTCAGATTGGCACCCAAACACTGTGAATGTTTGTATCGGAGCTTCTGGCGTGAATACCAGTACAGCATGCTGTTTCCAAATTTCTGGCGGAGTAAATTGTGTCATGGTGCTCTTTTTTTCACAGACAGTGCCCAACTGATTCTACTATACTGTGAAGTCAACAAAATCAAAAATAGACATGCATGTACAAAATTAAAAATATAAAATGGTGACAAATTTACCCATTTCACCCTGTATATGGCATGGTAGGTTCTAGCTGTAAAGGTTTGAACTGAAATATAGAACATTTTCCATGGAACTAGCAGCAGAGTAGCAAGAGGCGTATGATGTTTCATCTCTGGAAAAAGGTTGCAGGGCTTAAAATAATTCAGTATCAGAAAAGGCCATGTATTAGGTTGGTGCAAAAATAATGACATAATAAAGTCGTTTTTTGACGTTAAAAAATACGTCAAAAAACGACATTATTACGTCATTATTTTTGCACCAACCTAATAGATGCTTTTGATATCCATAAAAGCTGGAAAGTGTGGATTATGCATCTCTAGTGCAGATATGGTAGCAATCATCCATATATTCTCACATTCTTCTTCGATGTGCCATGTGCTGGTAATCTTGGCCCCAGATCTGAACCAGGTGATCTATTTTTTTGACCCAATGTTATAATAATATATTTACCTGTAATTCACTAATTATGCACATCTTCTTTTGGATACAAGTCCTGCTATTTAACCATAGCTGGGAGGAGGAGATGGATTCCCAAGGCTATTTGTATATAAGTGAATGTAACAAACCTGACTGGAAATCAAACTCAGATTGCTGAATAATAAGGATCTATCTATTGCATCAACTGTACATCCACGAGCAGTTAGAGACATAGTGTGGAAATTGGAATCAACATGGTGTTTGTCAGTTTAGTGAATCAATGTGATCATGGTCTGAAGAGGACATTCAGGTGTGAAACTAACATTCATCATACAATGTTAATTTCTGTGTTCACACTATCTCTATCTATTTCACTTTCTCAATCTCTCTCATCACAACAATATATATGCTCCTGAAAAATTTATTTTGGTTGAGCTCTCTGGGGAGGAAATGTGGGTTTGTAAACAGTGACTATTATGGCTAATAATGCAAGACTCTTCGTTAAATCGAATTGAGTTCTCTCAGTCACTGTGTGTTTATCGAAAAATAAATACGCTTAAATTCACCTTCATCCCTGCCGTGCGCCAACGAATTAGTGGTAGAATCTTCGACTGACACCAATTCAGTCGGATTTTGATCCTAGCTAGAGGCAACTGGACGTCTAGCCACACTGATGAGCTGTGATACAGCAAAACAGTCTGTCTGTGGATGATAATATATATATATATATATATATATATATATATATATATATATATATATATATAAACAAACCTTTATGCAAATTAATTGAAACAAAATGAATAATTCCTTTATTATTTACTATTTTTTGTATTTTTCCAATGAAACATGACCCAATGCACATGTTAACACTTCGCATGTCCATTCCACAAAGTCGTTCCTTGCAGATTGACCACAGATTCTCAACTGGGTTTAAATCAATTGAATTTCCAGGCCAGTCTATAGTATTTTGATTTGCTCACTGGTAAGGCTATCCAGTGTGTTCATGTGGCATTACAATTTTTGTACAATTCCTTGGAATAATGTCCACTGCAGACAATGGTCATAGGACAACTAATCGACAGTTGAGACAATAGTGTCTGGTCAGGATAAAAATCTGATGCAATCACAGACGGTGCAATATTTTTCAAGGCCAAGCAAATTTCATCATACACTCCAAAAATAGATTCATATTGCTGTACACTACTGCAAATGACCTGAGGAAAAAATACAAATTGATTACACCCTGTCACTGCAGTGGACCTACTAAAACCGACTCTATGATGAAAGAAAGGAAACTAACACCTAACACGCTTGTTTCAAATAATGTACACAAGTGTGTGTGTGTGTGTGTGTGTGTGTGTGTGTGAATATATATATATATATATATATATATGAATTCAGTATTAGGTATTTTCAGCAAGTTAAATTTTAGGTTGACCCTTTAGCTTCTAATATCACTTCCTTACAATCCTCTACGGACAAGAACTTCATTCCACATTGGGGTTGAAAAGACACACAACCACTTTCATCGTCTGCAGAAATAGTCTATTCCCTACCTGAAGTAAAGAGATTTTTTTGATTATTCATCATATTGCTCTGTATAAATAAAATACATCGATCACTCATTTGCAGAACAGTTTTAATATTTTTATATTACTAGGAGCCACTTGAATTATATACCCATGGATTTATTTTACCTTTACTATATATATATATATATATATATATATATATATATACACACACACACACACACATTATATATATATATATATATATATATATATATATATATATATATGATAAAATGTAGTTTGAAGATATAATATATTTATGGATTAAAGTGCTCAATATCAGAGATTGAGCATATGTAATTATAAAAGTGGACATTGACATTAACAGGTGACAGTCTGTTTCATCCTTAAATGCAATCGATAGGCCATATGCATTGTGTTTTTGCTTGACCATTTATATATACAGGTCAGTGATGTATTGCAGGTAGCCTATTGTATTGTTATTTTGGTGGTTGATAATGGTTATATTTTGAATTATTCTAGGGGCTATTGAGTGGAAATAATTGTGGATCCAGATGTAGTTTTTGGCAATTTATATTGTTGTTTTTTAATTTTTCTTTATTTATTATTGATTATTTGATATTTTATTGTTGGCTGTTATTATTATGTTTCCTTGTGGGAAGTGTTGGTTTGAACAGACATGTATATATAGTTGAGCAAAAACACAATGCATATGGCCTGACAATTGCATTTCAGCATGAAACAGATTGTTGCCTCTGGGTGTTGACTTCAATATCTACTCATATATGTATATATATATGTATGTATGTATATTTTATTAAGAGTACTCAGAATTTGTAGCCCTCAGTATTTACATGAAGAGGTGACATATAATGAAAATACTTTTAAGCTCCTTCAGTCTCCTAATTATTTCATATTTAACACAAAACAAAAGGTTCATTTGAAAATAGAAAAGTGATCCTTCCTGACAAAGCCAAAGAATCAAAATATATTGTTCTACCAACCAACTCTAACACAACTAAAATTGAAAAGAATTTATCTAAACTCAACATAAAATTTGTTGTAACTACTTTTAAAACAATAAAAGACTTTATATGAAACAAAATAATAATAAGCTAAAATTTGAAGGAGGAATTTATTGTATCACCTGTAATAATTGCTACAAGGAATACATAGAACAAATCTTGAAGAATTTAAATATTATATGAACACAAAAGGGATCTTATACAAAACAACACATTCAATGCATTAGTTGCTCCCCATAATAAATCTGACTATAATTTTAATTTAAAGAAATGTTACTCTAATCAAAAGAGAAAGCAATTTAGTAAGGCAAAAGTGTATAGAACATGCTTTAATTGCTAAATAAACCACAGTAAATTTGTGTCCAGGTTCTTACAATATTTCACTTTTCTTAGCAGATCTTCTATTATCCCATTGTGTGATACTTAACAAAAAATGATGGAAGTATAAAAAAAAACAAAAAGAAACTAAAAGAAATCAGCTAGACTATATACCCAAAACACATATTTAAAAAAAAATTAATTTTAAAATTTTCAGCACCCTGTTTCCTTCATGCGCATGTGTAGTCACATCAACATAAACACCACTTTAGACTGATGAAGTCCTGAAGGATGAAATGTGTCACTAGAAAACTTTTTCCACTTTGTCATTTTCCCTAAAATTGTTCTTGATATATAAAAATGTATATTTTATTTTAACATATATATTCACAGACACAGAAACACACACACATACATATATGGATGCAAGTGCTTGTGTTTATATGCACATGAAAGCATATTTGTGCAAAAACGTAGAGAGATAGAAAGTGGGAGAAAGAAAGTTTACAGATATATATTAAAGTAATGAGCAAGAACAGTAAGATTTATAATCCAGTGTTCTTAGCAATTATTTTTATTTTTAAAAAACAGTGCTCGATACAAAGAGTAGAGCAAAATCTCTGGATTTTAAGTTTAATTTTTATAATTAAAGTTATAATTTTAGTTTCAATTTTGAAACACAGAAATTTCTATGTCACAATAGAATCATGTCTTTAAAAAAGAAAATAATCATAAAATTATATATATATATATATATATATATAATTATTTATTTAAAAATATGATTCCAATGCTACATAAGAGTTCTCATGTTTCAAAACAAGAGATGAAAGTTTTCGGCTCTTGTTTTGAAACATGAGAACTCTTATGTAGCGTTGGAATCATATTTTTAAATAAATAATTATATTTATGCTCTACTTTTGTATCGAGCACTATTTTTTTAAAATAATAACAAAAATACTAAAGAACTTTGGACTATTTAACTAACCAGTTCTTTCCTATTTTCTATATATATATGTGTGTGTGTGTGTGTGTGTTATAACAGGCTTATGTGATAATTTTTTAATAAATTTTAATCACACTACTCAGTACTGAGCACATTTTTAAAAGTAGTGGTTTTATTTATCAGAATTTTATTCCATCTATACCAACCCTGTATTTAGATAGATATATATATATATATATATATATATATATATATATATAACCCTGTTTGAGTTCATACCATGATGACATTCTAACTAAATCTATGAAGAGTCTTTGATAAGATTAAATATTAAAAATTTAAAAAAGTTTTTGATATATGCAATCTCCCTTGATAATAAAACTCTCACTTCTACAGAGTAACTCTGTGCAAAATAATCTATAGTTAGAACAGAAAAGCATCTTTCTAGCCACTTGCAGGCATTTCAATTTAACCCATTTGGGAGTAAATGCACCAAAATTCATTTCTTTTAGATTTATTTCATGAAACAAATTCATATCTTTTCTGAATTCTTGTCAACTCAGCAAACATAAGATTAAAAAAAGAATCCACTGATGTTTGGACAAATTCTTCAATTTCAGATTCATTTTAACATTTTTTTTAATAAAATTTCTTTTTTCTTTTAGGAAATATTTGGAATTCCCTGTAACTATTCAAAGATTCATGACATTTTTGGATTTGGAGGTTTTTCTTTTTTTTACTTATATTTTAACCCCAAAACAGAGAAAAAACAAAAAACATGTATGATCACATCACTTATCTCCTTGCTGATACGATATTGTTTTTTACATTAAAATCAAAAGTGTTTCTTAAGAGGGATTGACTAGCCAGAATTTTGATGTGAACAAGAAATCAAAACCTTTAGGCAAGGAATGAACAAACAAAAATATCCTATAACAATATATCTGCTTATAGAATTCATATTCACTTCAATACAACTTTCTGTATTCAGTAATTCAATAGAATTAATTATGACAATCTGAGTACTGATATTATATGATAAAGACAATTTCATCTCTACTACTATTTCCACTTTTGGTTATATAACAATGTTTGAAACATGGTACTATTTAGGGTAACCATTTCTCTATCTTTCTGGGAGTTCAATGATTAAAAGAAAATAGTTTGAGAAAAAGTTTGAATGAAATATAAAAAATCATTTACCAATACGCTGCATATTTTTTAAAATTTGACACTGAATTTGGTTTTTGTTCTTTAACTTTTGAGCTGCTATGATGGCTGAGGCAGTTGTATAGTTTTTCTCAGCTCCAGAGGACAAATTTGTAAGTCAAGTAAAATCCAACATTTGGGATTATTATATTTTCCAACAAGCATATACTCCACTCTTGAACAACTGGTGCAGCACAATATTCCTACTTCTATTTGGTCCTGACAGACTAGACAGAATAAATATCGATTCTTCCTTTTTTTCTAGGTGCTATTTTCTTTCAGGGTGTTGGCGATTGTGGCTCTCCACAATTTCCTGTCCTTTCTAGCTCTTAATAAATTTTCTCTTCTTGTTATATGTCCTAAACACTGTTGTGTCAACCATTTACTGAAACTCATTAGGTAGGTTATGTCCTGCTTTCATCTGTCCCTCTTGATTTGAATATGTCCTGTGAGTTTTGAATTTTCAAAGCCCTCTTTCCTCATTAAGTGCCCCAGAAATGTCAACTCACTCTCCCTGATGTTAAGTATAAGATAAGTGTTCTTTTTTTTTTGCCATTTTCTGTAAAACTTTGTTGTTGCTCACATGTTCAGTCCATGGTATTCTCAGCATCTTTCCATACAACCATATTTCTTTTGTTTCAAATCTCTTCTTCATATTTGAAGAGATTGTCCAGCATTCACTCTGATATAGGAGGACTGTTATTACATAACAGCTCAGTACGCTTTAATTTGTTTCTAAAGAAATTTTCTTTTGCTTAGTTTTTAAAAAGAATCTTTCGCTATTGCAATCACCTTCGAATTACGGTGTCATACTTTCATGTTAAAATCCTTTCCTGATATTTAAATTATTGGACTTGCTTGATTTTTTTATCTTCAGTTTGTAGTTTGCATGTTGGGTTGTCCCTTTTACTGACCACCATGCACCGTCTTCTTGCAACTGACCCTTAGTGCTTTTGAAGACTTTCATAGGGATGTCATGCATGGCACCAATCCTGTTCAGAACAGTTGCATAGCTAGGGAGGGGGCAGTCAACCCGGGGTGGTACTTTTGTCCACAGTGAGTTTTCAGAAAAGAAAAAAACAATAGCATAATTTAAATAATTTTCTCCATGAAAGCAGCGATAAGGAAGAAGATAGGATTCAAATGAAGCCAATTTGTCTTTGATATGGCTGGCTCAAAGTTAGCAAGCCAACAATAAAACAAAATTGTCTCCAAAAATGTGCTGTCAGCTGTTGGTGATAAACCCTACTTACAAGATGTGGGCAAAAGGTGTGAAAAAAATTTGGACATTTTTAAAGGGCTTGATGTTGGGTTGGATTAAGAGAACTTAATAAATCCACAGGTTTTTCTCACTTATGTGAGAAGTTCTTTGATTATCTTTCTTTTAATATCATAAAAAGTTTTTAAAGTTTTCTGATTTAGAAAAAAAGAAGTAATGCTTTTTTTCACATATCCCCGGTTTTGTTTGAAAAAAAAAAAAAAAGTAAACACGATTGTACTTTTATTTCATAATTTATAAGTGAAGAATTACAAATAATGCATTACCAGAGACTCAGAAACAACTTGGCATTACAAGCATTAGATTCTAAGAAATTTAAAAAATATCAAAAACTGATGGGTGTATGAATAATTTCATCATTGACTATATATATATATATATATAAACTTTAATAGGTTAATGTGCATTGTAATATATTGTATTCCGTCTGGGAAGGGTTGGCAAACTTGAAGGCTGCCTTGGGTTGCAAAAACACTAGCTATGCCACTGATTCAGAAATGTCTAAACTGTCAACTGTATTCAACCACTTCCTAAGATCAATGGTGCAAAAGGTTTTGAGCAAGTAAAGTCTGTGGGTCTTGGAAAAATCATCCCCCTTTGAACATTCTGGACTGATGTTATAGAATCACAAACAAAGAACTGTATCAAATAACAGAAACCATATCACTTGAGGACAGCACCAACAACCAAATTGGATAGCATATACAACTTGAAGTGAAAATAATACCATAATCTAGATGTTGACTTTCCAAACTACTTCAATTAAAAGGTTAGGAAGGAAACTTCTATCAATACTGGAAAGAGCGATAAAAGCTACAGGACTTGAGAAACCTGTTTTGCTAAAAAACAGGTTTTAAGAGAAAGATTTTATAAATTTCAACTGAAATGAGCACTGGCTGCTAATCAGTCAATAAATGCCAAATCTTTCCTTGTAAGGAAATGGCTAATATCATCATTATCGCTTCCTTTCACTTTTTTGGAAAAACCAGATCAGATTCAATTAATTTTATTTGTGAATGTCAAAGTCACTGGAATTGTATTAATTTCATTCATAAACTAATATTGAAATCTTTGAGAAATGCATCTAGCTAATGAAATCATGATGTGATATTTCTTAATGAGCAGCTCTTAAGAATATGGCTGAGTGTTAGTGCAATGAATTTAAGGTGACTAGAAAATAAATGTCAAAAATAAGTTGCCATTGGGGAGGGACTGGATTAAATGAATGAAATCAAATATAATTTTTCCTTCTCCCTATAGAGATAAATACTTCTTCAGTCCATAATGTCAATCTATGACAAAGGGGTTCATTATGAAAAGCTTAGAACAGAAAAGAATAGATAAACACGGACCTTTATCACTCTGTACATGACTTCATTTGCTGTAGAAAAAGTTTATCATGCCACCAAAGGTGACTCTGATCTCTAAAAATAGTGTGTTTGAATTTCATAGATGTGTTGTCATATCCTGCTATGGCAACAGAAAACACATCTGAGTGAAATTAACAGTAAGGATATTGCAACTGAAAGACCTTGAAAAGAAATGCAATAGAAAGGGAAGTCATATTAATAATGCAGAGTGCTAAAGGTTAAAAGAGAAAGGTCACTGGCAGTTTCTAGTGAGTCAAGAATCAATGCAAAAATAAAAACTAAGTGGATATTTGTAATTTTGAATGATTGTCTTCGTCTTAACTGTTTTCAATATGTCTGGACTGATATATTCTTATATATGACTCTTTACATGCAAAAGTAACGTGGTATTTAATAAAAACAAAAAAAAAAGAAAACGAAAGATGGATAAAGATGAAAATAAGAAGGACACATGGCCCAGTGGATAAAGGCGTTGGTCAGCTCCAGTGACAGGGACCCAAAGAGCGTGAGTTTAATACCTGGTTAAGGTGGTGGAGAACTTGGAGAGGGGGGATTAACAGAAGATAACTGATAACTGATATACATTAAAACATGGCATGTGGAACTAGAACAGTCTATCCCAGTGAGCGAAATAAAGGGTTCAGTTTGATATTCCAACCACCTGAAGAAGGCCGGAGCATACAATGGCCAAAACGTTGGAATAAATATGGCGACAAAGATGAGGACAATAGTCTGAATAATTTAAATAAAGAAAATAACAGATGCCAAGTTTTAATTCAAGTTTTTCATTCATAAGAAATCCAAGCAAGCTTCACATTGTTTGCTGATTAACACTGATCAAATGTGAATCACACATCCAGCGAGATACAGATAGTTGAAGTTACATCCATTTCTTTTTCATTAGTCAAAATACAACACTAAGTATATTAGGCTTGACAACCATTTACCTGGATGAAGACAGTGACTGGAATAGAATAGATGACTAAATGAAATTATTAAACATGCAAACTGTGTTGATAATTACAGTGGCTAAGAAGGAATTCAAAGAAAACCTAAGAAGTTACAACTAATAATATAAAAAAGATGACTGTTATTGTGCTGAACCCACCTTCACTAAACAATTATAATCAACCTAATTATGTTTAATGATAGATAAAATAGTGACAGTCTCTGTCTATATTTCTGAGATGAGGTATTATGTGCACTATTTACATTATTCGGACTATTGTCCTCATCTTTGTTGCCATATTTATCACAAAATTTTGGTCATTGTACACTCCGGCCTTCTTCAGGTGATTGGAATGTTGAACTGAACACTTTATTTCACCTGCTGGGGTAGACTGTTCTAGTTCTATGTCTAATGGATGTCAGTTATCAGTTATCTCCTGTTAATTCCTCTCTCCAAGTTCTCCACTGCCCTAACCAGGTACTGAATTCACAGTTCTTTGGGTCCTGTCACCAGATCTAACCAACGCCTTTATCCACTGTGCCATATATCCTTAAGGATATGTAAATAGTGAAAATAGTGACACTAGTTCAATTATGGTGATTTGATTATTCAATGTGACCTAAGGTATATTTGTCAAAATATTGTAATGAGATTGCATCACTTTTTTAATCAATTAGGCTTATTCCATTTAGTCAACAGTTTTATTCAAGTTGTTGCCTATCTTCAGAAACATGAACCCAGTAAGGAGTAGCCAAGCCAAATATTATATACTTTCAATAAGAATGAAAATTGGAAAAAAATCTTTGTTTTTCTGATACATTTTGTCATTATCAAGGCAATCAATGAAAGCAAAATGTTTTTGTTGTCATAGTTACATTAAATCCAAAAGACAAAATGCATCAATCTTTTTTTCCAATTGTCATTCTTATATCAATTTGTCTTATCCACAGAATTGTTCTGGGAATTTTAATATATATATATATATATATATATATATATATATATATATATATATATATATATATTACTTTATTGTTTTTGATTAATCAATAATTTTAATCACTTCCAAAATTGAAGACAAATTGGTATAAGAATGACAATTGGAAAAAATCTGATGCATTTTGTTTTGGATTTAATGTAACTCTGAAAACAAAAACAATTCACTTTCATTTTTGCCTTGATAAAGTTGAAAGACAAAATGCATCAGCAAATCTAAGATTTTTTCCTATTATCATTCTTATACCAATTTGTTTTATTCACAGAATTGTTCGGGGAATTTTACTATATAGATTCAGATATAAATCAACCAATGTTTAGAGTCGCGTATTAAACACAACTTATATCTATTTATAGATTCAAGTACAACCAATATTATAGTTACATTAAATCCAAAAGACAAAATGCATCAGATTTTTTCCATTTGTCATTCTTATACCAATTTGTCTTATCCACAGAAATATTCCGCAAAATTTTACTATATTGTATATTCTTGAGTATAATATGAGTTTTTATGATCAGATTTTTATACAAAAAATAGATGGCTGCACTATACACAGATAATTTTTTTGAACAGGTTAAAAATGATGTATTTTCAGTGACGGATTGCACTATACAATGGTAAATTTTTTCTCGAGGTGTTAAAATTGATACCCCCAGAATTCATTGGTTGCACTATATATGAAGTCAGCTTATCCACGAGTATATGTTAAATGGTTTAGGATTAAGAATCAATGTATACACTCTTGTTTAAAATGAATAAATATCTTCTCATCACTTAATTTTAATTTATTATTTTCACTGGAGATATTTTTTTTCTGTGGGAAATCTTAAATGTGGAATTGGCAAACAAAAAATTGTCAAAAGATTAATAATTCTCCTTGAAGTTATTTGGACACAGGCAATGTCAGGAATAATAGAAAATTCTCACAAAGAAAAATAAGATGGATATTTGTACTTACACAGTGTCCAAAGAATAACGTTTATTCTGCATTCCACTAGCGACCAGACTTGAGTTGTTCATTTGATCTCCTGTTGCAGAATCAGGAATGGCAGAAGCATATTGGAGAAGGGGATTCTCATAAGAGCTACTTTGCTTAGAATACTCTCCCTTAGAGAAGTGAAATTTTCGTCGTTCTTCCTTCTCAAGGGCTCGTTGCAACCCACCCTTAAGAAAGAAATCAAGAGCCACCTCTTGGCACCAAGTGATCCGGGTTTGAGGTAACTGAGCCCAATGGTCTGTTGCAAGGTGGTGCATGGCATCAGCATATTCAGTCAGTAATTGCCCATTCTGGCAGTGTTCCCTCCAAATTTTGTGAAAGTCACCATCATCTGGAAATAAAAGAGAAAAATATGAAATTGACAATCATTTGGCAGGTGAAAAAAAAAAAAAAAAATGAAATCACTTTTTGGGATTTGTTACACTTAGCACTAATTCCATCATTAGTAATTATTTATACTACCTATGATATCATAGGCTGTATTTCTGAAATAAATAAATCAATTATTACACAATTCTATTAGTGCAATAAAAAGTGACATACTAAAAGACTATTTGTAACAAAAAAAAAAAGAAACAATTCAGAAAAAAAATGAAGGCAAAAAATATATTTGTTACAATTCAGTATTAACATTTAAAACAATAAAAAAAGACACAAACTATTTTATCAGTCCACTCTCATCAGAGGATAAATCAAAGACAAATCTTATATGCAAGAAAATAACATTTAAAAGTTAATTCCATTTAATTACTCATTCTGCTTACAAAGAGATGACAGGTTGGACTTAATATAAACTGATTTCAGAACTTTCAAGTGATACACAGAATTAGCCCTAACCACCACTGAGTACATTTTTTTCAAAATTTTGACCCAAGCAAGGTGATAATGTTACTAAGAAGCAAGTGGTTACTGAGAGTAAAAAAGACTTGAGGAGAAGGAATCAGAAATTCAATCCTAAACAGGAAACAAGGGATAAACCTGTATTCCTATTTAAGAGGCAGGGAAGATAAGTCTGGGTACATTGTTGGCCTTTGATCAAATATTCAGCTATCATCAAACCTGTTCATCCTGTGTATGACGATAAACAACATCTGACAGCAAAGCCTCTGATCGAGAGATTGGAGATTTTTGAGAGCATAGAACCGCCTCTTAACTGCTGTCGTTTACAGGTCCACCCTGGTAGTACCTGTTAGAGACAAGAACATTTCAGCAACCCTTCATATGTATGAATATAAGAAGAATATAAATGGCTAATTTTGAGCTGTTCATTTTATAACACAAAAATCACCATTTCTATAATTCGTTGATATCATAGTCATTTAACCTTTGACATTGATTCTGAAGGTGCCTCATAGGGCATCATGCTGTAACAAGACTATGCTATAGAAGATAATACTGTAATTTCAGTTGTGTGTAGGATTGACAGACAGATCAATATGAACAAATTTTACACCATTTACATTATTTGGACTATCGACTTCATCTTTGTTGCTATATTTATCACAACGTTTCGGCTATTGTACACTCTGGTCTTCTTCAGGTGGTTTGTATATTAAACTGAACCCTTTATTAGACTGTTCTAGTTCCACGTGCCATGTCTAATGGATGTCAGTTATTTCCCCTCACCAAGTTCTCCACTGCCTTAACCAGGTATTGAACTCACAACTCTTTGCGTCCTGTCACTAGATCTAACCAATGCCTTTATCTACTGTGCCATGTGTCCTTAATATACCAGATACTGAACAAATTTTAATGAAACAGAATTCACATGTGACAGATATATTACTTACATTACTCAGATAGATAATGAACAAATATATAACTAACATATATAGGAATATAGATATGATATTACTGAGTTATATTATTACTGAGATATATAAAATTAAAAAGACTGAGATAGATATCTGATATAACTGAGATATATAGGAATATAGATATGACTAGCAGCATGGCCCGGCGTTGCCCGTGCTTGATTCAAAAATAGTACGACTCATACAGCAATCGCTATGACTTGACTTAAAATATTTTTGCCCTTCCTTGCCTTTAAAGGAGTACCCTTTGCCATGCTGATGTTGCTACATGCCTTACTTCTTGCCTATCTCACACTGCAATTTTTTTCTAAGCTCTATACTAAACATTAAATCTGTTACGAAAAAATAACTAAACAAAATGAACACAAAACGATCAGCTTTAAAAAAGGACTCGTAACTGGAAAAACCAGATGAAAGAAGAATGTTAACACAAATACTTTTTCACACCCAACCCAGTTCTGCAGAATCAGAATCAAAGTTGAGTTTAAGCAAGCGAATGAGCCAATTGGAGTAAAGTGCCATGCAGATTTAAATTTTTCCCACTTGTGACAAATGCAGCTATCAATTTTTTTGCATGCTAGCATGCTAGTTAACATTCATGTCAGTCAGCTGTTGGTTCTCATGTTGGCCAATAGAATCTTCCTGCCTATTCGTGGCAGCCAGCTATAGGCTCTCACTCTGGCCAGTAGAAAATGGCCGCAAACTACATGAAAACTCCAGTAGAAGCATGAAAAACTCGATTATTTCCACTATCAATGGGAGTTGGGAAATGCAAAGTTGGTCTTGGCCTTCCCGCTAACTTGGAGCATGTGCATTTAAATTTTGGTGCAAATCCATCAAAAATTGCGGTTGTGCATTACACACACACACACACATCCTGCATTTTATAGATAGAGATATTACTGATTTATATTATTACCGAGATATATAGAATTAAACTGACTGAGATATTAGGTTGGTGCAAAAATAATGTCGTTTTCTCACATATGTTACTATGTGATAAAACGACATTATTTTTGCACCAACCTAATATATATCTGATATAACTGAGATATATAGGCATATAGATATGATATTACTGATTTATATTATTACTGAGAGGGATATTACTGATATATACACAGAATTTAATTGATTGTTTTTTTACAGCTTGTCATGCTTTTGTAGGTTATTTAAAGTCTTAAATTAATTTTAGATTGTAAGAATTTTTTGAAGATAATCATTTACTGATATAAGTAGGACTAATCAAATCATACATGGCAGGGGTGAGAAAAATGTGGATTCATACCTTTCTCAAGGGCATTTGCACATAAATGAATATTATGAATATTATGAAGATGACCAGAATTTGGCCTCAGCTCTCCAATACTAAGCAATTATCTATAATATCACCATCCAAGCTTACACCACCTGATGTTCCCAAACAGTCACCCATCTATTTGCTGACCAGGCTTGACATTGTTTAACTTCAATGATCATATGAGAACTAGTGTTTCAACATGATATAGTCATATGCTTATATATAGAAACGAAGAGATTGAGGTAGATAGATAGATAATGACCAAGCTGAAATAGATAGGTAGATAGATAGAAAGAAAGAACTATAATGAACAAGCTGAAATAGATAGAAAGAAAGATAATGAACAAGCTGAAATAGATAGATACATAATGAACAAGCTGAAATAGATAGATAGAAAGATAATGAATAAGCTGAAATAGATAGATAGAAAGAAAGAAAAATAATGAGCATGCCAAAATAGATAGATAGAAATAAAGAAAATGAGCAAGCCGAAATACAAGGTAACCAAAAATGTTCTGTCCGTTTTTTGATTAGTCATTGAATGAAGTTGAAATATATACGAAATGCGCGTAGCAATTGTTTTTAAATTCGGACAGCTGGAAGTAGGAACATCAGACATTATAAAGAGACACACGCACTGTGCCCAGCCATCAGTCATAATCCAGACAGCTGCGAGAAGGATGGAAGTGTCTAGAGATCTCGTTTGGGGCTGTTTGCTTGACGACTTC
This sequence comes from Acanthosepion lycidas, assembly GCA_963932145.1. NCBI lineage: Eukaryota > Metazoa > Mollusca > Cephalopoda > Sepiida > Sepiidae > Acanthosepion > Acanthosepion lycidas. The sequence continues at coordinate 82,797,574 of OZ010589.1, read as the reverse complement.
AAAGTGGGATTATCAGCAGCTGCATCAAGTCGCCGCATATGTCAAGCATTTGGGGATAGTGCTATGGATGAACGTACTGCAAGGCGTTGGTTTTGAAAATTCAAGTCGGGAGATTTGTCTCTCCATGATGAGCCTCACAGGTCTTGAATGCCGGAGATCTGAAAGAGGCCATTGAAGAGGACAGTAGTCTAACGTGTGGTGAACTTGCAAGACAGTTCAACGTTTCCGATGAAACAGACTTCACCTGCACTGCCGTGGTAAGATGTACAAACTGAGCAAGTCGGTTCCGCAAATGCTGTTGGAGGTTTACAAGGGACAACGAGTGGCAGCGTGCATATTGCTGCTTTCTCGCCACCATACCATATCCTTATTCAATCGAGTGCTTACCAGTGATGAAAAGTGGGTTCTGTACGAAACTTCCAAGCATTCCAGACATTGGTTGTCTCCTCAGGATGCTGTCCCTCACACCACAAGACCGCCTATGCACCCACACAAGATTATGCTTTGTGTCTGGTGGACAGGTCATCAAGTGGTTCATTATGAACTGCTACCAACAGCCAAACAGTCACTGGAGACCTATACTCGCAGCATTTGAACCGTGTGCAACAGGCATTGCACCAGAAGGAGCCAGCACTAGTGAATCACAAAGGTGTGCTTTTCCTCCATGAAAATGCCTGGCTGCATGTTGCGCGAGTGGTCAGGGATACCATACAGTAACTTGGGTGGGAGACTTTGTGCCATCCACCTTATTCACCTGACCTTGCACCATCTGATTACCACCTCTTCCACTCCCTGGATAATCATCTTCATGGGAAATCCTTCACCAATGAAGCAGACTTGTGCAAAGCTCTCACTTGCATCAAAACCCCCCGAGTTCTACTGCAAGGGCATTGAACAACTGGAGACACGTTGGCAGAAGGTGCTGGATGCCGATGGAGATTACTTCGAAGACTAAATATAAGTTACACATACTGTGAAGCATTTTCTTTTTTCCTTTAAAAATGGACAGAACTTTTTTGGTTACCTTGTAGATAGGTAGATCAAAAGAAAGAAAGATAATGACCAAGCTGAAATAGATAGGTAGATAGATAGAAAAAAAGAAAGATAATGAGCAAGCTGAAATATGAGGTTGGTGCAAAAATAATGACGTAATAATGTCGTTTTTTGACGTTACGTCAAAAAACGACATTATTACGTCATTATTTTTGCACCAACCTAATAGATAGATAGATAGATAGAAAGAAAGAAAGATAATGAGCAAGCTGGAATAGATAGATACATAATGACCAAGCTGAAATAGATAGGTAGATAATTACTGAGATATATAGAAATGAAGACTTAGTATGAAATAATAAGGACAGTATGTATGGCCAATGCTCTATATACCAGCCAATGATCAAACCCTAGCAAATATTTTCTTGTTGCTGACAGCTAACAAATATTTAAAAAAAAAAAATTCTTTTAATAGACAAAAAATATCAAAGCTCATCTTAGACCAACAATGTTAGCAGTTTTATTATGAAAAATAGCTGTAAATATTTGATGTTTTTCAATCACAATAAAAGCAAAGACATTTGAATAGTTCATCATTTAAAATAAAAAAAAATTAAAGAAATAGGTATTCTCATCATATTAAATATACAGAAAAAATTTCAACATGAATGTGTATGAATGTGACTGGAAAAACATTTGTATACATCTGTTAACGTACAAACATACATCTAAAAATAAGTGTGTGTGTGTATATATATATATATATATATATATAGCTACATCAATATATATATATATATATATATAGCTACATGAACACACACATATATATATAGCTTCTTCAACATATATATATATATATATATATATATATATATATATTTATATATATATATAGCTACATCAACAGATATATATATATATATATATAGCTAGCTACATCAACAGATATATATATATATATATATATATATAGCTACATCAGCAGATATATATATATATATATATATAGCTACATCAACAGATATATAATTATTTCACCTCAAGCAAGGCAATAAAGCCACTAAAATACAAGGGGTTACTGAGTGTGAAAGAATAAGAAAAAGATAAAGATTATTAAGGAGTGGGAACAATAGAAGTGTAATCAAGAAGGCAGTAGATAACAATTGACATTGCATTTAAAGTTTTGGAGATCAAATTTGGATGGAAAGCATGAAGCCAGAAAATAGTTCTACCATAACTTTTTAACTTATGATGACAGCTTTAGAGAAACCCTGACCACTGCCTTGAAAATGTCCAAAGCAACAGCCTGAGCTTTACGATTCTTATCTAAAGCTTGATAGACTCTTTCCACAATTATCATTAATAGATTAGCAGTTTGGCCTTGTGAAGTAAAAGCCATATTGCTTATCTGAATGAAGACCCTGTAATGGGAAGTGATTAACTTTTTCAAAGTTGAGATACCCACACACACACACATACACACATATATATAAATATAAAAATGAACATCGATGTCAATGCTCAGAGGCAACATGCTGTTTCATGTTGGACGCAATCAACCTGACGATTGCACCTAGCATGAAACAGCCTGTCCCTTCTGAGTGTTGACTTCAATATTGACTTTTATATTTATATTTACATGCACTCTATCTCTGATATTGAGCACTTTATCCCATAAATAGTTGTGGAGAAAAAATTGGGAGGGCATTAAAATGGATATGGTGGGAGATATGGCAGAAGAAGGCACTGTTATAGGAATTATATTATGGAGGTAGGAGGAGAGCCTGGGTAGGAGGAGAGATGGGGAGACTGATGAGCTGACCTACATCCTAATGGTCAAATGGCCAAAGTTTGATTCAAGAGGAATCCACAGAAATTAACAAATTTAAAAAGACAATCAAGAGGTAACTTTAGTAAGATGAAAGAGAGATAATTCAGAATTACTGATGTATTAAACTTGTCCATATATATATATATATATATATATATATATGAAAATAAACATTGATCACTCAACAGTTTACTACATATATATATATATATATATATATATATACCAGCCTAAATATGCAAGAAATCTTGTCAGAAAATTGACAAGATTTCTTGAATATTCAAGCCAGTAAATCTAGTTGGATAAAAAGTACTGTTTAATTAAAAAACAGAGCTTCTACTTAATTATGAGTATCCATCAAAAATAACATATAAACAAAATAAATTAAAATGACATATATAAGAGAACTCTATTTTTCATTTGTTTGAAATCATCAAAATATAAATAAAATAAAAATATTATATATATATATGAGTAGACAAAGCGATTACTGAAGGGTCCATCAACAAAACATGATGCTGAAAATAACTGAAAAAATTTTATAGAGTGCAGAAAAAGTTATGGTCCAACTAAGAAACCATTCCTTACAAACAAAAATCTGATGTTTGAGATTTTGCTAAGTTGGTCATGCCAAAAACTTTTTAGCATTCCTATATATATATATATATATATATTATGGGTACACGGCCGAGTGGTTAGAACGTTCACTTTCTGACCATGAGACCTGGATTTGAAACTCATCATGGGTGATTTGTCAGGAAAGCAACTTCCTGATGTTATCGGATTGCATCAAGATTGATCCCAGTGTGTGGCACCTTTGGAAAGTGCCTGAAAACCATACCACAGGTTGAACCAAGTCTTGTGAGTGAAATTGGGTAGATGGAACTCTTGGGTGCCATTGATAGCTGTGCAAGCACAAAGTCACAAGTCGTTGTGGCTGAGGGCTTGAATGTGCTGGCCTTGTTCAAATGGTTGATCATGCTAGATAATACACTCTCTCTCAGAAACTGTAACTAAGGTCTGCTCAGCATATAAACCACAGGTTGGCTTGGTGGGTGTTGAGCATCTGCAATAGGGATTGGCTAGCCACCCTAGTAGATAGGTATCCTTTTAATATGAGTGGCCAGCTATTATATATATATATATATATATATATGTGTGTGTGTGTGTGTGTGTGTACGTGATCTGCTATAATATGTTGATATTACTGCATATATAAAACAATATATAAAGAGTTTTACTTGTTTACCTTTTGGATTACATATACTTATAATAATTGCATTGATAAAATCTGGGGTACTATCTTTTTTGTCTTTGTATGAAAAGTCTCTTCTTATCAGAAATAAAATATTAATAAGTTATGAGGAAAATATTCTATTAACATAGACAACAAGTCATCTCTGAAACCTATTTTTGAATTATCTTTTCACAAAATGAAGGTTTCCAAAATCTCAAAAGGTAGAAGATCAATTTAAGTTCATTCTGTTCTCCAGAATAAAAAAAAAAGTCACATTTTGTCTACCCTCATCTAACCTCAATGCCAATATCTTTAATATAGACAGATTTCTTCAAATTATCCTATAAATCTCTATTGTCAGTTATGGAAATTTTTATTGTTATTATGAAAAGATAAGTAAATGGATGAACAACAAATTTACTTCTTCAAAAAAATTGTCTCCCTTGAAAGATTTTACATATCAGCGTAAAATGACTAAATAGTAAACTCTTCCCATGACAAATTAGAGGGCAAGATGGAAAGTGTAATTTAAAAGAAAGAAAATTAAATTTAAAATAAATAGAAGGGATTGATATAATTTTGAAAGAAAGATAGAAAGAAACAAAAAGACACTGAGGAACAAGAGGGGAAAATAAGAACAATAAAAAGAAAAAATGAAAGAGAAAAATTAGAAGGAGAAAGAGGTAAATGACAGAAAAGAGGAGGAGAGAAGAGAGAGAGAGATAAAACAGGGAAGGAAAAAAACAGAAAAAAAGAGAGGATGAAGGAAAGGAGATAAAAGAGAGGGAGAGAAGTGGAATAAGAAAAAAAGGAAAGAAGAAGATGAGGAAAGAAAAAGAGAAACAAAAATTATGAAAGAAATAGAAATGACTAGACAAAAAGAAAGAATGATGAAGAAAAAAAGAGGAAAAAGGAAGATGTGGCAAAGGAGAAAAGGAAAAGATAAACATGGATGTTGAGACTATCGAAAAAGAAGACTAAAAGATAAGGACAAATGGAAAGAAGAGAGAAATGAGATAATGGAAAAAGAGAGACAAGGATAATTAAAACGACAGACTAAGATGTTCAGATAAAATAAAACAAGGGAGAAACAAGGATACTCAGACAAAAGGAGAGTGATAGTAAGAGAAAGATAATGAAAGGAGAGTGATAGTGAGAGAAAGATAATGAAAGGAGAGTGATAGTGAGAGAAAGATAATGAAAGGAGTGATAGTGAGAGAAAGATAATGAAAGGAGAGTGATAGTGAGAGAAAGATAATGAAAGAAAGGAAAAGAGATGATGAAACAAAGAAAGAGAAGAAAGAAAGAGACAGGGATATTGAGATAAATGGATGGAAATAAGAATTACAGAAATGATGAGGCAATAGAAAATCTCCAAAGGTGAATAATGTAAAGATAAAATAGGGAGATAGAGACAATGATGGTGAGAGAGAGAAAAATATGAGACAAAGGAAAGAAAAGAAAAATGAGATAAGAATGACAAGGCGATGGAAAAGAAAGGAGAGACAGAAAATGGAAAGGAAGGGAGAGAGAGAGTCAAGATTGATGAGATAAAGGAAAAGGAGAGAGAATGTGATAAGGATGATGAGACAATGGAAAGGAAAAGAAAGAAAGAGAGAGAGTTGAAGATGATGAGACAAGAGAAAAGAATATGGCAGATCAAGGTGGTAAGTGATGACACAATGCTAATGAAAAGAAAAAAGCAAAGTCAAGGTTATGTGAAAAAGAAAAAGAAAAAAAGATGTGAGGCAAAGAAGTAAAAGAGATAAAGGAACTAAGTAGCAAAGAAAAAGTCGAAAGAAAGTAAATGTAATTTAAGAAAAAAGGAAATCAGAGAGAAGAATCAAAGATGAGAGGAAAAAAATGAAATGAGAAAGTAAAGTGAAAAATAAAAATGGCCAGCAAAGGAAAGAACCAAGAAAAGATCATAAAAATGAAATCAATAAGTATTCATTAAATTTTGCAATCAAGTCACTTTCTGGCCTATCAACACCTTTAAGGGTCAGTCTTAAGATGAAACAAAGCCAAATATCATTTTTTTTTTGTTTTGTTTTGGGTTGTAAGGTAAAAAACAAGAAAATAAATAGTTTCAAAAAAATACTTTAAGAACAACTACAGACAAAGCCTAAAAATGGCTGCAAACAAACGATAAACAGAAAATCACACATAAATCTTAAACAAGGAAAATGCTAACGAAGCAGTGTCATATTTGTAAACAATGATTAATCTACAAGGAGATAAAACCTTATAAAAAAAATGTCAACAAATGAAACAAAGTAGACAACTATTGCTGGGGAAAAATACATTTAGTCGTTTTTAGGAGAATCTATTTGGCAGAGGAGCTGACAACCTATTAATGAATGAAAGAAAGAAAGAAAGAAAGAAAAAGAAAAAAAGGACATATGAAGAATGAATAAACAGGATAAAAGAGATAAAGAAAACAAAAAATAAGAGAGAAGAAAGTATGTTTTTCTTTCCTTTTGGAAAGAACTGAAGAAAATAATGACATATAGGAAAATCATAGATAGAAAGAAAGAGTAAGAAAGCAAAGAGAGGAGGAGAAGATTGAAAAAAAAAACTAAAGAAAAGAAAGGAGGCAAAAACAAATCTGGACAGACAAAAAAGAATGAAAGAAAAGCGAAAACGATGTAGTGTCAAAAGAAAGAAAGGTAAGAAAGCAATAGAAAAAGAAGGAAAAATGAAAAGCCAAGGTGGAAAAGTGAAAAAAAAAAGGAAGGAAACACAAAACAACAAAAGTGGAAAGGCAAAAGAGAAAAAGCAGAATGGATAAACAAGAAAAAGAAGAAAAGAAAAGATAAAGAGAAGAATGGTTATCATTCTTCTCTTCGTCTTTTCCTTTCTTCTTTCAAAAGAAAAGAAGGTGGAAAGAGTAAGTTAAGAAAGGAAAATGAAATGAGGAAAAAATGAAGAGTAAAAGAAAGCTAAAGTGAAGGAAAGACAAAAGAAAAAAGAAAGGAAAGACAAATAAAGAAAAGGAAAGGAAAAATATAAAAGAGAGAAAAAATATCAGGCGAGTAACGAAGTAACATAAATAGAGCATGTGCAAGACACGTTGTTGGGATCTGCAAGAACTGCACACCGGAGTTGTGTTTACGCAGGAGGTGGTGGCAAGATGGAACAGGAGACCCAAGACAGGGCGGAAGCAAGGGAGTGAAAGAGAAAGCGAAAGAGATTAAGGCAAGAAACAAACACATGAATAATCGTGTGAAATGTCAAGGCCAGTGGTGACAATAAAGCCAAAACAAACTGAGTGTATCTTGTAAACAAATCAATTTGATTGTTACCTTCTTGATGCTAGATTGGATGAAGCAATTCATAGATTTAAAAAAATATCATAAAAATAATAATAATAATGATGATGATGATGATGAAGGCAGAAATACTGCATTATATTTGCCACCACCACCACAACACCATCATTTTATGTGGTTGTTTTCAAATAAATAAAGAGAAACTCTAATATATCACTCCTTTTGAGCAATCATTCCGCCATTTTGTAAATTGGTAGTTTTGTGTACACTGGGAAAAAAAGAAGAAACAATTGCAAATACTGATTGATTTTGATTTAGTTTAATATTATTATTAACAAACAAAATAAAAAAAAAAAAAACGGAATTCCTCATTGATATTGAATTGTTTCATTTGAGAGGGAAAAGGAAACAGAAGTTAAAAAGTGACAAAAAAACAGAGTGTGAAAAAAGAAGAGAATTAATGTCGGGATTAGAGAAAGGAGACGAGATATAAATAAAAATGACATAATGAAGGATGTGGGGATGAAGGAAAAAAGAGTAAATGAGAGAAAAACAATTCTTATGAATTATCTTTGAAGGAGAGAAATCAGATAAAATAGTGACAGGAGGAGGAAGGGGAGAGTGCAATAAGAATAGGGTAAAAGACTACTGTTAGCTGAAAAGAGAAGAAAGGAATAAGGTAAAAACAGAAAGATGTAAATGAAAAGGAGAGAGGAAGTCAAATTTTATATATAAATTTAACTAGCTGCATTGTGTGGTAATAGTTGATGCAGAATCAGACTGAAATCTGAAGGTGTATTGGAATAGTTAAAAATGCCTTCCAGAAACTAAACAAAGTATTAAGACATAGAAGAATGTAATTAAAACAAAGAAAAGGGTGCTAAACTGTTATGTCATGTTAATCCTTCTATTAGGTTGGTGCAAAAATAATTTCGTTTTCTCACATAGTAACATATGTTAGAAAACGAAATTATTTTTGCACCAACCTAATATATAGCAGAGAATGCTGGACAATTTCATCACAAATGAATAAGAGACTTGAACAGAAATATGGCTCTACAAAACAATGCTGGAAATGGCATGAACAGAATATACAAGAAACAATTTTTTTTTTTAAATGGGAACTAAAAGGATACTTATACTTAGAACCAGAATTAGAGAGTTGAAATGTCTGAAATACATAATGAGGAAAGCATGTTTGGAGAATTTAACACTCACAGGACATATTGAAGATAAGAAGAACAACGGTGAATAAACTACCTAATGAGTTTGTGTGAATGGATAGCAGAGCAGGGACAAAGAGGGATAGAAAGAAAGTTTGTCAATATTTCTGAGATGAGATTATTATTTAAAGATAACGGAGACATCCAGAAGAGGCATGACATGTGGAACTAGAACAATCTAACCCGCTGGACAAAATAAAGGGCTCAGTTCAAAATTTCAATCACCTGATGAAGGCCTGAGTATATAACGGCCGAAACGTCATGAATGTAACCATAAGGGTAAGGACAACAGTCCTAACAATGTAAATAATGGAAAGAAAGTTGTGGAGACTCAAAGGAGACAGTACATAAAAAGAAGTGCGAAACAGAGAGAGGTCAGCAGGTCAAAAAGGACAGATACAAAAAGGGTAAAATAAAAGAAAGTGTGATAAAATAAAGTGATAATGAAATGAAAAATACATAACAATAGTGAAATCAAAGAACAGATCAATCCCAAAAGACAGGCACCTGAAGAAAACCAGAGAGTTCAGTGTTCGAAACATTGTGAGGACATCAACCAAGATAAGCATGCTGGTCCAAATAATAATGCATATGTCTTTTTTCAAACCTTTTACCTCATGCAAGGCAGTAAAGCCACAAAGATACAAGGGGTTACTTAGAATGAAAGAATAAGAAAAAACAGAAATTTTATTAATGAGCAAGAAAAATAGAAGAACAATAAAAAAAAAAGACAGTAAAAAGGGATGAACATTGCATTTAAATTTTTGAAAATCCAAGTTAGCTGGAAAGTATGGAATCAGAAAAGAGTTCCACAAGTGAGAAATGCAAGAAAAGAAACTGTTTGCATAGAACTTATGGTTACATTCAACTCTAAATTATATGAGACCTAATTGCCAATCTAGTACTACACATTCATTAAGTCAGGTAAAACAGCAAAGAAGAATTACCATAAAAGTATTTAGAGAAAAGTTTACTACTGCTGATTCTTCTTTGGATTTTGTCAAGAATCTCTAAATATATAGTTGGAGTACCAGACCATATCTGGCAGCAATATTCTAATCAAGGATGAATGGTACATTTAAAAATATGTAAGATAGATTCAGTAGAAAAAAATTATTTAGCATGGCACAATGATGCAAATTTTCACAGTGAACCAACTTTCTTAGCAACAGACCTAGCAATGGATTCAATATAATCTTTCCACTTTGTGTTAGTTAAGAATGTTAGCCCAAGAAGGCACAAGTTAATCTCCTGGAGGTTAGCATCAGCCATGCTCATTGGAGGCAGAGACGGGTCTTTCAGATGATTAATAGAGAGAAGTTTTTTTTGGAGGCAATGAAATTAACATGCCATTCCTTGCTCCAGTTAACAGCATATTGTAGGTCATTTCTGAGATTAGCTGCCAATTTCACCTCAGGAACCAATCAGACTATTTAGATGGAAGTAAATAGTTGTGTCATGAGCATAGATATTGAATTGAGAACAGATGCCATTAGGAAGTTGAAAATTAAGAACAAAATAGGTGGCCTTGGGGTCACCAGCATTAGTAGAAAATGGTAGATGTTGTAGCATAACTACGGACGATAATGGCTATGTCTCCATTCACATAAATACAATAGTAAATACTGTATGTTAGTCTGCAGTTGAAGATTCATTGTGGAATTCACTTGACTCACTTCTAGCAGTTGACTACTTCTTCTATGTGCCACTGGCAAATCTTATGTGTTGTTCAAGTCCTAAGTATTATCATTCATTACCAACCTTTGATTATTTTATTCAATAACCTTCTCTCGGCTACAATATAGAAGAGTGGTTGTTCAGGACAACTTTTATTTCATGATTTGAAGACTAAATCATTTCAAAAAATTTGCCCAGAATTATTATAAACTTTTAAGAAAAAAAGAGAGAAAAAGATTGGAAGAAAAAAGGTGGGATCAAAAGATACTTAAAAAATTCTGAGAAAAAAAATAATGGCCTTGAGAGAAAAAGAGGAAAAAAGACAGAGAAAAAAGAGAGAGAGAAAGGAGGAAAAAGAGAAAAAAGGAGAAAAAGACTGATAAAAAAAAAGATAATGTGAGAAAAAAGAAGAAAATAAGATAAACAAAACTGATAAAAAACAAGAAAAAAGAAAAAGATAAAAATAAAATTACATGATAGTAAGATTTAAAAAAAAAAAAGATAAAAACGGAAAAAGAAAGGTATATAGTTGACCAGTTAACCCTGCCATTTTAGAAGAATAAAATACTGAGAAAAAAAGAGAGAGAAAAAGAAGATAAACAGAGAAAAAAAGGAAGAGAAAAAGACTAATAAAAAAAGATTGTGTGAGAAAAAAGAAGAAAATAAGACAAACAAAACTATATGATAAAGAAAAAAAAAAAAAGATAAAAACAAAAAAAAAGAAAGGTATACAGTTGACCAGTTAACCAAGCCATTTTAGAAGTTGATCATTATTGGAGCAAATCAATAATAAAGAAAGCTGATCTGAAATCATTACCCTGGTGGTCATTCCAGTTTCTTGCTACAATTTTCACTACTCCTATTATAAAAATAGTAACAGTGGGTCAATACAAAAAGCGTCAAGTCAGATAGTATCTACAAGGATCTATGCATAAGATATAAAGAGAGAACTTAAAACCATGTCCTGAACGAGGACAATCTCCAAAAGACAAGGGAAGGGCAGGGCCGGAAAAACAGTGGGGGGTGAGGAGAGAGAGAGAGAGAGAGAGAGTAGTGGAAATGGTGGCAAATGGATCCAAGAATAATTGATTCACAATACAAAAGTCCAGCTCGCAGAGTGATACATAGGCAGCAAAATCCCCGTGATAAATAGAATACAGTCGGGGAAGAGTCTAAACTTAGAGATGCATCATGGTATGTGAGCTCAACTGAACAAGACAAGTGATGCATGAAATGGACAACTATAGAGTGCAGTCTATTATTAGTCAGACGATATGGCTTCGTCTTCTTCATTTTGTCATCTTCTTGCTTTTGCCTCTTGTCTCCTTGGAAGAGGGTAATGAAATGAAATAAGATATAACAAGTGGCTGAAAGAAGAAGAGAAAACCTGGAGGGAGTTGTTACACGCAAACACACGCACACACAGAATATATATATATATATATATATATATATATATATATATATATATATGTACAAAATATAACAAAAATACTGTGTGCCATAATGTTACTCTCCACTATTTAATATATCCTCAGACACAGAAGAGTAATAAACTTAAATTTTATTTATTCTGCATAAGTATAGATGCACAATTTTAGGAGAGTCTAAAAAATAGCAATAGTTTGTTTGTGAATCAAACATAAACACATTTGTCAGTTATTTTATATTATATTATATATATATATATATATATATATATATAAAGACAAATGAAAAATTTGAATTAGCCAACACATTTTGACCTCTTAGAGGGACTTGATCAAGGCAAATCATTACATTTGCCTTGATCAAGTACCTCAGAGAATGAAATGTGTTGGCTAAGTTTTCCTTTTGTCTTTACTCGTATAGTCCTTTTACAGATATTCTTCATCTTATATATATATATATATATATATATATATATTAAAGTAAAACAAAAAACATTGATGGAACCAACTGGACAAAATCTGAAACACTTATCCAGATACAGATTCAAATAAAAATGACAATACTGAAAAAAGTAAGAGAAAAAAAGGCTTATGGCAAACTTACCTGCTCAGTAAAGTGCTCAAAGCCTAGATTGCCTAGACTGAGCAAAAAAATGATTAACCATGTTAAATCCTATGAAAGAATATAACCAGAGTTTCATGCGCAATCTTCAGATGACTTGAATGGAATATATATATATATATATATATATATATATATATATATATATACCTGTATTATACTATGGTTTGATTAATACAAGGCTCAAGAGCCACTCATGGTAGAGGGTTACTGAATGTAAGAGAAGGTAGGTGGAAGTAGAAGGAAGTGAAGATTATGAAGATAGATAGTGACTGACCTTTGACTTGAAGAGATTAAGAATGTAGTGATCAGGAAAGCAAACATTTGGGAGTGTGCTCCGCATAGTAGCAGTTCTATGAAAAAACTTTCTGGGTGGAACATCCTTTTCTAATTAATAGAATACACAACAAATGTATGACTCCATGAAGGTAGGCATGGCGAGTACTAGCTGTAAAGGTTTGAACTGATTGAAATAAAGAGTGGATCTCATCTGCTCAGTTGCCATGGAAATAGAGGTAAAGCAATGCTGCATCTGTGAGAAAGAGGCCGTAGAGTGGGAAATAAGTTCTTCCATGAAAACTGTGTAAATGATTTTGGTGTATATATATATATATATATATATATATATATATACACACACACAAATGCACACACATTGGGTGTAATGACAAAATGGTCCAAATCATATAACAGCATAATTATCCATCCCACAAAATGCTGAATATCGAAAGAAGCACTAAACTAATCAATTTTTTTTTTCCAAGTTTTCAGATAATATAATCAGCCATCTTGATACTATTTTTTGTAAGAAACACTGAAAAACCCTTTCAGTTATTCAGCTAAAAAGAGAACAGGATAAAATTGTTTTGTGTCAGACCCACTGTCTTCCCAACTGAGCACTGGTGAGAAGAAAAAGATCATTCAGGCCTTCAGTAATAGTACCAACATTCATACTCTGGCTTCCATCTTCAAAGTCCATTCAATAACCATCAAGAGAACGGTGTATAAGTTTAAAAAAGAGGGAGCAGTAGAGAGGAAAACTGGATCAGGAGGTCATAACAGCAAGAGGGATCATCATTTCAACTTAGAGCTAAAGAGATCAATTAGAAAAGATCCAACTCAATCCATAAGACGTTTGGTACGTGAGAGAGGAGTTTCAGCTATGAGAATCCAAGGAGCAATGAAAAACAACTTGAAAAGAAAATTATACATCAGAACTGTGAGCCACCTTTTAACTTCAGGACAGAAAGTTAGAAGGTTAAAGATAATCTTGAATAGGTTGTAAAAAGATCCTAGAATAATATATATATATATATATATATATATATATATATATATATATTTGAAATTTATTTCAGTACTTCATGAGATTTTGATCCTTAGCTATGATTAATTAATGATGAACAAGTCATTTTCATTTAGGATAGATTTCATCACAATTCTTCTGTTAAGCTTGGAGAGTAATTAGAGATTCTTATGGCTCAAAGTAGAGCCCAATAGTGTTACAAAAATCTCTGAAAATCCCAGTAAGATATCTTTAATCATTTCTAAAATACAACAGTTCAAAGCTTAATATAGCAATTGAACAATTTTGCTGTTACACTCCGTATATAAATATTTCTATAATTTTAGGAGGAATGGTGGAGTAATGGATAATGGCTCAGACTGGGGAACTGGAGAGCTGCGTTCATTACTTTGACATATGCAATTAGCCTTGGAAAAAGTTATGAATGTGGGTAAATAGCAGAACAGACTGTGTCCTATAGCCTTAGGTTGTAACTGGTCTTGGGGAAGGACAACTCTAAATTCAAAATTGAAGAGGGTCGTTGGGGAACCTTGTGCCCACCTATGTGCATCAGTTGTCTGTATTTGGTTCTTCCAAAAAATGTGGTTGGTTCTGCACAAGCCTTCACCACTATAATCAAATCATATGTGCAAGTAGTCTGACTATTCCATTTTAAGTACTGAAATGCTGTACTCTCATATGTCAAAAACGATGAGTCCAATATATATATATATATATATATATATATATATAAATATAATTTAATATTAGTAATGATTCTTCAGACATGTACCTCATTCCCTATGCAATTGGCAGTTTTCTGTTATTAGACAATCTTCAGGTGGGGAAGAAGAACACTATAAGATAGCAGAAAGCAAACAAAAGAGGTGATATATATATATATATATATATATTTATATATATATATATATATTTATATATATATATGGGAGAGAAAGAGAGGAAGGAGAGAGAAAGCGTGGGGAGGTTTGCAACAAAAGGGGTGATATATATATATATATATAGAAAGAGAGAGAGAGGGAGAGGTTTTGGAAAGAATAGGTCGAATTGTGCTGCAAGCAAGGGTAGACCATGGCAACAATATTAGAATAACCAATCATTGGTTCATATTAATTTCATTGTGCAAACGTTGACTTTCTGTCTGAATTTCTGAAATGATGAGGTATTATTTACAGCCGCTATTATCACAAAGTTTCATCCGTTTTGCCTAGCAAACTTCTTCATATTTTTTAATTCTATGTGCAGGTGATGTAATTGTTAGAGGCTTGGGATGAGGAATTGGTGAGTTCAAATTCCAGTCAAGTTTGTTATATTCACTTTTGCACAAAAACTCTTGGGAGCAGGTATGAATCAATCTCTTCTTACCCCAGCAATGAATCAAACACCATGGCAGACTGGGTTCTATAGCCATAGTTGGCAACGAGTCTAGGAAAACTACAGGTTTAAATTCAAAATGTATGTAACCCTATTGAAGTATATACTAGGCAGCCATCAAAATAAATGCAGAGTTCACAATGATTCTACGATCTTGACAATGGACACTGTAATAGCAATAAATATCATATATATATATATATATATATATATATATATATATATATATATGTGTGGGGGGGGAGAAGGATATATATATATATATATATATATATATATATATAGAGAGAGAGAGAGAGAGAGATAACTAGACTGGTTTCGAAAAACCCTCGAATTTTTGATTTGAAAATAATCAAATCAATCTCGAGGGAAAAAAAGGTTTTAAAAAAAGAAAGAGCTACAAACATGAACTACTGTCGAACAAATCGCACAGATGCAGGTCTGAAGCCCAAAGAAAAAACCCCGATACGAGTAGACAACTAACTAACAAAAGAGCTCAATACAATCGTAGAGCAGACATATATATATATATATATATATATATATATGTACATATAAAAGGATTTTTATCCAACTTTATATCTTATTATAAACGATATTTTTAGTGGGTTCATCTGTTTGAGTTGCTATTTCTGTTTATTATTTTTATTATTTATATATATATATATATATATATATATATACACACACATTATATATATATATATATATATACATACACACACACATTATATATATATATATATACACACACATTATATATATATATATATACACACACATTATATATATATATATATATACACACACATTATATATATATATATATATACACACACATTATATATATATATATATATATACACACACATTATATATATATATATATATATATATATACACACACATTATATATATATATATATACACACACATTATATATATATATATATATATATATACACACACATTATATATATATATATATATATATATACACACACATTATATATATATATATATATATATATACACACACATTATATATATATATATATATATATATATATATATACACACACATTATATATATATATATATATATATACACACACATTATATATATATATATATATATATATATATATATATATACACACACATTATATATATATATATATATATATATATATATATATATATATATATACACACACATTATATATATATATATATATATATATATATATATATATATATATATATATATATATATATATATATATATATATATATACTGTGTGTGTGCAAAATTTAAGATATTAATAAATAATAATAATAATAAAAATATATACCTGTAAAAGCACAATATAAATAAAGACAAAAGGAAAAAGTTATCTTAGCCAATGTGTTTTATCCACTGATGGACTTTGTCAAGGTAAATGTAAGGATTTTATTTTGCGACAAATATTCATTAAGAAAATTCAAAATGTTAGTTTTTCAGAATTTTTAAATTTAGGAGCACTCACAAATATACATCAAGCCAACTGAAAGTCAAGGTAAACTATGAAGGATGCTAAGTGATGGAATTTAATGTCTACTAAACAAAACAAAGTAAATGTTGAACTCTTTGAATTTTCTTTTTATAACATAATTATTATTTATAATATTTTACTTTGGGATTAATTTATATATTAAATATTTTAAATAATAGAAGAATTGAATTTAAGCACTTTCTATTACTTTTTAAAATTTTTACAATCACTGTTTTCGAAAGAACTATTTCTTTGAGGAAAAGAGTTATTTGAAAAAATCCAAGCCACAGATTTATATTTTGGTAAGATTCAATAGTAGCATTCTCAAGAATAATTGTCGGGCTTAATCCATTTCATAATATTTTGTCATTGTTTAAGTTAAGATATGTTTCATGAGCAGAAATGATGGATCAAGAAAAATTGTCGCTGTGTGTGTTTAGAAATAGTAATTCGGACTTTGCTTACCAGACACTTTTCTGTGGCTGAATTGTAACAGCATGTTAGGCTATATGACGGTTCCCATAAGGGTTACAGGTTTGATTTCTGTCAGAGAGTGTATATTTGCTACAAAATTTCTGAAACGTTCAGAACAGTAAATGTAATTAATACTGTTTAATTAAAAAAACAGAGCATTTATTTAAATAAATTATATGTATAAAAATAATGTATAAACAAAAAATATACTAAATAACTGTCAGATTTATTCCAATTCATGATATATCTCCAGGTAAAATGAGAACAAATGGAGTATAATTCCACTGTATGTAACATTTAATTTAAAAGAGTGCTCAGGGTAGAGCTAAGTATTATTTCCATCTATCGCTGCCCACGCTCGCCAATCCTGAGCCAGGTTACACGAAATGGCGAGCCAATCGCAATTCCATCGTCGAAGACAAACTATTTGTGAACCCGATAGTACTGCTAGGTTATCCTTGATTGTGCTAGCCAATGTCCTCAGCTGCCCACCCACATGTTTTCGCCAGCCAAGAAGAGAAGGAGGGAGAAGTACATCGCAATGGTCCGTGATGCTGTACTTGCTTAGGAGGAAGCTGGTTCAACCTGACCAGGGTGAAAACCGATACAAGTCAAGTCAAAGTAAATATTATTTATTTTGGTATATTAAAACAAAAACATGTTAAAAATCGCTACACAATTACAATCATGTTTCAACACTACAAATGTGTCTCCTTGGCCAATGTTAACCTACTGGCAAGTGAACAATTAATTTAATTTCAAAAGCAGAATACTTCCTCTATTTTTTGAGTAGAAAAAAAAAAACAGAATAAAATTTTTTTTTAATATAGGTCATGTCATGAAGTTGTCTGCATATAGGTCCTAGACAATTTCCTTATGGACAGATACAAGGGGTTACATTATTACATAAGATGTATATAAATCTGGCGTTCAACTTTCCTAAGTAAAAGCAAAGAGGTAGGCCGGTAATTTAACAGAATGTTAACCAGTTAAATGCTCATTCAGTTTCTTACATAAATTTTTTTTGTAGTTGATAAATAAAAGGTCCCTTTAAGAAACTGCTAAATAACTTTACCGCTTAAAAAAAAAACAAAAAAAAAACAGATAAAAAAATACAGAACTACTTTGGCAAATTAATATGCAACCATTAAATAAAGAGCATCCATATAAGATGTCAATAAGACCTATTGATCAATGTAAGATGTTAATAATACTAACTAAACATCAATACAGAGCGATATTAAATCAAAATGAATCTTACAAATAGAATAGTAAACCATATAAGTGCACCACAGTTCATCATCTGATTATTACTATAGGAAAAAGTATTATCAAATTCAAAGTTTAAACATATTGTAAAATATGACTAAAATTAACAGCCAATTCACTTCTTTAATTTAATAAGGCATGTTTATCAGAAAATATGATAATTTCTAATTTCTGGAAGTATTTTTGTTATTGAAATTAATTATTTACTCCCCATCAGTTTAATATCGCCTGAGGAGACACATTTGTAGTGTTGAAACATTATTGTAATTGTGTAGTGATTTTTAACATGTTTTTGTTTTAATATCCTAAAATGAATAATATATATATTATACATACACATATATGTTCCCTGTCCTTTTGAACAGGGGTATTGATTTATCCCTTGTTCTCTGTTTAGGACTGGGTTTCCAGTTCATTCTAAAGACTTTTCATTCTTTTTCACTCCAAGTAGCCCCTAGTGTCTTAGTCACATTATTGCCTTGATTGGGGTGAATTGGTTTATATATGTAATGTCAGATTTTATATGTTATTATACAATATTTTATTATACAAGTCAGTGTTTTTACATTAAATTCAGTATTAACCAACCAAAATAGGTAAAAATTTTGAGAACACCTATGTTTCTTTAAGCAGTATATCATGTGATTGTCAGCCTAATATATCTGTTCTTAGTAAGAAGTATTGATACTAACTTGTTTTGGAGTCTAAGGTTTTATTATGGAAACATGAATTTGTATTTATTACTAAATCCAAACAAGTGAATATATTTGATTAACACAATATCTGTTATACCTTAATAAATTACTATTTGATGTCAGTACAGGATCCTTGATATTCTATAACCTTTATCAGTCTTTCAACCATTGCTTTTGTTAATTTTTCAGCAGTTTTTAGTTTAACACACAGCAGTTTCTGATGGGTCTCAAAGATATTATTTGCTTACTGATTATTCTCCAATCTCATATACATCTCTTTTAATCAGGGCCCACAAATTTTCTCTCAGATTAATATTTGGATACGCTGAGAGCCATTTCATAAATTCAGTGTTTTTGAAATTGTTTTGGCAAAGTGAACAGAATCAGGACAAGTATTTATATGAATCTAATCCTGAACTTAAGTCTTCTTCATTGTGACCAGTACCACTGAAAAAAACATCTTTCCCAAGAACTTACAGCAATTTTCTAAGTTTTTCCTGAATTTATCAACAACTCTAAAGTCATCTATCATTTAACTGACTGCACGACAAAATAATTACTCCACACAGCACTGCTGTTGTCTTCTAAGTTGACAATTTTCCTGAAGGACCAAACCTCAAGCATGATCATTAGCTCTACATTCATCACTACTGAGAAAGAAGTTTTCATGTACTTCTTCACCTCTCACATTACTTTTTATAATGTTTACTTAAAAGAACTTTTTAGTTTGTTTTTCTGTCTTGAGCCAATGTTCTTTATATTCTATGTCTTTTCTCTTTGTTTATATTCACAAAATCAGCTTCAAATATTTTATTGCCACCAATCCTTTTTTGTTGCTAATTACATTTGTTATTTATAGTCTCTTTTTGTTGCATTCTAAAAGTCAGTTTTTATTCTTCTTATCTTGCCAATGTTTTAAATTTCATTTTTAATTGTTCTTTAATCTCTGTTCAACTTTTTCCCAATTTCTAAAGTTGTGTTTCCAACACTCAGTAACTTTAAAATATTTTGTTTTCTTTTGAATTCTATCACTGTTTATATATCTGAAATTAAATATCAGTTGACATACTTCAATGTATATTTATTTGTTAAATGATAAACAACTCTTGAGTTTTGGTCTGAATTTCTGGTATGAGGAGTTAGCGTTATTTACACTATTTACATTCAGAGTAATGTCCTCAACATTGTTGCTACAGTCCCTCGAGTTGAATCATAGAATCTCACATTGGCAAATGAGTCATTGTATAATTATAATGTAATAATTATGTGTAAAAAATAATAATAAGCCAAACTAATTACTCCCTAGAGCACTGCTGTTGTCTTCTAAGTGCAGTTGGTAATTTTCATGAAGGACCAAACCACAAGCACAACCATTAGCTCTACATTCATCGCAATTAAGAAAGAAATTTTCATGTACTGTTTCACTCAACTTATTTATTACTTTTTATGTTGTTTACTGAAAAAAAAAAATTATTTTGTTTGGTTTCCTGTCTTGATCCAGTCTTATTTATATTCTTCATCTTTTCTTTCTTTTCATATTTGCATAACCAGCTTCAGATATTTTACTGTGGGTCAATCCACATTTCCTGCTAATTAGATTTGTTATTTCCTTTCAGTCTCATTTTTTGACATTCAAAAAGTTAATTTTTATTCTTCTTATCTTGCCAATGTTTTAAATTTCATTTTTAATTGTTTTTTAATCTCTGTTCAGCTTTTTCCTAATTTCTAAAGTTGTGTTTCCAACACACAGTAACTTTACGATATTTTGTTTTCTTTTGACTTCTGTCATTGTTTATATACCTGGAAATTAAAAATCAGTAGAGATACTTCAATGTATATTTATTTGTTAAATGATAAACAACTTCTGAGTTTTGGTCTGAATTTCTGGTATGAGGAGTTAGCATTATTGACACTATTTACATTTGGAGTAATATCCTCAGCATTCTTGTTACGATCCCTTGAGTTGAAGCATAACATTTCACATCACCAAATGATTCATTGTATAATCATAATGTAATAATTATGTGTAATTATCAATGTGTATTTATTTATATATTTCCTGTCAGGTCTGTAGTAGCAATAGAGATAAATCAACTTAAGTTACTAAGTTTATGAATGATTACTTCCTTTAGTCATTTTAAACATTTATACAAATAAGATATTTATTTTTATCTACATTTATACAAAATTAGTTCCCAAGCAAATGAACCATTTAATTAAGCAGTTCCTTTACTCCTACATTTCTTAGATTACAGTCTTATTTTTTCAAGCCTTTCATGTGAAGCACACAGATACCTTTGGCTATTATGTGATCACCTTGTTTCAATTTGGTCTTAAAATAGACTTTGTCATTGCAGTCTTCGTCATTCTATTGCTAATCTTTTTCTTCCAAGAGATATTTCCATATCACTGTTATATTAAAGAGATAAATTTTTTTAAGATGAAAAGATATTCAGCAAAAAGCAATATATATACTACCAGGAGAAATTATTCAATCATAGATACCAGTGAATGTCTAAAAAAAATATAAAGGGAACAGATTAAATGAACAATTCATTGGCCTCTATTTTAGTTGTGAATTCTTTATCTCTTCTTTATTGAATCTGAATACATTAAAAACTTTTGTTTCATTGTATCTCACTATTAAATCTTTCTAACAATTGCCATCAATTTTGACAGCATTATTATTTATCATAAAAATCTAATCACCACAGAGAACCTTTCCTGCCTACCATCAGGATGGTTGATGCTGAACTCCAGGAGAGTGACACTCTGTCCCTTCTTGGCCTCATGTTCCCCAGTGACATAAAGTTAGGCAACTATATGGAGTCAATTGCTATGTTTGCTGAAAGGAAAGTTGGTTTACTGTATAATGCCAAAAAGATTTTTCTGTCAGAATCCATCTTGAACATTTATAACTTTACCATTCCTCCATGTATTAAATACTGTTGCCATATCTGGTCTGGTGCTCCTGCTGTGCATCTTGAGATTCTTAACAAAATCCAGAGAAGGGTCTGCAATAGAATTGGTCATGAACAGGCATCGTATGTCCAGTCACTTCCCACTGACATGACGTGGCTTCTCTCGGCCTGTTTTACAAATATTTTCATGGTAACTGCTACATGAATTTAAGTGTGCCACTAGGTTTCACTGCTTTACTGTTGAACTAGCTAGACGTATTCATCATTTCTGCTCTATCAGTTTTTTTTCTTACACTTCCCACCCATAGAACTCACCTCCGATTTCTTGCTTCCCTGGTAACTAAAATTTTCAAAAATTTATTAGGACCTTGAATAAGTTCTTGCTGATTTTTGATGAAAATTAATGCTTTATTTACAAAAATTATTAAGAAACATGTCACTGGAAGTATTGTCCATTGCTAACCACTACTTTTTCTCATCTTTCTGGCAGCATTTGAATTCCACATCGGAAAAACAACACATCTATGTTGAGGCTAACCGTGAGTCAACCCATTTTTTGGCATCTTCATAAGAATGAAAGTGCTGCTCAGCCAGGCCATGTGCCATCGATCAGAATGAGTGATAATCAAACAGTGCAATGTCTGGTGAATAAGGCAGGTGGGTTAAGACATTTAAGCATTTCCAAGCAGGTTTTCACCCATTTTGCAACATGTGGCCTAGCATTGCCATGTTGCAAAATCTTTTTGTCGTGTCTCTGCTCCTACAGCGGCCATTTTTTTTTCAATGCTCAGCTCAAATGCATCAATTTCAGTCAATAGTGATCTACTGTGATGGTTTTGGTCAGTTTGAGCAGCTCATATTTAACTACACCCAGCTGATCCCACCAAATGCAGAGTAGACGGTTCGACCCATGAATATTTGGCTTTGCCACCAATATTGATGCATGGCCGGGCTTACCCTATGATCTTCTATGCTCAGGGTTATTGTAGTGTATCCACTTTTCATCACTGGTCACAATACAATGCAAAAAACCATTCATTTTTCTACCATTAGAGCAGCTGTTCACGCATGACGAGACACCATTTGATGTCTCTTGGCTTCAACTCATACTGCACCCAATGTACTTGCTTTTGAATCATTCCTAATGCTTTCAAACATTTCAAAACTGTTGTGTGATCATCTCCTAATGATTCTGCAAGTTCAGCTTGTATCTGACATGAGTCTTCATGAAGTAATGCCTCCAATTCTTTGTTTTCAAACTTCAATCATTATTTTTGAAGCATTTAAAACAATCTCTGCATGTTGTTTCTGACAGAGCATGGTCACCATAAGTCACAACAAGAATTCTGTGTGCTACAGTTGCAGATTTCTTTTGAATAAAGTAGTGCTTAATTACACTTTGTTTGGCATGAAATCTGAAATTTTTAACACTATGAAAAACAAAGCTGTTTACACTCTTTGAAATGACATACACTGAATTTCAAGCTTGCTTATAGTACTTCCTTATAGATGTATTACCATCTGAAACTACATGTTCCAGTTCTGGGAACGCCATCTGTTGGAAAACTGTGAGAACTTATTCAAGGTTCTAATAAATGCAACGTCAATCATTATTTTCTGTTTTCTTGAAGCCTGTTCCATTTTTTGCCTTATCCTCAATCCTCTCCATTTTCAATCTTCTCATTCACTTTCAGTCCCTGTACCCCACTGTGTTCTAGTGGCACTGTCACCTTATGTGGGGTGAAATGATTTTTAAAAAATAAAAAGTATAGGCTGAATATTTTACCAATACCAGTTGGTTATTGGCAATTTTCTTTTGCAAACACTGACTTTCTCTTTGAATTTCTAGAATGAGGAATTATCCTAATTTACAGTGATAATTATTGCAACACTTCAGTCATTACATTTCTCAAACTTCTTTGAACTTAGACTTTATTTAATCTATAGGACTAGACTGTTCTTGTCTATGGATATCTCATCTTGTTCTTCTTAAGACTGTTCAGTTATTGCTTGCCCTGTTTCCACTCAGCTCAGGGATTGAACTCACAATTACTAAGACACCGAATCAAATCATCTACTCCTCAAATCCTATTCTAATGTGGCTACTTGCCATATTTATAAGTAGGAGCAGTCCATCATCACAGTAGTAGGGAAGAACAGAAAGTATGCTGAGTCCTACTCCACAACAAGCATGCAATAGGTATCACCTTGGACTCATGAAATTTTTGCAGAGAAGAGCAAGCATTTCATGAAGAAATACCAATGTCAAAATGTATTTTTCTGTCATTTTCCATCTCATTAAAGCTAATTGATAAGCAAGAGTGTCACAGCAATTCACTTGGATGACTGTCTTCTAACTTAGTGTTAACATTCATTATTTATTTAGTACAAAGTAAATGCAATGAAACATTTAGTAGAATCATATTGCTTAGTGGGGACACTTAGAAACTTTAGGTTTGCTAAATAATTCCAAGAAAAATAGGTAGAAATACAGAAACAAACAGTGAAATAAATACATAGACGTCATTTTAAATCTCTCTTCATATACAGAGTTTGGTATATCTATATGTTGTTCCTTTTATACTAATAACTGAATTTCCTCACCAATGGAACAGCTAGGTAGGGAAAACAAAGTAGAGGTTTATTAATTACTCATACATAGAACGGAGAAATGAATAAATCAACTACTTCTGAAAATCCTACTCTAATGTGGCTACTTGCTATATTTATAAGTAAGAGCAGTCCATTGTCACAGTAGTAGGGAAGAGCAGGAAGAAATCCCAATATCAAAATCAAATACTACTCAAATCCTATTCTAATGTGGCTACTTGCTGTATTTATAAGTTAGAGCAGCCCATTGTCACAGTAGTAGGGAAGAGCAGGAAGTCCTACTCTACATCACCTTCACTTTTTTTTCCTTATGTTCATTTTTATTTGTTATATTTGAATTTTTATTTACACTATTTATATATGGACTATTGTCCTCATCTTTATTGTTTCAGTTTGAAATTCCCGGTAGGTTACCCAGATTGACATACACCTGAAGAAGGCTGGAGAGGACAACAGCCAAAACATTATGATAGCAGCAACAAAGATGGAGACAATAGTCTGCATGTAAATAGTGTAAATCCCAGAAATTCAGACAGAAATTATTTTTATTCATTCTCCAAAAATGCCAACATTTCTTTCTTAATATTGCTGTATAATTTAAGAACTTAACAACATAATCTTTCTTTTAACTGGTGACAAGTTTTACATTAGGGAAAATTTTTCTTTATTACAGCTGCCAATGTTCTGCAGCAGTCACTGAACTAATTGTACATTCCAGATGATTGTAAGTAGTGAGTGTTCAAGTGCAGTTAAAACCCAGGATTTTCAATGTTGATTTAGAAAAAAAAAGGAGCTGATGACCCTATCATTATATATAATTGGTGGGTCCAATCTTAATATAATATACATGGATGACACTGTGTTGATTGCAGACACAGAAAGAAAGCTACAGGACCTCAACAAGGTAGTAAATGAAAGCAAGAAGAAAGGACTAACCATCAATTGTAAGAAGTTAAAATGTATAATTATTTGCAAGAAAAAAGGACCAATATACAAACTACAAATTGGTGATGTCAAAATCAAGCAAGTACAGAAATTTAAATATCTAGGAAATTTTTTAACAGAGGAGAGAAGACACAATACCGAAATTCAAATGCACATTAGAATCAGAGAAGATCTGTTCCAAAAACTAAGCAATTTTTAAGAAATGAGAAAATTTTGGTAGAAACAAAGAAAAGAGTGCTGAACTGCTACGTCATATCAATCTCCCTATATGGTATTGAATTCCTTACAGATGAAGAGAAAAAATTCAGACAACAGAAATATGGTTCTTCAGAAGTATGTCTAGAATACCATGGATGAAGCATGTATGCAATGAGGAAGTCTGAAGGAAAAAGAATACTTATACTCAGAAAGAGAGAAATGAAATTTCATGGACAACTAATGAGGAAGGAGGGCTTAGAGAATCTGTCACTCACATGACATATTGAAGGCAAAAGGGACAGAGTAAAGCAGAAGGTCACTTACCTGACCAGACTATTTGAATTGAACGTAGTGGGAGGGAGGGATAAAGATATGAGCATTTATCATATTGCTGGTTCAATGATATTCATTATCAGACATTTACTCAAAAGATACTATATTTTCATTATATTTGCAGAATTCATTAAACCCAGATGTTTAAATATAAGAAAAGCCATTTTGGTCTGTAGTAAATGTAACTACTCCATCTATGGGTTAAATAGCAGGACAGACTGAATCATATTCCTAGTTGGTAACCAGTCTACTGCAGAAAGTAAATGCGGCCAACTCTTGTCAATCATGAATCAAAAAGAGAGATGATTGCTCAAGCATGTCCCATACACTTCTACTAACATGCACTGGGCTGGGGTGGTAGGGTAATGTTCCATTTCTCCCCATGAACAGTAAAGATGGATCTTCAGAAGAAATCTAAAGTTGATTCAAATGTAACTACTAAATTTGTTTCTATCCAGCAACAAACATAAAAAATTCTCCAGTTAAATACAATAAGAAATCATTGTTCTTAGACTGTTTATATAAATTCTATGTCAGGAAATGTTTTTTGATGCTCATATTTAAAAAGGAAAGGAGTAAGTAAACAAGTGTGTGTGTGTGTGTGTGTGTGTGTTTGAGAAGATTTCAGAAATATTCTACAGAAGGAGAGGCAATTGTCATCAATGTTTACTTCTGCTCCTCCATCATGTGCACACACACACACACACACACATATACACATGCTTCTACACACACTCTCACTCTCTCGTGTTGCCTTTAAGTATGCAAAAGCCAGGATTTCAAATGTTCATTTTCAAGGCAAAAAGACAATTCCCACTTAAACTGGTGTAACAATCCCCTGACAATCTATCCCAGAAAAAAATATCTGAGTCAGTGTGGTCTGGTGCTCTTGCTATATATTTAGAGATTCTTGGTAAAATACAAAGAAGAATTTGCAATGCTACTGGTCCTGACCTGGCATCTCAGCTTCAGTCATTTTCCCACCACCATAATTTAGTTCCCCTCTGCCTTTCCTATAAATACTTTCATGGTAATTGTTCTAATGAACTTTCCTCTATGGTATTAGGTTGGTGCAAAAATAATGTCGTTTTCTCACATATGTTACTATGTGAGAAAACGACATTATTTTTGCACCAACCTAATATCTAGACTTTATGAATTTAAGCTCAGTACTAGATTGGCAGCTAGGTCTCATCATTTTACAGTTGAAATGACTAAATGTAATCATAAGTTTTATGCTAACAGTTTCTTCTATCACACTTTTCACTTGTAGAAATCTCTTCCAACTCTTTGCTTCCCAGTTAACTTTGATCTTCAAAAATTTAAATGTTAATTCTTGTTCTTTTATTGTCCTCTCTCATTAATAGTAGTTTTTCTCATGTTCTGAAACACTCAGTAACATCCTTGTATCTTAGTGGTTTTATTGCCTTGCTTGGGGCGAAATGATTAAAAAAATATCTGTATATATCTATCTATAAAGAAAGAGAACAGAAAGAGGCCAATAAGAAAAATGGATGTGCTTGCAGGAGAGCAGTTATTGACACAGCAAGTGGGATGAGTATCTCAAGTTCAAATTCAAGCTGAAGCTGTTGCATTTACTTTCACACAAATATCCATCTCCACCAGGTAGCAGTTAATATAATGACAGATTGGGCTCTCGAGCTTTGATTAAAAGAGAAATCGGTAACAGTAATATATTCTGAGACAAAACAGGTAATTAAATACCAGATCAGGAGTGTTCCTCAAAGAAGTACTTACTGGTTCACTTGGTACTGGATTAATAGTAATAAAAATTGACTTTCCTCACATACTGTTCTGGTTTTTGCATCTTTGAACTCTTCTACTCTCCACAATCACAATTAGGATACCTGTAGCCTGACCATAACAATTTAGGTGTAACTGCTCAATATGCCATTTCTGACAAGTTGCTATAATTTATTTTAATTAAATCTTGTGTGCTTTTCTTCGTTGATGTTCATTATAAAAAGGCAAAACAGGTACATTCAAATTTATGTTATGCCATAAATTTTGGCAAATTTGTGCAAAATTCAGTTTCACTACAGGACAAAACTTTGGAGCCACACCTCTGGATTTAATAATTTATAAGTTTCATGCCTTCTTTGATTTAATTAATTTCTACTAAGCTGGGATGTTGAAATTATTTAATACATTTGTTCATGGCATTCAATTTTTTGAGAGTGAGGTTACATAAAATTTTTAATCTGCCAGCTGTAAGATTACCATTTGCCACCAAGGTAGATTAGAAAAAAAGAAGAAAATTTTTAAGGAGGTTTTATGCAGGTTTAATTTTGTCATTATTGTTATTATTATTGAATATATGATAAAACCCTTCAGGAACAGAAAGTTCCCTGTGAGTTAGAAAATTAGTTTTGAAAAAGGCACACAATTTTCAATTTTAGGCAATTTAGTTTAGGGTTGGGTTTCCAGCTCCTTCTAAACTCTGAAATTTTTTTTTTCCTCAATAGGAGTAGATGGGTCCACCTATCATCCAGTCTTTTAAACTGGATTTGAGGTCTATTCCTTGTTTCCTGTTTAGGATTGGGTTTCTGGTTCCTTCTAAAGTCTTTTCATTCTCCTTCATTTCAGTAGCCCCTCACATCTGAGTGACATCATCACCTTGCTTGGAGAGAATTGATTAAATAAAAAAATTTTTGAAATCCAGAGGATGGCCATAAACCTTTCCTTTGGCTTATAATGTGTGTGTGTATATATATATATATATATATATATATATATTAAAATTGGTGGGGTCTGATGATTCAGGCAATTTTTTATGGCTCCATGAGACTAAATTTGGTAAATCCCCTGAAACTATCTAATACACATGCAAAATGTTTTTTTTAAATTAATGATAACTATGAAAAAAGATGATTTTCAGATGGGATCACAGATTCTAGCAAATCCCCAATCTTGGCGGTTTTGCTAATGCGAAATATGATGAAAAAGTACTTAAAACTGATGCTGGTATTTAACCCAGGAGTTGTTATATCAACAGGGGTTCAGTTGGTAAGCATTTTTTTCCCCTCCTGTAAGTAATATGTTCTAAAATCAGGAAGTTTATACACACATCAACAGAGGTCCATATAAATGTATATTCATATTCACATGAAATTATTTTTGAAGTGTCAGTATGGTTACAGACGGGAAACAAAAACAAAATTGATGAACCAAGACTGAATTTTGTCTAATGCTGTTTAAATTCATTTCATGTTAATGCCTCCCTAAGAAAGGCATGAAATCAAATCCTTGAACAGTTTTTGAGATACTTAAGGAATTATGTTTCAATTAAATAATTATATTTTTTTACATTGCACATACACACACATATATATATATATATTACAATAAGGTTCACTCTTTAAAAGGCCCGAGTGCCACCCAAGTTAGAGAGATACGTTAAGGGGTAGGTTATATGGATAGCAGGGAAGATAACTGAAGAGGATTGACGAGGAAGAGGAGAAGGGCTCTCAAAGTAGGTTAATTAACAAGGAGGGAGCCTCATAGCCTGACAGACCTGAGGTCAGTTTTGAATTGAGAGATTTTCTTCTCATAGACTGGTTGCCATCCAAGGCTATAGAACCCAGTCTGTCATGCTATTTACCCATAGCGGTGGGGAGAAGAGGATTCATACCTTTCCCAAGGATGTAAGTGGATCCAACTTGAGTTTGAATTCGAGCTATTATCCATTATTCCACCGTGCTTTTAATGGTTAACTCTAGACTTGAACAAGGTCTGCTTGTTTAAGTTTTTATCATAATTTTCAAATTTTGGGATAAGGTGTTCAGTATTGTGCTAAAATTTCTGGATAAACTGTCCGACATTCATATTTTTATTATTTCACCTAAGTATTTTCCATCTTCATAGTCATTATCAAGAACTGATGCAATGTGTGTAAGTTAGTTAGAATTTCTTTGTCTGCATCCTGGTATTCTTTTGGAAGTTAAACATTTGAAATGGTTGCATATTACATCATTAGGAATGTGGCCACACAAAAACAATGTGATTTATTTCTTCATTTATGTTATTTTATTTATTAATTAATTTTTTTTATACTTAAACAAACCTAGTTTATTAAACAAGAGAAATGAACT
The DNA here is from genome assembly GCA_963932145.1 of Acanthosepion lycidas. Classification (NCBI taxonomy): domain Eukaryota; kingdom Metazoa; phylum Mollusca; class Cephalopoda; order Sepiida; family Sepiidae; genus Acanthosepion; species Acanthosepion lycidas. The sequence continues at coordinate 82,767,514 of OZ010589.1, read as the reverse complement.
GATAGTTACATGTAGGCATAAAAATAAATATCTATCCATATGCACTTCAAGATACAACCTCCTGTGGAAATGATATTTAATGTGGGCTGTTTATTTTGCATAATAATAGCTTGTAAAATTTTGAGTTTTTCCTGCACTGGATGCTGTTGAGTATTTTGGTGTTATCTACTAATATTTGTCTTATGCTGATTTTATATATATATATATATATATATATATATATATATATATATATATATATATATATATATATTAGGCTGGTGCAAAAATAATGACGTAATAATGTTGTTTTTTGACGTTAAAAAATACGTCAAAAAACGACATTATTACATCATTATTTTTGCACCAACCTAATATATATATATATATATATATATATGTATGTATGTATGTACATTTTAGCAGCATGTCATTATTGAGGCAAGTGTTATTGCCGACTACAGAATATTTCTGTTTAATAATCTTTCTTTCAACTTTTTCTTGCTTTCAAACAAGTTTCTTTGTATTTGGGTCTAATTTATTGAAAAAAAAGCCCAGTCCTTGGTGCGCTGTCGAGTGCTTTTGGTTGACATCAACCGTCATCATGTTGGTATGCTTTTGGTTTTAAGTAGGTTGCTTTTTATTTTTATAGATAATATTTTGGGGTACTCAGGCTGTGTTGGGTTTGCAATTAAAAACCAAAAACCCAACATAAATAAAAATAGGATTTAATACTAGCAGAAACATCTTAAATATATTTAATAACTAATCCTCCATATAATAATTACCAACTCCCTCCCAATTGCTAATGAACATTTCTGGTAATTAAAGAATGACAGGATCTCACCATCAATCAACTGGGAAATTATAACAAGAGCCAAATCTTAAAACGAGAAAGAAAATAAATGTAACTTATGTCTTGTTGAAAAATTGGTTTATCTTACAACACTTAAATAACCCTAGCTTATTAAACAAGAGACATGAATTGGTGGTTACATATCAGTATAAAAATAAATATCTGCTTAAATGTGTTGATCCAGATTAATTTTTAATATAAATTATGGTTTGTTTTTAAGGTACACTTGGCCCAGTCTATCGCTGATGTGCTTACAGCCATAAATGAATATGCATATCAAGCTCTTATAATAATGGTAAAACTTGAGCTGTTGTTCTTGATATCTCAAAGGTACTTGACAGGGTTTGGCATGTTGGCTTTCTATGTAAGCTTCAGGGCTATGGTATTACAGGACAATATTTGATTTAATCTGATCATTCTTATCAAATTGTGAAATAAAGATCATTCTGAATGGACTCACTTCCAGGTCCTTTCATATGAACACAGGCTTTATCCTGGATCCGACATTATTTCTGATCTTTATCAATGATCTTTCTTATGTCATCAGTTCCCATCAGTGCAGATGACACTACCATTTACTGTCTCAATAGTAAATGTGGTCAACACTGACACAGTTAACCTGGCTGTTGATCATGAAAATGACCTCCAATGAGTGGTGAACTGGGGCAAGAAATGTCGTGTTAATTTTAATGCCTCCAAAATGAAACCGCTCTCATTTAACTACCATGGAGGAACTTTCCTGCCCACCATCATCATCATGGGCGATGCTAGACTCCAAAAGTGCGTCTCATTACTCCCCCTTGGTCTTACGTTTTTGATTGAATTGAAGTTGACAAACTACATTGAATCAATAGCTGCATCTACAAATCTACCATTCATCCATACATTGAATACTATTGCCATATCTGGTCTGGTGCCCCACCTGTTCATATCAAGGTTCTCAACAAAATCCAAAGAAGAATCGTGAGTTAACATCTCAACTTCATTCACTTTTTCACCAATGTGATGTAGTGTCCCTCTTTCTTTTCGACAAATATTTTCATGGCAACTGCTCTGATGAGCTTTGTTCCCTAGTGCCCCGACTATATGAATTTAAGTGTGCTACTAGAATGGCATCAAGGTCCCACCCATTTACTGATGAAATATTTAAATGTAACCACCACTTCTACTCCAACAGTTTCTTTTCCCAAAATTCCCACCTGCAGAACTCCCCTCCATTTACTTGCTTCCCTGATAACTACAATCTTCCAAAATTTAAATGCAACATTAATTGCCCTCTTCTATCTTTTTGAATCCTGTTCATCTTTTATCCTATCCTTAATCTTTATCCTCATTTTCACTCTCTGTAATCCTTATGCGTACTTGTGGCACTCCCATCTTGCTTGGAGTGAAATATTTAAAAAATAAACAAAGGTAAATTACAGTTTGTTTTTCCTTTATATATATATATATATATATATATATATATATATCAAAAAAGTAAAAAAAGGAACAATCTCCCATTAATAATAAAAAAATTAATATTCACAACTGAAATAAAAAATTTCTTTAATGTCTTTTTCTTAGACATATATATATATACAAATCCCATTTATTTTAAATGCCAAACATAATTTTTAGGATGAAAAACTATAATCCCAGTCTAATATATATATATGGCAATATAAGGATAATCATATATATATTTTTTAAATATAAATTACGCAACAGCCAGTCTATACTCAACACCTGAAGATTGCATTGTGCATGAAATTCTGAGTAATGCTATCAGTGAAGGATTATATATATATATATATATTATACTATTAGTAATACTCGGTTGGAAAAGACCTTGGATAGCACAACTTGTAAGTCTATCAAAACAAATTGGTACCCAAAGAAAAAAAGAATGAACTAGAAACATCCAAATAGGGCAAAACAAATCATCCAGTGCTTTTAGTTTTTAGTCCAAAGGAAAAAAACCCAAGTGAGTAATAAAGCTAAAACGTAGAGTGCTCAATACACTGAAGAGAGCAGGGATAAAGGAAATAAATCTGAAAGAGCCAGCAACAACCTACCTATGTTTCACCTAAACGAATCTTCAGGGTAAGCTGGATCCATTTAGGTGTTCCTGGCTTTTTAGGATTTATTTCATTTATATATATATATATATGTGTGTGTGTGTGTGTAATAGCTGGCCACTCATATTTGAGGATACCTGTCCATTAGGGCGGCTGGCCAACCCCTATTGCAGACACTCACTGAGCCACATTTGTGTTTGTTCAACACCCACAGAATCAACCTGTGGTTTATACTGCAACTATGCTGAGCAGACTTTAGTTACAGTTTCTGGGAGAGAGCATGTTATCTAGTGTGATCAACAATCTGAACAAGGCCAATAAACTCAAATCCTTGGTTATGATGACTTCTGACTTTGTGCTAGCACAGCTATCGGCGACCCCCAAGTGTTTTGTCTACCCAATTTTACTCACAAGGCTTGAGTCAACCCGTGATATGGTTTTCAGGCACTTTCCAAAAGTGGTGAATTCTGTGACCACCCCACCCACTCCAGACTGATAACATCAAAATGTCTCCTTCCTGACAAATCAACCCGGGTCTCATGGTCAGAAAGCAAACATCCTAACCACTCGGCCATGTACCCATATATATATATATATATATATATATATATAGTAATAATCTTATAAATATAAGAAATTATACTCGTTCAGAAAACCTTTGGTATTTTGATATGTAAATAAACAGACCAAGACCCAAGAGGGAAAAAAAAGGTACAAAAAAAGAAAGAACAAAGAACATGTACATCAGCCGAAGACAATCGTCTAGCATCCAAGTTCAGAGTCCAAAGAAAAAACCCCGATATGAGTAAGTAAAATAACTAAGTCAAGTGCTCAATACGCTAAGTAGAGCAAACCTAATTAAACCTAAAGAGCCAGATAAACCTACCAAGGATCATCAGGAAATACACAGCCAGTATTCACTGACAATCCGCATTGGTGAAACCTTGGTAGGTTTATCTGGCTCTGTAGGTGTAATTAGGTTTAATTATATGTATATATATATATATATATATATATATATATATATATATATATATTAATGCTAATATCTGTCATGTTATATATATATATATATATATATATATATATGTATATACAAATATAAAAGTGAACATAGAAGTCAACACTTAGAGGCGACAGTCTGTTTCATGCTAGACGCAATCGTCAGGCCACAACATCCAATGTAATAAAATAATCAATACTATTATAAACATGTATATATATATATATATAGTACAGAATAAAATCCAAAATTACCTCATTTGGGGAATAGGTTTATTTCAATTTTTTTTTTCTTGTAGTTGTAACACTTACATTTCTAATTTCAACACAAATACAGTCTATATACTGGGGTTGAATAAGACAGATGAATTTTTCAGCGCTTGAAATAAAACTATTCCCCAAATGAGGTAATTTGTGTACTAATTATTTGCTCAGTAATAATACATTGGGCTCTTTTTGCGGATCAGTTTTAATATTTTATATTACTAGGATCCACTTGGATTACATGCCAATGGATTTATTACTTTACTATATATATATATGTGTGTGTGTGTGTGTATGTGTGCATATGTATGCATGACATGGAGAAAAAAGTGGACTGTCTCAAGGATGAAATATGAGTGGGTTCTGAAAAGTTCTATTTACAAAAATCAGTATTTCAACAAACAAACATACACACTCTGATTTTGGGAAGTGGGTCATGCCTAGAATCTTTCAGCACCCTCTCAGAATTACATATTTTCTAATGGTGTCAGTGATGAAGCACCAAAACTCAGTAAGTTCCAAGATTTCAAATGCTGATTTTCTAGACTAGTAAGCTCTTTCCATTCAGAAAATAGGTGCTACACAATCTTCTTACCCCTCCTCCCCCAAATCCTCTGATTTGCCTTTCACAAAATATTAAGTTCTGCTAAGAAAATATAAAGTATGAAAGAAAACGGGAAACTTATCAGCCATTTTTTTTATTACTTGTTATTTGATGGGGGTATGCATTTGTAGCAGGATTAGTCATGGGAGGGCTTGATGAAAAAGTCATTATGTAATATCATTTCAAACAGGGAAAATGTTTTCAAGATGTATTTTCTTCCTCTCAGTCATATTTTTTTTTCCAACCTCTGTGAGGTCTTTGTGTACCTGCATCCATACAAGCTCTAATCTGCCTGCCCCTGATTTTTGGTGTGACCAAAGAATCCAAGTAAATAAGCTTCAAAAGTACCCCCTACCCCGCCAAAAAAAATCCCTAAGGGTTTCAGGTTACAAACTCCACAGTATTTCCTTTTTTTAATATTTGATTTACTTTTTTTCCAAACTTTTCATTTTACTTTCTTTTCATTTTGGTTTTCCATGGTTGGTTACAGTTTGATTATTAAAGTATCATTACGAAGTAAGTTAAAGGCTCTATTTTATACAATATCAGTTTGCTTATTTCAAAATACTTCCTTACAAAGAAATCAGTTTTAAATTTAAACCTGATAATTATGGTTTTGTTCTTTTAATTTTGCAAAAGTCTTCTTCTTCTATATGCCAAAGTGACCGATCATGGCTCTCCACAACCACCTATCATTTGTAGCTCTTCATAAGGTTTGTTTTTTCCTGTTGCTTTCAATATGTCCTGTGAGTATTAAAGCCTCCAAGCCCTCCTTCCTCAAATTTCAACTCTAAGTATAAGGGGTTTTTTTGTTTCCACTTTCTTTAAAAATCCTTGTTGCTTGCATTCTCCATCAATAGTATTCTCAGCATCCTTCTGTAGAACCATATTTTTGTTGCCTCTTCTGTTTTTTCTTCATCTGAAGGAGACTGTCCAGCATCTGCTACCATATAGGGGAACCAATATGACATAAGAGTTCCTGCACTCTTTTCTTTGTTTCTAGCAAAATTTTTCAGTTTCATAGTACTTTGCTTAGTTTTAGAAGGCATCTTTCGCTATTCCAATGCACCTTTGGATTCCAGCATTTCACTTTCTATTCTCTGTTAAAACATTTCCAAGATATTTAAATTTTTGTACTCAGAAGCAAGGCTTTACTTGGAGTTGAAAGAGAGATGGAAGACTTTAGTAAAGAGAAAGGATAATATAAAAAAAATAAGTTTCAGTAAGATTCTCATACTATGGAATTGTGCCTATGGAAATACCTTCTGTTTACTTGCTTCCCTGATAACTAAAATCTTTAAAAATTTAAATGCAATATCAATCACTATTCTTCTATTTTCTTGGATCCCATTCATCTTTTGTCCTTTTCTCAATCCAGTCTTTTCTCTCACTTGTGACCTCCTGCATACTAGTGGCATTCCCACCTTGGTTGGGGTGAAATGATTTAAATGATTCCAACCACCTGAAGAAGACTAGAGCGTTGTGGTAAATATGGCAACAAAGATGAGGACAATAGTCCAAAAAATGAAAAAGTTCTATGTAATGTGCTTCCTCCTTTATATTTCTCCCATAATTTATATTATATATCACTTATACCAACAAGTATAAAAAAATTATTTCTCCCTTTTTCATATGAATTTTTCTTACACACACACACATATATATATATATATATATATATATATATATATATATATATATATATAGGAATAAAGAGAAAAGGAAAACTTATCTTAGCCAACATGTTTCAACCTCCGAGAGACTTTATCAAGGTAAAAATCATTTGCTTTGATAAGTCCACCAGAGGATGAAACATGTTGACGAAGATAAGTTTTCCTTTTGTCTTTATTTATATTCTCCTTTTACAGATATACACTATCTGAAATTTTTACATAAACACATACACACACACACATATATATATATATATATATATATACTAAGTTAGACTGAAAGTCACTTAGGAAGCAGAAAGAAAACAAAAAAATTTTATGAAGCTACAGCAACATTAGCTTAGTTGGCAGAAGACTGTCGATTATGATGGACTTTTGAAGAATAAACGTTGGTGTTGTTCCAAAAAAATTTTGTTGTTTGCTTTTCACTTCCTAAGTGAGGCAGGACTTTCTAATATTATAATGTTGCTTATCTGAGTAAATGGATACTAAACTAATTTTGACTAAAAAATTTAAACAGCTGGATGGTGTTGAGTTCTTCAGCATCCACCATTCCGTCCCGATGCTACTCTGAGAGGTTATGGCCTGTTCCACTCAATGGTACACTTCCTCCGTGACCAGCAATTCAACTCTTTTGATGAAGTGAATGAAGCTTGTTTACAGTTTTTTATTGAAATCCAGCAGACTGGTATCTGGCACATTTGGATACTAGTTGATCACTGGCAGAAGATTGTTGAGAATGATGGACTTGTTTTTTAAGAATATATGTTGGTGCTGCAGACAGACGATTGCAAAAGCGTGAAACTGAGGGTCACAAACTCACATCAATCCAACCAAATATGTTAGCTCTATCTCTGATATTGAGCGCTTTCTAATAACTACCGAGCATATAATATATAAATAATTATATATATATAATTATTTATATTTATATACACACACTTTTCACACACACACACACACATATATATATATATATATATATATAAATATATATATATATTATGTTGACTAGAAAGTTCTGACTCACTTAAGAAGTGGAAAGAAAACAATTTTAGAAAAGAAATTTTATGGTGCAGCACCAACATATATTCTTAAAAAAAAAGTCCATCATTCTCAACAATCTTCGGTTTTGACGTATGAGGATCTGACAGCTTATTGATTCAGTTATGAAATTTTGTGCGATAATCTTATGTGGCATTTAAGACACACTAGTGATTTACAAAGGAGGCCATATATGGAGCAAGTGTGAGGATTGTGAGATGAGACCACTGTTAGATCAGCTGACCTTTTAGATATTGCTCTCGCTTCTTGAAGATGATTCAGACAAGCAGATTTAAAATTGCTGAGTCCACTAAAACACGTTGATCTCATTCTACCTGCTCCAAGTCGAAGCAATCAAGGGTGTTATGTGGTATATTGACTGCTGACAAATTAAAGAACAAATCAAGGTAAACCACCAGAAAACCCATACAAGTGATTTGATTAAAGTGGTGAAGGCTTTTGCAGAACCATCCACACACTTTTCGGAACTATTGATACACTTAGTCGGTGCAAATAAATGCCACAGACAAAGGAGACAATATATATATATATATATATATATATATATATATATATATATATACACACACTAGTACAGGGTTGGTACACATGGAATGAAATTCCAATAACCAAAAACACTATTCTTAAAAGAGTGCCCAATATCAAGTAGAGATAATAATATTTATAGTTATTCAAATAATAATAATAATAATATATATATATATATATATATATATATATATATATATATATACAGGGTGACCCCAAAAAATGGGAATTTTTGAAGTGCGTACTGCCAGACATGAGCAAATGGCAACACTGCAAGACAGTGACCTTGAGCAAGTAAACATTTTGCCATTTAGAATTCAAGATGAAATTCACAGTATCCCAGCTGAGATGTTGCAGCAGTCAATGAGGAATCTCAACAGCAGATTTCAAGAATGCATTCGTACAGGAGGACCCCATCTACAGGACATAATTTTTAAATAATGAAAATTTCATCATTGTTTCTTAAATGGCATGTTTTAAGGTTTCAATTACTATGAATAAAATATTTTTCTTCCATCACTGTCGGTTTTATTGGATTGCTAAAAAGTTCCCGTTTTTTTGGGTCACCCTATATATATATATATATATATATATATATATATATATATATATATATATATATATATAATGAGAGAGAGAGAAAGAATGAGGGTGTACATGGAAATCACCACTGTCAGTTTCAAGCAAATTATGTGTTCCTTGAATGGGCTCAATATATTGATCTATATATTGATCAATATATTGATCACTAGGGACAAATGGAAAAAAGGTGTAAATACCCTATCTCCCATACTGAGTACTCTCTTTCAATAATTATAGCAAATTACAAACAATATAATAATTGGCTACTCATTTCCGAGTACACCCATCTACTGGCTATTTCTTGGGGCAGATGTTCACTCAGGCACATTTGTGTTTCTTCCATACCCACAAAGCCCCCCTGTGGTTTGTACTGCCAAGTATGCTAAGCAGATATCAGTGAAAGTTCATGACATTGTAGAAGCAGCTGTGATCAGTTGTTAAACAAGGCTGGTAAGTTCAAACCTTCAGCCTTGATGTATTTGTGTTAGGATAACTATCAATGGCTTGGGAAATGTTTTGTCTGTCCAATTTCAAATGAACTCATGGTATAGTTTTCAAGCACTTTCCAAATATGCCATATGCTACGATAATCCTCACACTTATATATATGTCTACCTTTTATCCATGCATTGAATACTGCTACCACATCTGGTTTGGTGCTTCTGCTCTATATTTAGAGATTATTGATAAAATACAAAGAACAATCTGCAATGTTATTGGTGTTGACCTCTCATCTCAGCTTCAGTTACTATCCCACTGCCATAATGTAGCTTCTCTGTGCCTTTTCAGTAAATATTTTCATGGTAATGTTATGATTCCTCTTTGCTATCTAGATGTTAGGAGTTTAACTGCAGTACAAGATGGGCAGGTGGCTGAGGGGTTAGAACATTCGTATTCTGATCATGAGGCCTGGGTTCAAAACCCACCATGGTCAATTTGTCGGGAAGGAGAGTTCCTGATGTTATTGGACAGGAGGAGTCGTTCCCAGCATGCGGCAACTTTGGAAAGTGCCTGAAAACCATGCCATGGGTTGACCCAAACTTTGTGAGTGAAACTGGGTAGATGGAACCTGGATAAGGAGGGGGGCGTCAATAGCTGTGCTAGCATGAAGTCACAAGTCATCATGGGCAAGGGTTTGAGTGTGCTGGCCTTGTTCCAATTTTTGATCATGCTACTCTTTCCCAGAAACTGTAACTATGGTTTGCTCAGCATAATGGCAGTATAAACCACAGGTGGGCTCTGTGGGTGTTGAATAAACACAAATGCACCTGAGCAAGTGTCTGCATTAGTGACTGGCTAGCTGCACTAATAGACAGGTATCCTTGTATATGTGTGGCCAGCTATACATACAGATTAGCAGCTAGTTAAAATAGTTAGATATAACTGTAAGTTCTATGCTATCAGTTTCTTCTATCACACTTCTCGCTTATGGTACTCTCTTCTGGCCTATTACTTTCCAGTCACATTTAAATGCAATGTCAATCATTACCATTTATATTCTTAATTCCCATTCTCTTACTGTTCTCCCTCGTTAATAATGTTTTTCTTTTTCTTATACTGTTTCACACTGAATAACCCCCTTTGATTCTTAGTGGCTTTATTGCCTTGCTTGGGGTGAAATGATTAAATAATTATATAACACAATAAATTTATTTTAGTTTAAGATGTCCATCAAGAAGTGCATTAAAACAAAACAGTTTCACATCTACCTTTGGTACCAGTTGTTAGTATGCAGAGACATAGTAAAAATAAAAATGATTTCAAAACCATGTCCTTTCCATTTGGGATATCATCACAACACAATCCTCTGCCAGTTGTCCTTTTACCAGACTAAGTTGATCTTTGTTGAAATTTATATGAGATCTCATCAGTGTTACAATAAATACCTTCAATTTGCCTTCATGATAAACAAAAGGCAGAATTTGTCATTTGTATGGGAGGGGATTTTGCCAAATTTTTCCAAGGTTTGCACTGAGTCTGTGGCTTGCCTTGAAGAGAATTAAGCACTAAAGTGTTCTGTTTTTTAGCCATAAATAAATCTCCACCAAGTTAGAGAACAAACATTAACATTAATCCGTTTGTATATATTTACTCTTACATCTAAATGCGTACTTATCTGTGTATAAATGTCTTGCACTGAATAAAAGGATCCGTGCATCGAATGTTGTTTTTATTTACTTATTTACTTTGTTTAAAATAGATCAATCTATCTTTGAGAAACATGTTTGGGGATCACAGAGTCAGTAGGGACACTGAGTGGAGACTTTTTGAACTGCTTACACAACTCTGAAAAACAAAAACGGCTTTCAGATGTGAAAAGCAAACGTAACTCTCTTTGTTCGCTTTTCTTCAAGAGACATATAAGTATTAAACAAACATTTCCAGACAAACAGGCAGGCTAAATTTTTGTTATTATTATTATTATTATTATTATTATTATTATTATTATTATTATAGCTTAGATTCCATCTGTTGGCTAAAAGGATTGAGTTGGGCCATTGTATCAACATCTGTTTTGTAGTGTATGTCTGTATAAACATTTACTGGTCCTTATATATGAAAATATGTCTGTGTATTTATAAATACTGATAAAACTATGCCTTGATCAGTTTTTTGTGGTTATATCACAAATAACTGTGTGTAAGTCAAGTTTTTCAGTCCAAAATTTGATACGGTCAATTTATTCACAGTTACATTAAAACAGTGGTTCCCAACCTTTTTCTTTGGCCATGCCTGCAATTTCTGTCACAACATGATCTGAATGCTCAACAATTTTGCTTTATAAACATCAACTTAAGTGAATTTCTTTGGCATAATAAGTATGGAAACTTGAATATTTTTTGGTGAACATATGAAAACTATACATAGATTTTATCTGCTGTAATATGTTTTTATGTCTGTTTTTTTTTTTAATAAATGGAATTTTTCTTGAAATCTGGAAAACTTTAATGAAAAATATATTTTAAAACACTAAACTTAAACTTTACCTATAATTCATATAATTCAAAAAGTCAACTATTCACATGGAGGAAGCTGGAAAGGCCATTAACTTAACTTTCCTTAAGATCTTGGGACTGCATATATTCAATAGCATCATCATTTAATTTTAGAATTTTGCAATATTTATGAAAATATTATGTTACTAATATAAATCTATATATATATTTTATATAGTATATATGTAATTAGACATGTACATACATACATACATATACTCAAATACTTTTATGTGTGTATATTGTATATGTACCGTTAGTTTTAACAAGGACAATTTTAAGAAAATCTATAGCAAAGTGGGAAAAAATTTCTTGTGACATGTTTTCTCCTTTAAAACATTTAAATACATTTGGCAAGACTATATACCCAAAACACATATTTAAAAAAAAAATTTAACTTAAAATTTCTGTGTTCACTCTCCTGCATGTATAATCACATCAACAAAAACATTACCTTAGTCCAATTAAGTTTTAAAGGATAAAACATGTTAAACTTATGCTTGATTTACTTTTTTTTTCATTTTGGTAACTTTCTCTCCAAGATAGTTTCCTTCAACTCTCTCGGTGGTGGATATATCTCCAGGTAAAATGAGAACAGGTAGAAAATAATTCCAGGGTTGGTAACATTTAATTTAAAACTACTGGTGAATAAACGGTTGATTTAATTTTAAAAGCAGAATACTTCCTCTTTTTTTGGAGAAAAAAAATTAAAAATAAGCTTGTGGGTTTTACCATGATTAACTAATTGAATGTAACCTACGCTAAATTCAAACTCAACATTTTTTTTTAATATAGGTCATGACACAAAGTTGTCAGCATATAAATCCTAGACAATTTCATTATGTAGAGATACAAATGGTCACATTTTCATAGGATGTATAGAAGTCTGGTGTTCAACTTTCTTAAGAAGTAAAAGTGAAAGAGGTAGGAAGGTAATTTAACAAAATGCTAATGAGTTATATGCTTAGTCAGCTTCCTACATAATGTTTTGTAATTGATAAGTAAAAGTCCCCTTTAACAAACTGGTAAATAATTTAACTATTTGAAAAAAAGTAAAGAACATCCATATAAGATGTTAAAAATACTAACTAATCAATGTCAGATGTTAATAATACTAACTAATCAATGTAGATGTTAATAATACTAAGTACCTGTACATCCATATAATATGTTAATAATACTAACTAAACATCAATACAGAGCTAGATTAAATCAAAATGAATCTTATAAATTGAATAGCAAGCCATATAAAGTGCACTGCAGTTCAGCTACTGATTATTACTATAAAAAAAGTATTATCAAATTCAAAGTTTAAACATATTGTTAGGTAAAAGGTAGGCTATGCCTAAAATTTACAGTCAATTCACTTCTTTGGCTTCATAAGGAATTTTTATCAAAAAATCTGATAATTTCTAATTTTTCATGTAAGCATATAAAACAGGGTTCATTTAAACATCTACATGTTCAAGCATTTTTAAAATTTTCTATTTTACCTTAAGAGTTTTATTAGCTTCTTTTAAATTCCAAAAACATTTAGAAAGAGATGTTCTATTTTTATAAATACTATTGGTGAAGGATAAGATATGTTGGTACTACCTAGTCTTAAAAGAATTCTTAGTACTATCAATATAAAATTTTTCAACATTTGGATTCTCTATTGTATAAATAGTACTTAGATAAACAAGAGAGTTGGTTAAACATTTGTTTTGTAATGGACATTCATTAGAATTCTTTCAATTACATTGGTTAATATCATCAGTATTTATCTTGGAATGTGCAATTTTTAAATTGGTTTACAATTTTATTATTGTATTTCTTTATAATATTCTCAAGATTATCAGTGCAGCTATAACTTAGTTTTAGTGTGTTTCTGTTAAATATTTTACTAAGAGGCTTACTTTTAGGGAAATATTTATCAATTAAATGGAGGAACTTCTGGCCTAACTTAGTACTGACCAATTGGTTAAATAAGGGTGTGTACCAAATGATTTTCCTATTCCTATTTCTTTTCCATAGATCAGTATTATTATACTTTCTATACGTGATTTCAGTGTACTTGTAACCATTATTTTTTAAAGCAGTATTATAAACACTGCTATATTTATCAAACACGCATTTATCAGATGAGTTGCTGCTAATCCTACATTCTATAGATGAGGGTATATGTCTGATTACAGATGTAGGGTGGTTAGAATTGGGGTGAATATGTATTGGGTTAGCATTATTTTTCATGTAAGGTTGAAATACATCATTGACAAGATCTAACATGACATCAAGAAAATCAACTTGTTTAATATTAGTAATTACCTTAACCTTAATATTTAAGCTTTTTAATCCTCTATGAGTAGCACCTGTTTGGGCAAATAGTTAACCCCCAAACTTGGGTCAAAATACTATGAAAGTATAAAAATAAATTTTTATAGTAAAAATACCAGCAATAAATTTTTGGAAAATATATATTACCAGCCATAAATTTTGCTCTTGGCAAAAACCATCTTTACAAAATACATATTTACAAAAATACATTAATGAAACCTGATCTCCTACAAAGAATACCTATTCTATTCATATGAGCCTAACCTAAAAGTCTTGTCTTGGCATAAAATAACCCATTGAGGTTGACATACCATAAAACAAAATAAACAAACCCAGGGGAAAAATACTAACACCTAATTTTCACAATCATCTTCAAAATAGACTCCTTGATAATGATGAGGACTTCACCAAATTTAGTGACAAAAGTGAATCCTCTATATATTTCAGACTCCCTAAAATATTTAAATAGCTTAAATAAATACATGAATGTAAGTCAGGTTATCGCAAGTGTCTTGTGCTAATCTTCAAAATAAGAACTGCTATAGAAATGCACTAAATATCACAAAAAAGAGATGATCAATGGTCAGCAAATAAGATAAGATGAGGTGATCAAACAGAGGCACTTCTGAAAGTTTTAGAACTGCACTGAACATTAGAAAGAAAAGAGAGGTCAGTGTTCATGAAATAAGGCAAGCCTTATAGACAGATTAGGGCTATTATTTATATCCTAATAAAATATTATGCAACAATCAATTCACAATCAAAGCAAGAAGCAGGTTGGTATAACCTAAAGTTTAACTACAAATTGAAAATAGAGCAAAAACAAAAAAGAAATTAATTAAATTACACCAAAATTTTAAGAGCTTTCTAATTAAAGACACCTGGTTAATATGCATTTCAACCTCATTAGTGGCTAAGATTTTAATTAAATTTTTATTTTATAAAAAAAACCCACAGTTTTAATAGGCTTAATAATAAACACACATTATATGCTATCAACAGTTATTCACTGGAAAGATTAATCTGTTCAAAAGTAAGTGAATAAAGGAAAAAAGAAATTATCTTTTGAAATTTGAGAGTTCAGAATCATCCAGACAAGAGATTTTCAGTACACAGTGTGTTTTTGTGTATATATATATATATATATATATATATATATATAGTCATCCACAGACTGTTTCACTGTATCACAGCTCCTCAGTGTGGCTAGACGTCCGGTTGCTTCAAGCTGGGATTGATCTTTTACCTTGAGGCCATCATCAGATGTCAGGGAAGGAAGGGAATTTTAACATTTTTCTCTATACAAAATATGCCAGTGACTCATATAACTCAATTCAATTTTACTTGAAAAGTAATGCTTAACAGCAGGTAGGAGATGCTGTTTTTTAAAACCACCATTTTACAATGAACAAAAACTAACTTTCCCCAACCAGACATGTTGTACACTTTTTTTCCAGTTTTTGACAGTAATTTCAAGAGTTTTTTTTATGTTTGTTTTTAACAGTATCTTTGAAATATTTCTTGGGTTTGTGTCCAAGGGCAGCGGTCTTACCAAGAGCAAGCTCTCCATAAAAAAGGTGCTGAGGCAATCTCTCATTTTCCATTCAGTATATCTATGCTGGGTGTTTTGGTCAATTGCAGAACAACTGTGTCTGGTGTAAAAGACAACCTCTTGATGTTTAAGATTTGCCTAAGGCTTTTTGATGAAATCTTCCCAAGGTTTAAATTGTTATGGGATCTTACCCATAATAATAATAATGGACTATTCCATACTTAATAAATACTGTGCCTCAGGAGTAGGCAAGGGGTCAGTAGTTCAAGTCAAGTCAAGAGTCGAGTCAGAGGCAGTCCAAAACAGTCGCGTTCAGACTGCAAGACATTGGAATAGTGATACTGGTCGAGACTACATTGTTCTCTCTACTAAACCTGATTGTTCATACTAACACTTCTACTTCTCTGTATAAATTCCTGTTTGTAATATATCTGTGTTATTCCATACCTGTGTGTGAGTTCTTCTTTATTGGTTCTACCTTGGACTATCACCGTGGTACAAGGAATCGGACCACAACATATATATATAAATAGACAGTTTCAAATTTGCCATATTTATAAGAGAAGAGTGCTTAATAATGAAGACAGAGCATTTGTAGTTATACCGGGTGTAACAGTAAAATTGTCCAAATCACGTTACAGCATAATTATCCCTCCCACAAAATGTCTAATATCTAAATAGCCACTAAACTAATTGAGCTTCTTTTTTCCTGATAATTCATTTAGTATGGTGACACCATTTGTCATAAAAATCACTGAAAAACACTTTGAGTTGTTCAGCTAAAAAAGAGAACCGGTTAAAATGGTTTTGTGTCAAACCAACTCTCTTCCCAAGTGAGTAATGTTGAGAGGAAAAAGGTCATCCAGGCCTTCAGTAATGGTACCAACATTCATACTCTGGCTTCCATCTTCAAAGTCCATTCAAGAATCATCAAGAGAATGGTGAATAAGTTTTAAAAAAAGAGGGAACAGTAGAGAGGAAAACTGGATCAGGAAGTTACAACAGCAAGAGGGATCATCATTTCAACTTAGAACTAAAGAGATCAATTAGAAAAAATCTCAGTTTATAAGATGTTTAAAAGTGGACATTGAAGACAACACCCAGTGGTGACAGACCCACTTCTATATTTATATATGCTCTATTTCTAATATTGAGTACTTTCACCAATAAATATAACATACATTAAAACTATATATATATATATATATATATATATATATATATTATAATAATATTTTTTGTTTAAAATAAAAATAAAAACAAAAATACTAAGGAACCCCGGATTATGCACCCAATGTGTTCTTTTCTATTTTCTGCATACCTGCACAAGGATACATATAAGTTTCATATTTATCATAGTCAAATCTGAGTTTCATTATTTCTCACTCATCAGAACTTTTGACAACTGACAAGTGATGAATTACAAAGCTCAAATGTGATTCTGATAAATATGAAACTATATTATTTCTGATTCAATAATTATTGCTCGACTCAAATATTGAGCACATTATTAGCAAAAATTCTGTTTATCTTGATATACATTAAATTATGTAATTTTACACATATGAAGAGGTAGCAATAGGTCTTCCTGGACTGGACTGTTCCCTTAACAGAATCAGCAGACCAAAGGGAGCATACAAGTTGGATGGAAAAACATGCTATGAGATACATTTGTTAGAAGCTGTAATTTACCAGTTGTGTCATAGAACTTTATTTTTA
>OZ010589.1:82692741-82735241 GCA_963932145.1 Acanthosepion lycidas | reverse complement strand
TTAATCAACTTTTTATCAAGTTTTACCAGCATCCTTACATTTTTCTGTTTTGTAAGAGTAAGAGGTACAAAAGTTTTCCATAATTTTTATTGCCCCCATTTTCAAGGGTTATTTTTGCATCATGTTTTGCCTGTTACATGTTGCAGTTTATTTCTGTGTTGTTTTGAATAGGAGCATTCATATATATAGATATATAAGTGTTTTCTTTTCTGGACATAAAGTGTGTAAAAATTGTCTAAATATTCTAGATATCTGAGCACTTTCAGCTTTTGTATTAGCCATTAACAAGGATTTTTTTTATATTTTTTATTTTTAACTGAATTTATAGATTTTTTTTATATATATATGTTTCTAGAGTGATGGGAATGTTTTTTTTTAAGTTTTTAAACATGGTGATCACACTGTGGCTATGTTCATAGTTGTTGTTATTGAGTGTCGGCTTTTTCGTTTTCATTATTAGTGTTTCCATTATTGTTAGTTGTATTTTACACTTGACAATTTAGACACACTTTATGTCCAGAACACAAGGAAAGTAAAATAAAAAGATGAATCGCAGTAACTTTTCAGTCATCTTCAATGAAACTTGTATAAAAGAGGGATTGCTATCCAAATCATATATATAATATATACATGCATACATATAAGAAAGAAAGACAAAAAGGTAAACACCTACTTAATGTGCTCAATACCCAGATTATTTAGACATCAAAAAACACTTCACAATGTCAACACTTAATAAATCAAAGTTAGCATAATTACACAAGTTTCACACTCTTGCAATCTTCAAACAACTAGTACACTATATATATATATATATATATATATATATAACTCCATCCTGTATATATCCAAATAGGTACTGAAAAGTTCTTGACTTATGCAACTTGGGAAAACATAAATCTCAAAGTTTTAGAAAGGGTCTTTTGATCAGAAAGTGAACATGTATATATATATATATATATATATATATATATGTGTGTGTGTGTGTGTGTGTGTGTGTATGCATAGCCAAAAACACAAGCATATATAAATAAACACAAATTGTGTGTATTAAGGAGTTGGAGGTTTCACTTCTCAAAAAAAAAAGTAAATATAAATTACTGAACATCAGATTTTTTTTATCCTGTTTACATCAGGATGAGAACTTTTCAGCACATCCTTCTATTTAAAAAGAAAAATTTCCAAACTGAAAAAAAATGTTAAAATAAAATCATCATAAAAGAACTGAAAGAAAAGATAAAAATTATAGAATTAAAAAGCCAATTGAAAAGCTGAAAATACAGAGCAAAAACTTGCAAGTAGACAGACGTTTTCTTTAGAAATGCTAAGAAAATGATGAAAAGAAAAAAATCATTGAAAAATATTGGAAAAACTATTTTGCACTAAAACAATAGCCTTTTTATATGTAAGACACATAAAAGTAAGATATATAAAAGATATTTATTTAAACATTTAATTGTTGAGGTGTGCTCAAGTGCTGAGGAAACCTCAGTTACAAAATGGCTTCCTCAAAATAAAAGTCAAAAAAATTGATTAAAACAAAATTCTTTTTCCTAGTGGAGTAATTTTAAAAAAATGTTTGAAATGTATATTGAGATATTAAATACTGAGATTGTATATTAATGTCAGGCAACTTTACAGATCAGCAGACTTATCAATCTTTCTAAATTCATAACATTTTAGTCTAACACCTTACATATATGGAGATAGTATGACAAAGTGGAAAACTTTTAGTGACATGTTTTATCTCCATGTGATGTTGGAATGAAAGATAAACCTATATGCAACACATTGTCTACAAAAGTTTTCCACTTTGTCTAATTATCTCCACTTTTGTTTGTATACTATTCTGCATCTAACACTTATATGTATCATAATTAAATAATTCATCGAGTCTAGAAGAAATCTCAGCAGAATACAGATAATCACTCGACGGCCGTTCCATCCTGTATTTGGGACTCATCAGGAGTGTGCATCCACTATCAAGAATTGAAACTTGGACAGCCACGATATGAGGCAAACGTCATACCAACTATACCAACAGGCCTCGGTGATGAAGAGGTAACGAATTAGACTTGATATAGCACTGCTCAATCACATATATTTGACAGATGAATTATGCAAAATAGGAAAAAACAAAATGTGTAAGCGCTGAAGAAAGGAGGTAAATCCCAGAAAAGACTTGTTCAAATCTCATCAAAAAAATTAGAAAATGATTGCAGCAAGTTATAAAGATGAGAGGCCATCGTATTGACTATTAATATTGTGAAAAATTTTTAATTTTTTCTGTTTTTCATACTGTACAAATAATTTTGTCTTTTTCTATTTCGCATAATTCAGATGTCAAATTTGTTGAATTTAACCTATTGTTCTGAAAATAGAGTTTTATATTCCCTTTTTTGTGCTTATTAACATATAAAAAACCTGACATTACACAAGCATTAGATTCTGAGAAATGGAGATAAAAATATTCAAAATTGATGGGTGTACAAATAATTTTGTTGTTGACTATATATATATATATATATATATATAGATATATATATACTTACATATGCATACTTATATGAGCATCATGTAAATCAAAAGTAACTAAAAACAACAGAAAACAATAGATTTAAAATATTAAATAAAATTGCATAGGGCATTAAAACCAAAGAATGAAAAAAAGTCCATACTGTATAAGAAGAGCAAAAGAAAATAAGAAAAAACAATGCAAAAATGAAAAAGAAAAGTAAAAAAAAAGAAAGTAAAGCCTAAGAAAAGGAAAGTAAATAAGAAAAAGGAAAGACAAAGAAAAGAAAAAAGTTACAAAAAAGAAAGTAAAAGTCAAAAAAGAAATGCAAAGAAAAATTAAAATGAACATAAGAAAGAAAGAAAGAAAGAAAGAAAAAGAAAAAACAAATAAAAAATGAAAAAGAAAGTGAAAAAAGTAAAAGAAAGTGCATATAAAGTGGAGGCCTTAAGAAATCTCCCATCAGTGAAGCATATCCTGTCATTTTTTGATGGCCAATAAAGCACACAATTCAATCAGGTAAGCTTGATTTCCACTCACAGGTGTGACAAACAGTAAATTAAGCAGAGCATAAGTCAATAGACATGTGCCAGGGGGGAATGGTTTCTGACATAAACACCATCAGGGTGGGACATAGAAAGAAAAACAGACACCAAAAAAAAAAATAAAATGAAAAGACAAAATACAACAGTGACAAAAAGAAACAACAACAGGTGCATTTTTGAAGACTTGTCGCAGAATAAACGCAAACTGGATTTCACACATTGAATGAGAAACAGAGACAGAAAATTTCCTTTTCAGATAAGCGTCTATTCAATCAATGGATATTTAATATGCTATTTATGGACAGAATAGGCAAATGAAAAGAAGTGTATAGAAAGAGCAATAAATTGAACCCCACCCACACAGCTATATACAGACATGACACCAGGAAGGGAGTTGTATATGCATTCACATTAGACAAGAATGGATTAATTTAGAAACCAAATTTTGATTTGAAATTTTCACTGTGTAATGCTTGATCTGTAAGATCTATAGGGAAGCAATAAGTGCTTTGAGAAAGAAAATTATGTTGAAAATTAAAGATTTGTTGTGTAAAAAAAATGCTTTTTTATTGTTAGATTACAGACTTAATGACTTAGATATATACACACACGTTTTTATTTATATACAGTGTAACCCGGATATAAGAGAGTTGTCGGGACCGGAGACGAAGTCTCTTATATCCGGGTTTGGTCTAATTTATATACATTAACACAGGCTCTAATTTGGGACCAGAGAAAATCTCTCTTATATCCAGGTTACACTGTATATATATATATATATATATATATATATATGTGTGTGTGCATGTGTGTTGTATGGCATGATTTATTCCACTGGGTGTTTCAGTATTACTTACAGATTTTGGGCATCTATTATTTAAATAATTTATTGTAATTTTAAATTGTTTTGTCTCGAAATCCCCCATCACTTAATGATATAAAACCCTTATTGTCGAAATACAATTCATTGTCAGTCCTATTAAAACATATATGTTGTTGGTATAGTTTGGTATCCCCTAGCAGTAACCAAAATTCATTTACATACAATTTGGTCATAAATAAACTCCCATTCTGGGGCCCATCTCTCTTTAGAGAAATACCTCATGCCCTCCTCTGGTCACTAACCCAGGCTCCTTATCTAAACCAAGCATCCCTTTGAGGAGGCTTGTAACTTCTTCCTAAATAAAATTCACCCCCTGCCCCAAATTCCGAGACAGTCAGTCCAGGGCAGAAGAAGACTGGCATAAGGTTGTGCTGGTTTGAAACAGACTATACCCACATAAGATAATTTTGTATTTTTCCTATATATATATATATATATATATATATATATATATATATACACTCATATGAATATACATAGGCATATATATATATATATATATATATATATATATATATATATATATATAGTGTATTGGGGCAGCAGATTATTATTCAAACAATTGTTAACAAATGTCTATAATGTTTGATATGAGCCATTCTAAGCTTTGTATAGAGGCTTAAGTTTAAGGAAATCTTAGTTCCATTAAACATTTCTTAGAAAAAACATAGCCATGTACATAATATTAGACAGATATTAGTTGATAACACAACAATACTCACACATACAC
Organism: Acanthosepion lycidas; assembly: GCA_963932145.1. NCBI lineage: Eukaryota > Metazoa > Mollusca > Cephalopoda > Sepiida > Sepiidae > Acanthosepion > Acanthosepion lycidas. The sequence continues at coordinate 82,730,568 of OZ010589.1, read as the reverse complement.
AGTAAAAAGAACCTTAAGATAAGATATTAAGCAAGCCACACTCAACAAAATTACATTTCAAACCAGTCACAACATATAACAATACATTTAAACACATGGTTCTGTTGATAACATTTCTTTCTCTCGCATGGTCATGTACAACATCACAGAACCGTATTATTAATTTATGATCTGCATCTGCGATTCTGTGACTGTTACTGTAGCATAGTAAATTTCCATGTAAACATAACACAATGTCATCTTTGATGGTGAACATTTCTGTTGTAATGTCCATATAACCACTCCGATCATGGCTCATGTGAGCTGAAAGCTTAGATCAAGGAACAGCAGAATAAAAAAATATCCAAATGTTGGACAGTTTTTGTCTTTATTTTCTCCCAAAACTAAAGCCACTATATGAAGCTTAGAACGGCTCATGATAAAACATAATAGACATTCATTGTCTGTTATATTTAAGATTGTGTATATTTAGGCAGCAATTTTTCATTGATGCATGTTTCATTAAATAATATAAAGAAGTTTTTTTCTATTCCTTTTAAGTAATTTCCTTTTATATTGTCTGATAAGCTTAATAATATTATCATCAAAAGACAAAAGGAAATCACCATATTGATACATGTTTAAATCCAATCTAAGCTTTTGGCTTACATAAGCCATTATCAAAGATGACAATTACATTTCAATATATCAAACAATACACGGATGAAACAATAATGATAGTCTGTTTTTGTTGCATGAAATTTCAAAGCAACGACTAATTCGTGTATACGAGACGTGGAAGTGAAAATCGCGTCGCATCTCGTGACGTCACACATGACCACGCGAGAGTGAAAATAAGAAGTATTAGGTATGGGAAGTTGTTGGCATAAACCAATGGCTTCTGTTATCAATTATAGTCAGTTAATAATATTTGTGGAAATTTCATAGTTTATTTTGTTCAGGTGAGGTTTCAACTGTTTTATGTATATAGCTTCAAGAATTTTTAGTTTGTGTTTATTGTTTTCATGTTTAAGTATAGTTGTGTTTTCAGCAAGGATTTTTGGGAATTGTGTACACAGTCAGGCATGTTGTTTAAATTCCGAAAAATGTTAGAGTTATCATTCAAATGTAGAGTCAAGCGTCGTGACAGTGAGTTTGTGGTGTGACCAACATAAATATTATTTAAATTTACTTAAAATAAATAGACAAAACTTGTCTATATTATATCTAAGATATATATATATATATATATATATGTGTGTGTGTGTGCGTATGTATGAGAATATGATATAAAAATTTCTATATACCAGAACCATGTTAGGTAAATAAATAATAAATAGTAAAAACTTTGTGCAATGCATTCTATCATCTAAGTCTTAGTGGACCAAATGCCAATCACCATCTTCTGTTTTCCTGAATGCTGTTCTTTTATTGTCCATTCTCTTTCTTAAAGTCTTCTGATTATCTTTCACTTGCACCTTAGTGGCATTATTGCCTTGCTTGGGTTAAAAAGATGAAAAAATTTCTTCCTATGAGAAAATGTGTCAATTTTACTTGATTCCAATATTTATTTCTCAGGAGAGACCGTAGATACATTCTATTAGTACAAACAATCTTATTAATTCTTTTTAAGTGAATAAACGGAACAGATTGATTGTTTTTTTTGTTTGTTTTTTTTTTTTTTAAATATGCCAAATAAAAAAAAGAGAGATGATTGGAGAAAAACTGATAAAATAGAAGAATCAATACAATTTTTTTCCTGTCTCAGAAACCTGCTTTGAAAATTCTTCTAAAGAAGTAATTCTATATAAAAGATTTTAGCATTTTATTTCAGACAATCGTTTTGAGAATTTATACAATTATACTCAATATTTGACAAAAATTGAGAAATGTTTAAGTTGGTTATGCTTTCAATCAGAAGCTACCCTTAAGAATAAATCTAGTCTAATCCAGTTTCAAGAATTAGCAGCAGAGAAGCATGAGATTATCCAGCAACAATTGATGCATTTTTTTATAAAAAATAAACTAGACAAAAACATGAACAAAATGTTTTAAAATGTTATTTGAAGATGTAAATGTCAAATTTCTTTCAAAAACATTACTTTTTTTCTTCATTGTTTTTTGATAACTTAGGTATTAATTTATCCAGAGTTTTGAATTATTCAAATATATTATTTTAACTTCTGGATCAAGGTGTCTGAATAATTGAGAAAGTACTGAATGTTTTTCTTGGCTACATGTTTTGGATTTATGTATAAATAAACAGTTATAGTTTGTGCAATTAAACCTTACAGCCACAAAGCAAAAGTACAAACTTTCTTATTAATGCTTTTTAAATGATAAAAGGAAACAGCTCAGGACTGGTTGTTTTTTTTTTGGGGGGGGGGGTATTTTTTTAAAATATGCTAAATAAAAGCAATCAGAGAAAAACTGATAAAATAGAAAAATCATTGCAAATTTTTCCTCTCTTGGCAATCTGCTGGGAGAGTTTTTTCTCAAGAAACACGTTTTACTGCAAAGTAAAATTCTATAAAAATGCAATCATTTTTAGATTCAGAAGTCAAAGCAACATAATACAGGTTTCTAGTATATACAAAACTGTGGCTGATAATTTTATTTGCTTTATTGTCATAATAAAATTTTCTAGACAATGACATAATGACAATTTTCTAGAGGAATTCCAAACACCAAAGTCGCATAACAGTTTGTATTATATGATATAATTTATATCTGTATTTTGTACATTAGTGACCACAATGCAGCAAAAAATAACACTTCCTAACACAATCTCTGTTATCACAATCCTATTAAAATGCTCTAAATCAATTTCCAACCTAATCAGGCCACCAGTTCTAATTAACACAAAAATGTCTGTCCAATACTGGTGACTTCTAGTTTATTAACTACTAATTAAAAAGTCATTTTCTTGAACTTTCTTAGTAAGAGAGAAAAAAAAGAAAGAAAAGAAGACTTTCTCCATCAGCCTGCAATCTTCTCCATCAGCCACAGTGGCATACCAGTAATAAAACTTTAATGATAATTGATGATTAAGTTTACTGATAATTAGCATTTGAAGATAATTATAATACAAATTCTATTGTGCAGTTTTCAAAAGAAGAGAAAAAACTGAATAATATGCAGAATTATTTTTAAAAACAAAAGTCATCAAATTTATCACTTCAGTGCTTTGTCAACATCCCCAAAAGCCAAGAATAGAATGAGGTATGTTACTAAAAGTTTAAAGTTATATTAGCCATCACTTATTGCCCTTTAATGTTTTATGTTCTTGTCATGGCAGGTTATTCTAGGAGTGTCACTGGTATCATGCAACCTTGTATTATCTGTCACATGGTTGGGTCAGTGGCAACTAACCCAGTTCTCTAACGGGCTTATCTGGTGAGAAGGGTGGCTTGACACCAAGCAGGGTTAAAAGCAAAAACCTATCAAAGAGCAGTTGAAACTTCTTGTAGATCAAAGACCATGCAGAACAATAGATACAGCCAGTGTAATGATAACATGTCCTTGCTGGGCAAAGAACTTCCCAGTTTAAAGTCAACATCCAATCCATGTTTATGACCCAAATGGTTTGACCTGAAGATGGATGGGCTCAGTCAGGTCTACTTGCCCAATATATGCTATACATCAATGAATACCTCTCTGTCAATGTGAAGGAAACTCATCAAGTGTTGAGCTGTGCAGGGACCCTACATCCATACCCAGTCATGGAAGTGTCAATGATGACGATGTTATTGCTACACATTAGTTTATGATTCTAACTATAAATAAAAATTTGAAAAGAGCTGGCATCATGAAGGTTATCAAGATGTAAAAAATAAAATACACAAGAAAACTCGAAAATGTCTGAGATCCATCAAAGCTAAGATAAACCCACGCAAAAGAAGGAAAAAGAAGAATTTCTAGTCAAATTAATAGTAATGATGATGACGATAAATCTAGAAGGTAATCAATGATTGATTACAAATATTGGACTGTCTGGTGTGCAGTCAACCTCCAGGAGATATCAATTGTCTAACAAAATTCTGATTCATATTCAAATGAATCAAGCTTTTGAAAATGGCCGTCTTTTCAATTATTTTTTAATAGAATGAAAAAAAAAAAATGAAATCCATTCAACTGATCTGTTTTTTCGAAAATTGAGTGCCTTAACTGCAAATCAATTTCCTAACTTCCAGAACAATTTGACCTTAAATGCATTTAGAAAAATCTATCTGCATGCTTTTTTAATAATACATACATACATACATACATACATACATATATATATATATGAATGGATAAAGACAAATGGAAAACTTATCTTAGCCAATGCATTTCATTCTCCGGTAGACTTTATCAAGGTAAATGTAACTATATTATTTTGCAACAAGTATTTATATACAGAACTAAAAATGTCAGTTTTTCAGGATTTTTAAATTTAAAAACATTCATAAATATATATCAGGCTAACTGAAATTCAAAGTAAATTATGAAGGATTCAATGTAAGTAATGTAATTTAATATCTAATAAATGAAAGTAAATGTTGAAAATTTTTATAATGTAATTATTATTCATATTATTTTAGTTTGAGATTAATTATATTTATTATAAATTTTAAATAATAGAAGGTTTAGAATTTAACTGTTTTCTTTTAATTTTCAAAAGTTGTTATAGCCATGTATGTTGTCTTGGGGAAGAATTATTTCTTTTAGGAAAGGAGATATTTGAAAAAATATCTGGGGTGCAGATGTATATTTTGGTAAGATGCAATAGCAACACTCTCAAGAATTTTCTGTCTAAATAAGATAGTTTCTCTTTTAATAAATGTGGTATTCTTTAGGAATGAGTCGTAGTTGTGTTGAACTTATTTCTATGTATGACTAATTCATTTGATAAATTGTAGTATATAAGATCCATTTTGTATTTATATATATATATGTGTGTGTGTGTGTGTGTGTGTGTGTGTGTGTGTGTGTGTGTGTGTGTGTGTGCATTTAAAATAGGATATAGAATCCTGACAATTTTTTTAAAAGTCACTCATTTTCATTTTTTCTTTAATCATAAAAAATGTCAGCTTAGAGAAAAAAGTACTATGATTCCTTATACACACACATACAGACATACATTTCTTTATTTTATTTTTGGATTTGATAAAGCCTAGAAAGGTGAAACATGTAATCTGATATAGTTTCAATGAAACAATTATCCATTTGTCATATATATATATATATATATATATATATATATATATATATATATGTCCTCAAGGACACATGGCACAGTGAATAAAGTGGTTGGAAATGAAATGTTAATCTTTATAACATCAACAAAATACAATACTCACCAGCGGCATGCTGTAGGTAAACCACTGCTAGTGTTGGACTACTCAGACAGCATATTACCCCCCCACTTACAATAGTTCCCAACATACTTATGAGGAATGGAACATACCATAGTGGATAAAGGCATTAGTTAGATCCAGGGACAGGACCCAAAGGTGGCGGAGAACTTGGCAAGGGGAATTAACAGGAGATAACTGATAACTGACATCCATTAAATATGGCACATGAAACTAGAACAGTGTACCCCAGCAAGCGAAATAAAGGGTTCAGTTCGACACTCCAACCAATTTAAGAAGGACAGAGTGTACAATGGCCGAAACGTTGTGATAAATATGGCAACAAAGATGAGGATGATAGTCCGAACAAAGTAAATACCATATTATATATATAATAAATTAACTGGTTTAAAATATGTTTTTTTTGCTACACAGTAATAACTATGTTTCAAAAATGAAAGCTAAAAACTTCAATTTTAATTTTGTAATTAAATTAAAACATTAGTTCCATTTCATCTTCAAGTGAATGTTGGAGTAACTTATTTTTTAAATGCACACAAAAATTCATAATTCACTGTTTCCAAGGATACAGAGAAATCCACTCATTCAGACAAGGGGTGGTACCAGTTATTAGTTACGTTCAAAAAAGGGGTTAAGTTTAGGGAGGGTAGAGATGTATTTTTCAATGAATTCTGACATTCGTTAAATGCATGGTGTGTTTGAAATTTGAAGTTTTTAGCTTCCATTTTTGAAACATGGTTATTACTGTGTAGCGAAAAAAACATTTTAAACCAGTTAATTTATAATATTTATGCTCTGTAAATTTACATTGAGCTCTGTTTTTTAAAAATAAAAATATCAATAAGAACACCGGATTATATATCTTACTGTTCTTTCTTTATATATATATATATATATATATATATATATATATATATATATATATATATATATATGTATGTATGTATTATTTTGTAAGTGGTTTACAAATACTGAAAAATTAAGAGAATGAAAACAACTGAAATAATAACGTCTGTGTGTATAGAGAGTGAGAGACATATTTGTTCATATTGTGTGTGAAGACATATTTGATCAAATATCAATAATATATGTATACATCTATTTCAATATACAACAATTATGTGTGTAGTTTTAAATATATATAACATACATCAAAAATTTACAGCCTCATAATGAAAAATAGCATCATTTTATGCAGCACGTATTTATTTTCCTAACATAATCTCCTTCCTTACCAATACCCTAAATCTATAGTAAATGTCCATCTAATCAAGCAAAAAATTATAGAGTATAAAATAAAAACCTGAATTCACTTAGCTGCCTATCAAGTTATAAACTTATTGCTGCACTCTCATGTGTATATGTTATATACCGTACCAATGAACAGTAATGGGTATGTCCCATTCCTCATAAGTATGTTGGGAACTATTGTAAGTGGGGGGGGGGGGTAATATGCTGTCTAAGTAGTCCAACACTAGCAGTGGTTTACCTACAGCATGCCGCTGGCGAGTATTGTATTTTGTTGATGTTATAAAGATTAACATTTCATTTCCAACCTCTGTTTTGGTTATTCTTCATTCAGTAACACTTCCTAGGTTACAACAGAACCCCTCCCGCAAAAAATGATAAGTTCTTGTTAAACATTTATATGCTAAATAATTAATTACATACCATTTTAAACAAATTGAATACTTATCTCTACTTCTGTACTTTCCAATATACACATGCATCTCTTTGTGTATGAACAATCTTTTTAATCTATCTATTATATATCATACATATGAACACTAATGGGTATGTCCCAATCTGCATAAATATGTTTGACATTATTGTAAGTGGGGGGGAGACTGAAATATGGTGTCTATGTAGTCAACCACTAGAAGTGGTTTACCTAGTTTATGCCACTGGCAAGTATTGTATTTTGTTGATGTTATAAAGATTAACATTGCATTTCCAACCTCTGTTTTGGTTATTCTTCATTCAGTAACCCTTTCTAGGTTACAACAGTATATGAAATGACATATGTGAAAAAACAGTTGGAAGTTTAACATTTTTTTGTTATTCTCTTGTCAATGTTTAATTCAAAACAAAAGAATAGCAAGGTTGCTATCATAATGATTTTTTCTTAGTTTTTTTTCAGTTGTTCTGATGATGTTTTTAATAAAGAAAATGTTGGCAACAGTATAAAAACATCCAACTGGTTTTCACATATTCCATCTTGCATACTTTGTCCAGAAACATCTGTAAAACAACAGTGTTAAAAAGGATGGTTTTTCCCTTGACACCACTATTATTTTAAATACTTTCCATAGTAATGTTTATTGTTTTAAAAAAAGATGATGAGAATTGTAATAAAATCTAAACATATGATGACAGTGAACTTATACATTTTTTCTTCTTGAGAAGTTACAATAAAGATATCAAACACTATTAGATTATTTACAGGAATAATTTTCTAAAAATACAATTATATTAAAAAAATGATGTAATGCAACATTTATCATTTGTCAATTTAGAAAGAAATCAATATGAAAACAATTTTTAAAAAAATATGAAAACAACTACTAAAATTTGTGTATCAATTATAAGGAAATCCTTATTATTTACCATTTTATAAAGTTTGAATCAGTTGGCAATTAGCCAATGTTTTGACAGACATTTCAATAAACAATATAATAAAGATTGGTATAGGAAATTTTAGCATCTTTTTGCAGTAAAAACACATTGATTTGGAAATTCTTGCAAAAATCAAATAATTGTTGGATTTTAATGAAACTTTCAGAACTTATTCACAACTGAATGAAATTAGTTGATATTTTTTTTTTTAGAAAATTTTGGTAAAAATATATTTTTTACATCAGTTATCCCCCCAATTTTTTTATATATCCTATTTATATTAGTTAAAAGCAAAACTCCTTGGAGAATTTAAATCATCAATTTTTTGTTTGTAAAACAGAAACAACATTTATTGAAAATCTGATCTGAATCATAAATTTAAAAAATGCATTACAGCTACAACATTATTTAATTAAAAAAGCTTTTAATTGCTTTTATAAATAAGAATATATTAAGGACATTGTTGTCTTAAGAGAATTTTTTTTTTCAATGAATAATGAATTCTTACAAGAACTGTTTACATTTTGCAAAAATTTTAATTAGAATAATTTATTAAGTTTTAAATCTTTTAAAATTCTGTATTAATTTCACCCTTTTAGATGATATTATTAGGTAAAAACTATATTTACTAATCATAAATGGAAAAGCTTAGTATAAGCCATCAAACACCAATATTTTTAAAAGAATTTTGAATTGTTTTGTATCTGTATAAATGTACTGATTTTTGTAGATACAAATGTTCATACATGATATTACAGTAAATTTAATGCCAAAGTATCAATAAAACACTAGATTACAGAGAATATTTTCCTAAATTTTTAAGATTACTAAATACTTAAAGATTATATATAAAAGGTGCTTATATTATATTCTTAAATTATTTTTTACAGCCCCCCCCAAAGAACAATATGAGATAAACATCCATCTATCATCAAGTTGTTAACACAACAACTTAAATAAACAACTACTGTCATGTTAAAAAATGCATTTATGCAATGTTTTAAACATAAAGTAAATAATATTTGTTTCAAATAAGATTAATTATACCTTAAATCAGCTAATATTCCTCAAATAATGTTCGAGAAAGCATATCTTATTTTTGGAAGATTTCTTAATAAAGAAGATTACATTGTAAAATAAATGATTTCAGCAATTTAAAAAAAAATTATTTCCTGAAAATTTAAATTGCTTTTGAAATACAGCAAAGTCTTTTGCTTATTGGAAATACTAAATTTAATTTAGTAGGTTGAAATTAAAACTAAAATAAAAGGTTCAAGAAAGATTTTTCATTTTTAAAAATTAATTTTAAACATTAGCTATTGTGAATCTGTGGAGGTAGCTATGTAAGACCTACATCTTTTGATTTCATATATAACTCATGTATTGACGTCATCACACTTTTTTATGGCATATGAAACACATTCAAACTTTTCTGGTGGTGGATGATCTACTTTCTTCCCCAAATATTAGAATGGTACAAAAAACAGACTGAGAACCAAACCAAGACCAAAAACGACAGACTGAGACATGAACCGAGTACAACAAAAGACAGGCTGAGACCCAAACCAAGAACACAAGACAGATTGAATCCTGAACCAAGACCACAAAACACAGGCTGAAACCTGAACCAAGATCAACAAAAAACAGACTAAGACCCGAACCAAGATCAACAAAAGACAGACTGAAACCCGGATCAAGATCAACAAAAGACAGGCTGAGACCCGAACCAAGATCAACAAAAGACAGGCTGAGACCCGGACCAAGATCAACAAAAGACAGACTAAAACCCAGACCAAGATCAACAAAAGATAGACTGAGACTTGAACCAAGATCAACAAAAGACAGACTGAGGCCAGAACCAAGATCAACAAAAGGCAGAGACCTGAACCAATACCAACAAATGATAGACTCAGACTGGAACACATCCAAAATAAATACAGTTTAAGTCTTAAACCAGGATGTAAAGACAGACTGAGATCCAAACCAAGACCAACAAAAGTCAAACTGAGATCTGAATAAAGACTAACAAAAAAAGAGATTATCTCAATTGTAAAAAATATATGGGACAAAGAAGACATCAATGAAAATTCAACAAGTACAAAAACTGTGATACTTTATGCATTTGTATATGAATAAAAAAAAAAAAACATATATATATATATATATATATATATATATATATATATATATATATATATATATATACACACACACACACACATATACACACACACATTCACATGCATACAGAGAAATACATACTGAAGTTGAGGAACATACACAAAACAGATATGCAACAATGTGACACTTCATGCATTTACTTAATTTAAAAGTTTATCAATAAAATCTATCCCATAATTCTGATGTACATTAGATATGAACGGAGTCAACTCTTAAAAAATCATTAATCTTTACCAGTGAGATCAGCTGGTACACAAACAGCCTGCATTAGATCAGGAATAACCATTCTCTTTTCAGGATTGTCTTGAATAACAAACTTTTTTTCTTAAAGACTAAAAAAATAAAGAAAGAAAAAACAGAAAGGTAGAAAAAATTTCACATCCACACACTTTTTATGTACATATGTGTAGTTGTGGGGTATGCGTGTGTGCATGAAATTGTTAGTCTTTTGTAAATTGTACTGATTTACCTGTAAATCAATAACACAACTTTGATAGGTAATAGATGATTGTTACTTGATAAGTTCAAATAAAATGGTAAGTTCTTTAAAATCAAAATCTTCATGAGACATTGATTTTTTCTTTCTTTGATTTGTAACTTACTAATTTAGACAAATAATTCTGACTAATAACTTTTTTTACCTGACCTCACATTTTGCATGTTTTCATTTTATATCTTCTTTTTTATGTGCAGAGTCTCTTCAAGATGTGGGTGATCACGGCCCCTACAACTTCTTATCCTCTGGAGCTCTAAGCAATATTTTTTAATTTTTTTTTTAATTATTTCCCCCTAAGCAAGGCAATAATGTCACTAAAACACAAGTGATTACTGAAGGTGGAAGAAAATGAGAAGACTTTAGGAGAAGGAACTGGGGACCCAAACTTAAACAAGGAACAAGGGATAAACCTCTACTCCTGTTCAAAAGACAGGGAAGGAGTGTGAATGGGTGCTAGGCAAACCTATCTGCTGCTATTAGTTTGTCTCCTTACTATCCTTCCTGTTCTACCATTATATATGCTATGTACCATTTCCTTTGTACCTTCAATATGTCCTGTCACATTTTCTAAGCCTTCTTTCCTCATTATATGTCCCAGAAATTACAACTGGTCTTTTTATTTGTTAATTAATATTACAGATTTTTAAGACTAATGAAAAATATTTTATGAAATAATCAGTTAAGCCATCATACTGATGAATATGGACAGAACTGTTGAAACAGTTGAAAACCCACCTTTTCTCCAAATTCAACTATGGAATGTTCACTCATGAGTTTCCATACTTTATTCAATGATGCTTACATATAAAACTTGCAGCATAAATATGTTATATATATATATATATATATATATATATATAATATATATATATATATATATATATATATAATGGACTCTCGTTGGTTTCGATGAATGAGGATCTGACAGCAAATGTGAGGATTGTGAGATGAGATCACTGTTAGATTGGCTGACTTTTTAGATCTTGCTCTTGCTTCTTGAAGATGATTCAGACAAGCAGATTGAAAATTGCTGAGTCCACTGAAACATGTTGATCTCCATTCTACCCGCTCCAAAGCTAAGCGCTCAAGGGTGTTATGTGGAATATTGACTGCTGACAAGTTGCTTTTCAGCTATATATATATATATATATATACATACACACAAATACAGGGTTGGTATAGATGGAATACAATTCTGATAACCAAAACCACTATTTTTTAAAAAGTGCTCAGTAAAAAGTAGAGTGAATAATATTTATTTAAAAATTATAACATAAGCATGTTACAACATCACTACAAAAATAGCCATTTTGTTTCAACACTTGCAGCACCTTGTCAAGTTATGGTGTTGATTGCAAAATAAAAGGTTTTTAAAAAGTCCCCCCAACAATGAGGGGACATTATTATGTAAGCTATGATGGCCAATCAAAATACAAGTTTATTTTCAATTGTAATTTTTAACTAAATATTTTATATATATATATATATATATATATATATATATATAAAATATTTATGCAACAGGTTTTATATATATATATATATATATATATATATATATATATATATATATATATGTATAGATGATAAATTAGACAAAGTCAAAAGAAAGCTATTTCATTAACTATGCATTTCACCTTTGTTAGGCTTCTTTGGGTCAGAAATCTGTGTGAATGTTTTAATGTTAAATCATTAATATCTGTTTATTAAGCTGATGTCTTCCAGTTAGAAGCCTAACAAACTGATGCTAATGATTTAATATTAAAACATTCACGCACAGATTTCTTTCATTTCAATGCAAAGAAGACCATCTAACAAAGGTGAAATGCGTAATTAATAAAACAGTTTCCAATTTTGTCTGATTTATCAGAAATTTGTCTGTATTCTATATCCTGTGAGCACACACACACACATATATGAGATAACAATATATAATTTTGTATAGTTTTATGTATTAACAAAAAGTATTTAGAAAAATTGTAAAAAAAGTTTTTGTGATGCATTGAACAAAAACAAATCCCAGTCCGATGAAAGATGAAACACGTCACAAAATCTTTTTTCACAATTTGTCAAAATCTATATATATATATATATATATATATCTTTAAGCATTTCGCCCCACAAGCAAGGTGGGAGTGCCACTAGCCATCAAGAGATTACAGAGAATGAAAGTAAGATAAAGATCAAAGCATCAGAATTTGTTGATTGACATATATAAAACATTATTTTTGTGGACACATGTGTATTTCAGTGGCTATCCATTTTTCTTAAAATTTTCTTAAATAGTGAAATCAATAACCAAACAACTCAGATCAAAAAGTTTTACTAAAGAAAAAAATAGGCCGGTCATTATGAATTTCACTGTTTGACAAAAATAAATAAAAAGATAGAAACTCAAACACATGTACCCACTAAAAATAGTAGTTATTGTAATAAGAAATAAGGTTGGATTAAAAATCCACTATATATATATATATATATATATATATATGTATAATTATTTATTTAAAAATATGATTCCAACACGCTAGATGAGAAGTCTCATGTTTCAAAAACAAGAACCAAAAACTTCAATATAATTATTAGAATTAAATTGAATTAAAGTAAGCTCTGTTCCATCTTCAAGCAAAATTTTTTTGGGAATAACTTATTTCTGAAATTTACGTGTTTTAATAATATATTCACAATTGAAATCAAAATTTCCATGGTAACAGCCATGGCAAATTTTTAAAATAGGTAGGGGTGTTGATAATTTCTATCAGCATAGAGTTACTTTCATAGATGTCAAGTCAGGGTAAGGTGGGGGGTGTCTGAATTTAAAACGGAAGATGTTTTCAACCAGTCTGGTTTATGTGTCTATAGAGATTTATTTATTTTTTTATTTTATTTCTTTATGAAAGGGGTTTTGTGTATATAAAAACTGTCATAACATTTGTTTTTTGACGACTTCATAAAGGGCTATCTTTTTTTGTAGGGTGTTTAAACTTTTTATTGGGGCTGTGGATTATAAAAGTTAATTTATTGTATGTTTGTTTTTAAGCTAAATTATTCAATGCATCAATTTGATGATGTCGGCAAAAAACCGTTAACTCATGTCTATTGTTTAATAGATTTTTATTATTTAGAAACTTAATAATGTGCAGTTTCTCATGGAGTCACAAAGGGCATGGGTCATCCCAAGTTTTACAAGTTCTAGTCCTGTTTATAATTTTCCATTTTACTTTAGGTGCCCTATTTATTTCCTTCAGATGCCAAAAATATTTAAATAGAGAAGTCTGATTTCTTTTATTTATATTGTTGAAAGAGCACTTATGCTGCCTCCATCTAGCTTTAAAATCATTCTTCGTGGACCCAATGTATATCATATTAGTATTAGGACTCTCAGTGGATGAGATAGTACATTGGTATACCACAGATTTGATGAAGCATTTATTTTCTAATGGGCAGTCAAACCACCCTCTATCCATAATTAAACATATACCCTCATCAATAGAAAATAGAATTAGCATTAACTCTGCTAACAAAGAAATATTCCAACAACACGATAGCTTCTATAACGCCACCCTAAAAAAATAGTGGTTACAAAAATGCAAACATTAACTATAGAAACAATTGCACTAGTCAGAAGAAAAAAAACAGGAAAAGAAAAATCATTTGGTATACCCCTCCGTTCAACGAAATGGTTAGTATTAAACTAGGACATAAATTCTTAGCCCTAATTGATTAACACTTCCCCACAAATAGTAGGCTTAGTAATATATTTAATAAGAACACCCTAAAATTGAGTTACAGCTGCACTGAAAACCTAGAAAGTATAATAAAAAAACACAATAATAAAATCCTGAACAAACCCCCATGCCTGAATAGTATTAATAAAAACCCTACACTTAAATCTGACAATAACAGTGAAAAATTGTGTGATTGTAGAAACCCAGAAGACTGCCCATTAGAAAATAAAGGCTGCATCAAATCTGTGGTACACCAATGTACTATCTCATCCACTGAGAGTCCTAATACTAATATGATATACATTGGGTCCACGAAGAATGATTTTAAAGCTAGATGGAGGCAGCATAAGTGCTCTTTCAACAATATAAATAAAAGAAATCAGACTTCTCTATCTAAATATTTTTGGCATCTGAAGGAAGTAAATAGGACACCTAAAGTAAAATGGAAAATTATAAACAGGACTAGAACTTGTAAAACTTGGGATGACCCATGCCCTTTGTGCCTCCATGAGAAACTGCACATTATTAAGTTTCTAAATAATAAAAATCTATTAAACAATAGACCTGAGTTAACGGATTTTTGCTGACATCATCAAATTCACGCATTGAATAATTTAGCTTAAAAACAAACATACAATAAATTAACTTTTATAATCCATAGCCCCAATAAAAAGTTTAAGCACCCTACAAAAAAAGATAGCCCTTTATGAAGTCGTCAAAAAACAAATGTTATGACAGTTTTTATATACACAAAACCCTTTCATAAAGAAATGAAATAAAAAAATAAATAAATCTCTATAGACACGTAAACCAGACTGGTTGAAAGCATCTTCCGTTTTAAATTCAGACACCCCCACCTTACCCTGACTTGAAATCTATGAAAGTAACTCTATGCTGATAAAAATTATCAACACCCCTACCTATTTTAAAAATTTGCCATGGCTGTAACCATGGAAATATTGATTTCAATTGTGAATATATTATTAAAACACGTAAATTTCAGAAATAAGTTATTCCCAAAAAAATTTTGCTTGAAGATGGAACAGAGCTTACTTTAATTCAATTTAATTCTAATAATTATATTGAAGTTTTCGGTTCTTGTTTTTGAAACATGAGACTTCTTATGTAGCCTGTTGGAATCATATTTTTAAATAAATAATGATATTTATGCTCTAATTTTGTATTGAGCACTATTTTTTAAAAATAATAACAAAATACTAAAGAACTTTGGATTACTTACCTAACCAGTTCTTTCCTATTTTCTATATATTTTCACACACACACACACACATATATATATATATATATATATATATATATATATATATATATATATACACACACAAGAAATATACATTATGTCTTACATTAACTGCATAATTCCAAGTTTCTAAAGCAATTTTCACATTTTGCAGTTGTACAATTGATATAAGATATTATATATATTTCTTAATATATATAAATAGCTCTGTTATTTTACATTGAGCATTGTTTTTTTACACTATGGACTATTTATATATGATTGCTCAGTCATATATCTACCTATATTTACCCATTTGATTTTATATATATATATATATATATATATACAGATAGATAGATAGATAAAATTTGATTTGTCACTTTTTGATGTTACCTTCAGCATACTGACTGCAAAGTTTTTTAGATGGACACTCCAGAAATCACTTGACTTTTTTTTTCATTGTGTCTACATGCATGTGTATTTGAGATTTGAAAATAAAACACTTCAAGACTTATATAGTCACATATATATATATATATATATATATATATATATATATATATTAGATAGATATATATATATATATATACATATATATATATATGTGAACAAGGGATTTATATTTATTATACAGGGCAAATGAACCTTGCTTGAATGTGAGAGTCATTTGTGGCTGCACAGTCTAATCAAATGCAGGAGCTTAACAGTGGTTTGCCTTTCAAGGGGAATGCAAATTCAAACCCAGCCAAAGTACTTCATCATTATTAAAACTCTTGAATGCACAGGTTGGTAGATGTAAATTTATGCTGTTTTAAAAAAACAGATGCGTCCACACTACCATGTTCATCTACTAAATATAATGTTCTAAGTAACAAGAAATATATCTATCTCTCTCTCTATATATATATATAGATAAAGTGGACATTGTGGTCAATAACCAGTGATGACAGTCTGTTTCATGTTTGAATGCAATCATCTGGCCATGCTTTCAGGTATGAAACAAATTGTCACAGCTCGGTGTTGACCTCAATGTCCACTTTTATATTTACATACACTCTATCCCTCATATTGAACCACTTTAACAAATAAATATAGCATACTGCAAAGCTATATTATTATATATATATATATATATATATATATATATAAGGTGGACATGGAGGTCAACACATCAGGTCATAAAGATTGTGGTGAACCTACTTTAAACCTCTCTCTGTTTCTTTTTGTTTACTTTTAAATGTATTTTTTATCATAAAATTTGGTGAGGCACCAGCAAATTTTCATTCTGAAAATGCATCCCAGAGAAAAATAGTTTGGGAACCACTGTTTTAATCTAACATTTCTATGAATTTCAACCGATAGGTCACTTAAAACATTTTCTTTGATTTGTTAATACTGATAGCAGTAAATATGAATAAAACTGAATATTTTATAGTAAGAATTCTGAAAATATTATTTTGATGAGGACATTTGTCTTTGTTGTTTGGGACACAAACTTCCCCTTCAACCTTCCTTGAGTGTATATGTCATCAAGTCCTTGCATATCATCTATTAAACATAATTTTCTCCACTTGACTGCATTTAATGATAATTAATAAAAAATAATAATACTTATGCTAAGATGTTACATTAAAAAAATACAAAGGTGAGTAGAATGGTCTAAATAAGTAATACTGATAACAATTCATCTTGAGACTTCTTTTATATGCAAGAATTATTATGCATGCTACAATTTTACATTCTTAAAAAGGAGTAATGTCATTCCTGTTAATCAATAATTATTTATAGCACAATTCTTAAAATTATTTATACCACAATCTCTTAAAAAAGATTATGGTATTTCATTCAGTTTAGAATTAGGGATGCTGCATTTTTTCAACTTATACAAAGTTTGCTGAATTTTTACAATGAAATATTAAAGATGACAGAATTGTGGCCACTTAAAAGGTGGTGGGAATTCTTTCAGGCAAAAATTAAGTCTACCATAATTTTAGATTCTTAAAAAGATTGTGTCATTTCAGTTTATAATTAGGAATACCACAATTTCAAAATCTTAAATGAATTGCGACATTTTAGTTTATAATTAGGAATACCACAATTTCAAAATCTTAAATGAATTGCGACATTTTAGTTTATAATTAGGAATACCACAATTTCAAAATCTTAAATGAATTGTGACATTTTAGTTTATAATTAGGAATGCTACAATTTCAAAATCTTAAATGAATTGTGACATTTCAGTTTATAATTAAGAATACCACAATTTCAAAATCTTAAATGAATTGTGACATTTTCGTTTATAATTAGGAATACCACAATTTCAAAATCTTAAATGAATTGTGACATTTTAGTTTATAATTAGGAATGCCAGAATTTCAAAACTATTAAAAAGATTGTGGAATTTCATTCACGTTCTAATAAGGAATGTCTCAATTTCAAAACTATTATAAAATTATGGCACTTCCTTCAGTTTAAAATGAGAAATACCAGTTTTTAACTCTTAAAATTGTTTTCAGATAATGTTGTTCTAAAATGATGTGCACAAGTCACACACTCCTTTTCTCATGCAATAACCTTTTTAAAAAATCCATTCTCATGTGGGAAAAATAAATGAATAGATAAAAAATAAAGGTAAAAAAAAATATATAATAATAATAATAATAACTGAGTGTTGATGACTTGAGGGTAGAAGCTCTGACTGATGCCGAATCAGTCGGGTTTCGATCCAAGCTCATCGATATCTCCTGTTCTTCATTTAGGAGGCATGGTGCAGTAATGGATAGCAGCTTGGATTGAGGAATCAGAGAGCTGAGTTTTGAATTCCAGTCAAATCCAATACATTCATTTATGTTCTAATACCCTTGGGAAAGGTATGAATCCCTTTCTTCTCTCCCCAGCTATGGATAAATAGTAGGACAGACTAAGTTCTATAGCCTTGGATGGCAACTGTTCTACTGCAGAAAGAAATGACAACCTACTGCGGGAAAAAAACCTGCCTCATCAGTCATATAGCAAAAGATACATGATCGCCTAAGTTTGTATCATGCATGTCACATAAGCAAATAATAATAATAAAATATATTGTATACATGCGAGGTGGTGGCTGTTACCAAAGCGAATCTGATTCAACATTTTTCCATGAATATTTGTTTTTATGTCTACATGTAACCAGATTTTATATATATATATATATATATATAGAGAGAGAGAGATAAGAACATTTGTTATCTGTCTGCCTATATCCTTCATATATATATATATATATATATATATATATATATATATATATGTGTATGTATGTATATATACACACACACATACAAAGGTAACTGTTGGTGTGTGTGGAAGGGAGCAGAACATGTCCACTATTCTATCTTCCTGTTCATGAAGGCCACATTTCAGAATTGACACAATAAATTTAACATTCAGTACTAATACAGTCTTGTCATTGTAGAATGACAAACAACCTGGCCTTTTGTGATTTTTCTCATAAATTTTAACCATTTGCACCTCACTAAATTCTCTTTTTCAAAAGACTTCAACCATGACGAATGGAGACATTTACTTTTAAGACTTACTTATGAGCCTTTCCCATAATAAAAACGTATATTATAATAATAACAAATGTAAAACATTTATTAGTGATAGTAATATTAATGATAGTATATATATATATATTTATTATATACATACACATACACTGCATGCCAAATTATTATCGAGATAACTTTTTTTCTAATATTTCAAAAACTGTCCAATTAATTCAGACAAAATTTTCACCCAATGTTGGCAATACTGATCTGTGCAATCACTGAAATTTTTGTACTGATCTGCGCAATGTAAACAAACTGGCGCCATATTTGTTATCAGCACGGTGATTTGAGTGTGCTAAATTATTAACAAATATGGTGATTGTGCAGGTTAGTGTTGCTAACATTGTGTGAAAATTTTGTGTGAATTGATTGGACGGTTTTTGAAATATTAGAAAAAAAGTTAACTCAATAATAATTTGGCACACAGTGTACACACACTCACATACACCCATTTTTATTAATCCAACAGATTTTATCACTTTAAACATTATTTTTTGTGGATACTCATATTTGAGAAGAATTTCACTTAATGGCATTATTCAGCTTTCCTTGACCAGCAAAAGTTCTTTGCATCTGAGTCAGTATAAGCACTGCAGATCTAATGACAGTTTCCTCTGCCTAGAGGTTGAAGGTTCAAATCCTGCCAGAGAGATGGATATTATTCTTTAAGAAGATTTCTCGAATTTTCAGGCTGGTAGACAAAAATAAATAAATAAATATACTTTTTAATAAATAAATAAAGCTTCTACTCAAATATGAGTATCCATTAAAAATAACATTGAAGTAATAAAAATCTGTCGGATTAATAAATAAAAAATCCTTTAGAGAAACACAGGCAGAGAGATAGAGAATGAAAAAATTTTGGCTTCCTTTTTAGCAAAAAATAATATGAATTTTTGGATCAGTTAACTGGTGAAAAAGTAAATGTAACCTTGGCCAAAATTTGAGCTTGACATGCCAATCCGACATTCTGAGAAAATTTCTACTATGCTACATGCACATCTATCTTTCTTTATATATATATATATAAAGAAAGATAGATAGATAGATGTGCATATATATATATATATATATATATAACAGAAACAGAGAGATAAAATTTTGGCTTCCTCTTTAACAAGAAATTATAGGTATTTCTGGATGGTTTTTGAAATTTTTGCATATTTTGGTATCATCTTGGGATCTTTTTTTGTCTAAATCTGTGAATTTGTTTTGCTCATGGTAAGTCTTGAAAAAACACCATACAAAATTCATTTCTTTTTATCCATAGTGTTGAATGTTTTAAAATTATTCAAATTTTTAAGAAGAAAAAAAACTCAATTTGATTATACTGCCATAAAACATCATTGATTTATTTAAGATGAAATGATCTATTATAATACGTATTTAATTTGTATTTAAATACATTGTATTTATTTTGAATTTTTTACTTGAATTGTTCAGCTATTTTGAATATGATCCATTATTGTACATAATTAAGTTCCAATAAAATTTGTATTTTATATAAATACGATCTTATGAAAACTGAGATAGAGTAGAGTCAATGGGAGCTCATATCATAGATTTGAGGGAGGGATCACAGACTGAGCGGGTGGTCAGGGGACCCTTGCACCAGCCATGATTGTGTCTGTATCATTTTAACTTTCTTCTTTAAGGTAGATAGTCGGTCTTGCAACAGGCTTTTTTTCTTACTTGATCGTTTCACATACTTCATCATTTGTGATATGGTCTGTGTAGGAAATGACTTGGATGATTCTGCAGCATTTCAGTTTTAATGTTTGGATTCTTTCCTCTAATTCTCCTGTTAATGTCAAAGATTAGCAAAGCCTAAATAAAGATTGAGAAAGTCAATACACACAAAAGTTCAATCTTTGATTTCAGGCAGAATGCTCTTGTCTTTCCAGATGGTTCTCAGTTTTGAAACAATTCCATTGGTTTATACTGCTCTTGAAATCATTTCTGTGTCATGGAACTAATTTGGGCTAAAATAAACCTTAATACAAAACAGGTACCACATGCTCAGAAAAGCTGGTAAGTAGAAAATCTAATTTGATTACAAGTATTTAAACTCTACCTGGCAAGAAGAATTTCAATATCAAATATGTAACATCTGGAAATGTGATATAACAACCAGCGACATATAGTTGGATATATCACTACCATATCATAGTTAGATATATCACTATCCTCAGTGAAATAACACATAGCAATGATATAATAAATTTTATCTCAATAAATACTTAAGAATACAAAGAGCTATATTTTAATAGCAATGATAATGTTAGACATTTCCCTACAAGGAAACATTCATTGACTGAGCAGCTAGTACTGCTTTTGGTTGAAATTTATACAAACTTTCTCTTAAAATAACTTTTCAAAAAAGCAGGTTTCTCAAGTTTAGTAGCTTTTATTGCTCTTTCCAATACTGATGGAAGTTTCCTTCCCAATCTTTTATTTGAAGTAGTGTAGAATGTAAACATCTTCATTGTATCTTCCAGTGATATGTGATATCCATTTTATTTGTTGCTGCTGTTGGTATTCTTCAACTGATGAGGTTTCTATTATTTGGTCGGGTTTTCTGTGAATCTATAGCGCCAGTTCACAATGTTCAAAGAGGGATGATATTTTTCAAGACCCTCAAGTTTCACTTGCTCAAAGCCTTTATAGCGAAGAAAACAGCAACTTACCTCATCAAACCAAGTGACACATGTCGCATGTACCCTACGATGGAAAAGAAAATTACTTACCAAAAAAAAAGGGCACATATTCCACATGACATACTGAAGATGGAATATTTAGATTAAAAACAAGTCCGTCCCAGGAGTCTCTATAAAAGTATTTTGATATGCAAAAATTTGGCGTCTTCTCCCAGTTGTCAATGAATGAAAAAATGCTTGGCTGATAAAAGCAGTTAGTGGTCTTGAATTGAGAAAAAAATTGATGTATTTTGGCTACCACATTTGTCGGAGAGTGAGTTATTTTTCTGACTGGTTACGTGCATTGGGATTTGTGAGATAGTACCTGCAAATCGAGTTTTCGGCATTTCTTTCTGCCCCCCAATGTTCGAGTCTGAACTTACATAGATTTGTTCTCTGCATTGTGGAATTAATCTGCGACAAACATTTCTTTTGCTTTCAAAACGCTTACAGCCTTTTTCATCAGTGATCTTGGGAAGTGGTTGTATACATCTGAGAGTTGAGATATTTCTGGACAGGTTTGGTGCCATGAATGACATCCATATGAAAGTCTTGATCTTATGAAACTATTTAAGAACATGACTATGCTTATATTTATAGCATGTTGAATTAAAATGGTTTATTTCCAAACAGTTGAGATAAAGTAAGTTTAGATATTGATGTATGACTTAATTATATTTCCATATTGTAAACGAAAAAAAAAAAAAAAAAGCGCTGACCTCAATAATCAAACTGAAGACATGGAGTTTTTTTTTTTTTTTTTTTTTTTTTTTCCTTAAGCTTACCTCTGGGAACCGATTCCTTATTTAACCATCAAGATATTTATTGCTTCAGTGGGTGGCAAAAAAAAAGCAAATTCTGATCAAAGATTATCATCATTTACTCTTTACTGACAGTGATAGATGCCTGCCAAAACAAAAATAAATAAATCAAAGAGCTGGGAAGAAGCTGAGGCTAAAGAAACAAAGAAAGAAATTCATTTGCAACAAAACCCTGTTAAAGTCATTCACTCCAGATCAGCTCAAATGACATTTTTCTATCCCAACAAGGGAGACAACTGCAACAACAGAAACAGAAAAAGAAATCAGTCAGAAGACCTGAGTAAATTCTCTCCACAACTCACAGACATGCCCAGTTCACTTTGCCAATAAGAAATATGAGATAAAGAATACTCTATTTACATATCCAAAATAAAATGCACAAACAAAATAAATAATGTATTCTATTCTTTACATTAGAAATAACAGATGCAATAAAAAATATATTTAAAAACTGATGCACCTCCCAACAAATTAAGCAGACATCATTTATAGACATTTACCAAGTTTCAAAATGTCTGGCATTGAGCCAAAATATCTGAAACCCTGAGAAAATCAAACTCACAAGAAGAGTAATGATCTGAAGAAGTAATTTACTGACAACTACTATATAAATTTATGATATATTTGTGGTATGGATTATCTCCTCTTATATGTATTCTGTATTTCAATGTCCAGTTGGACACACTCCATTCTAAGTTGAATAAAGCTTCAGATGAGTCATACCTGTGTTCATTTTCTCACTACAATTTATTCAACTTAGAATGGAGATGAGATACTGTGTTTTTGAAGGATTTGGCCCCTACAGGAGTAAATTCCACTAAAGAGATCAGACACGGAATCACTACCAGAGCAAATGGACCAACATGACTTTAGTTCTGATGAGGAATCAGCCTGTAAAAAACAAAATGGACATTGATATTTCTAATTCAGATGCAGAGTAGGGTTACAAATAAAAAAAAAATGGAAACATTTCAAGCCAAAGGTTTATATTTCAAAGCTAGGTAGGCAAGACAAACCTGTAACAAGAGGGTCAGATAAGTCAATGTCAGAGGAGCCACAGGACACCAGGTCAGTAGAATGACTTTTTCCCCTACAAATAGCCAGTGGCAGAGAATGTGATATGGATTATCTCCCCTTATACGTATTCTGTATTTAAATAAGTCCAGTTGGACACACTCCATTCTAAGTTGAATAAAGCTTCCGAGAAGTTGTACCTGATCATTTTCTCACTACACTATTAAAGCAGATTTTGCAAAATGAAGCTTTTTTTTTCTTCAAGTATCATGTATATATTTAATAATAAAATGGTTCATTAAAATAATAAAAATGGACATGTTACAAGAAGAAAATTTGTAACAAAAATGTGGGGTAGTAAAAAGTGGAGTTAATAAAATATGGCATAATAAAAAATATTACCATAAAATGGTAATATCAACATACAAGACAATTATTGTTACCCCCAGAAAGGAAGTAAAGCCACTGAGATACAAGTGGTTACTGAGTGTGAAAGAAAAAGAAAACGTTATTAGAGAGCGAGACAATAAAAGAAAAGGAATCGAGAAGATAGAAGATAAGGGTTGATATTGCATTTAAATTTTTGAAGAACAAATTTGACTAGAAAGCATGAAACCAGAAGAGAGTTTCACAGGTGAGAAGTGTGAGAAAATAAGCTGTTAACAAAGAACTTACTATTCCATCTAACCAATTCAACAGTAAAATGCTGAGACCTTGCTGCTAATTTGAGTACTTTGATTAAATTCATAAAGTCTAGCTACCATAGAGCAAAGTTCATTTGAACAATTACCATGAAAATATCTATAGAAAAGGCAGAGGGAAAATAGATTATAGTAGTGGGAAGTTAACTGAAGCTGGGATGCCAGATTAGGACCAATAACATTGTATTGCATTAAGCAAAAGAAGCTAAACTGATTTATCGAGTCTTTACAGTCAGATCTAAGATTGCGGATAAAAATATGCCTAATGACGAAAAATGAAAACCAAAGAATAAAAATGTAACACTTACAGGCTAACTGACCTTTATGGTAAAAAATATAGATAATTTGTACAAAATCTGTTTTAATGCATTTTCATATGTACTGGTTGATTGATTGATTTGTTTTTTATGGCTTATCCATCACTTGTGTATTATTTAAAACCAAATCATTTTTCAAGTCCTATTACTTAATTCATAGCTGGGAAAAGGGTATTTGTGTATACTTTAATGATTTAGCATTTAGTAAACCATTTCTCCAGATCATGATTCTTGTTGTGAGTTTGATTCTCACAGTTTCCAGTTTTTTGGCCTTATGCCAGACAAAATGAAGTCTTGTAAATGTTCACAAATAATTTTTGTATATATATATAGTGAGACAATTTACAGTAATGTTCACCATTTAGAAAGACTAAGAGCCACTCAAGGTAGAGGATGTCAAAATAAGAAGCATAACTTACACTGATATGTGGAGAAGTTTACAGTTACCACTGGACTTGAATAGGTTAAGATTGTAATGATCGAAGAAGCATCCTCTTGGGAATCAATTTCACAAAGCAGAAGTTTGTGGAAAGAGTCTGCTCAAGTAGAACTTAAATCTCACCAATGGAACACAAAGGGAATATGCAGGGAATGAGGATGGTTCACTACAATGTACGTGGCATGGTAGGTTGTAGCCATGAAGGTTAGAACAGGTGTAACTAAGGAATGTAGTTCATTTGAATACTTCAATAGAAATAGCAATAGAGTTGTGAGAGGCTTGCATGTTTTGTCTCTGATAGAGGGGTTGTAAGGTAGTAAATACTTCATCACACATAAAAAAAAGATGTTATTGGACTATATCCAGGCTAGAAAGTGAAAACTGGACAACTCTTTCCCATATATGGCAGCAGTATTTGTCTTCATTCTTGTCTTGATCTGGCTCTTATAAAAGGAGAGAATGATCACAGCTTCCATGAAACTCAGGAAACTCTTGGTTGCTGTTATATAACAACACAAAGACACAAGGTCAAAATTATTACTCATTAGCCATTTTGCTGCTTCATTGGTTAATGTTACTGCTCTGTCTTGGTCTATATACTAGAGGCATTGAGCACTTTTGGTTATTGCCTAGGTAAATGTATTGTTTTCTGCTTATTTTTACTTTGTTTCTCTTTTTTCTGTTTATTTGTTCTTCATTTTACTTTTCATTCTTTAGTCATTTAAATGATGATTCATTGGTTAGTATATTATATATATATATATATAAAATATATATATATATAAAAATTATATATATATATAAAAATTCTCTGGCATTATTTTTTACAATAAGCTTTCTTGAATATGCATGCTAGGAAATGAAAATAAATATCTTGAGATACTCACCTATGACTGTTACTCTGAGTTTCCCACCAACTGCAATCATGAGATGATTATAACCATATATATATATATATATATATATATATATATATATATATATATATATATATATATATATATATATATTATTAAAAAAGAAGTAAAAATATTAAGTACAAGAGTCTAGAGTTCAATGACTGATAAAAAAATTATGAAACTCTGATCTAACCTTTGATAAATATTGAAGATTTTTACTTCTAACTTAATAATAATTATCAGTCTAGTCTTATATTGAGCACCTTATAAGAAATTTTGTTATATGTTAAATTATATAATTTCATGTATATTATTTGCTAGTATTAACAGCTATCATTTACATTTTACTTTAATATATATTTATATATAGAGGGTGAGAATAAGAGTGTGTGTGTATATATATATATATATATATATATATAAGGATAGAATCCAGATAGAACTCAGTGTCCAGGACAGAGTAAGCTTTTTGAATTTGTAGGTCTGATGAATTGGATCGTGATTACGATTCCAATGTAATAAATTATAACAATGGAATATTAGTGTTTGAGCCTTTTATATATATATATATATATATATATATATATATATATATAATATTCAATAAATCAATAAAAGTTTAATTTACTAATCTTAATTGAGCGATTCTTCAGGGATAGGTGTTCAATAAATTATTGTCAGAACTCATTTTTACATCACCCAGAAAAAACATTACCATGTTAGTGCTTTGTTTAAAACCTAACAACATTTAAATTTAGAACCAGATAAAGCATCATATATATATATATGTATACACACTTACACACATCATACTCACCCACTCCCTAATGAGCCAAATGATAACACACACCCACAGCAATATACATGCTTACACATATCATACTCACTCACTCCCTAAGAACCAAATAACACACACACACACACACTTAACAGATCCCTCTCTAGGAATCAATAAAACTGTCAAACTGACCAGGGGAATTCAGAGCAGCATGGATCCATCCAGCTCTTACCTCAAATAACAACTTAAATGAGACTGTTTGACCAACACAAGGAATGTTAAAAGATTCATGTTAAAAAGATAAAAAAATAAAAAAACAAATGAAAACTACAGACAAAAGTTCATTTTCTCCATCAAGACATTCATTTCTGTAGTTCACTGCCACCAGCAAGCAGAAATATTTCTTCTGATGATGGCCATATTGGCCGAAACTAGTCGAGGAATCAAAATGAAATAAAAATAATAATAATGAAAGAATATTAATCTACAATCCAGTGTGTATGAAGATTTTAATTTTTTAATATTTTTTATTGTTCAAATATATATATATATATATATATATATATATATATATATATATATATATATATGAAGAAATATAGTCTTAAGGTGTGCTATATTTAAACAAAACTATTAAATAAGTGACATAAACAAATTTTTACTACGTTAATAAAAACATCGATAAAAAAAATAAATAAATAAAATAAGAAACAAAAAATAAAAACAAGCAAAATAATTTAACCCAAATAAATAAATTAATGACTTCCGGTAAAAGAACCACCATAATAGACTTCCCACAATGCACCACTGACCCGTATATATATAAATAGCCGAGAAAAATAACAGCACATGTGGCCTGATGATTGCATATAGCATGAAACAGACTGTCGCCTCTAAGTGTTGACTTCTATGTTCACTTTTATATATATATATATATATAAACACACACATGCACACACACACTGTACCTGTCTTATACATGCAGTATTCAGCCCCGTACCTGCTAAGCTGGCTGTGATAGTTGTATATTGACTACCAGCATCAGTAGTCCATGTTAAAATGCAGGTAAAAACAAATAAGGCTTACTTTCAAGTGAATAGCCAGTCTATTCCCATTTTCAAGCCTGGTGCAGCACTGTCTTCTTATCCTCAATTTGAACTTGTGCCAAGGTAGACTAAGCTTCATAAAGATCTATACAATATCTGACATGTCTTCCCCTCTGAGCATTGTTACTTCCATATCTACCTTTGATCAATCACAAGATCAATACTTGAATATCCATGTATAAAATTAACCAGCACTGAGCCAAGTCCATCAGTGAGTCCAGCAGATAAAGCATAATCTATTTCTTACATATCCAATTTGTGCACTGATCATTTTGTGTTTCAGATTCCCAGAAGTGTTGGCACTGTCCCTCCAAATCGTTAAATGATGACACCATTTGTTTGTACATCCACAAATAGAGATAAGATGAGAACACTTGAGAGAAATGTCCTAATCAGATGCACCATGTCTTGGGCGGTCCTATTATAAGTGTCATGATACCTCGAGAGATGTGCTAGAACTGCAGCACCACCCCGTCAGCCAGCCTCAATCTATTCATTCGTTTCTGGTTTGTCTTCCTCTACTCTCTCATTGGTCTCCAGCATTTGGTACAGAAGTTATCAATGCTTTTGTTTGTTCACTTTCCCTTTCACCACAGCGATTTCAGCTCTTGACCTCTCTCTCTCTCTTTTGATATTTATTCTCTCTCTTTCTCTGTTCTCTTCAACTCTTAAGATCTTTCTTCTTCTTCTTTTCCTCTCTCTTTACTGCAATCACATGACCCCCACCAAATTTCTCTCAGCATTTGTCCACCTTTCTCTATCTTATGATCTTTATCTCTCTTGTATCATCTCTTCTTTAATTTCTCTCTCTCTCAGTTTTGCTTCTTTTTTTTAATATTTTACTCTTCCACCATCTGCATTTCCCAACATGTCTTCCCTCCTTTCTCACAAACTTTTCTCTTCTTTTTTATGGCATTCTCTTCCTCCCTCCCTCCCTCCCTCTCTCCCTCTCTCTCTCTCTCTATATATATATATATATATATACACATATACACACACACACACACACATATATATATATATTTCTTCTCAGGAAACAATTTATAATTACTGCACAATCTCTTCTTTTTTTTTAATCATTTCACCCCAAGCAAGGCAATGAACCCACGAAGATACAAAGAGTTACTGAATGTGAAAGAATATGAAAAAAAAATCTTAATTAATGAGAGAGAACAATAAATGAACAGAAATTAAGAATACAAAAGATAAATGACTGATATTAAATTTAAGTTTTTAAAGATCAAAACTGACTGGAAAGCAAGAGGATGGAAGAGAGTTCCACAAGTGAGAAGTGCGAGAGAAGAAACTGTTAGCATTTCTTCCCAAATTTCAATGCATTTCTATAATACAATCATTAACAATGCACTGGCACTGATACAAAATATATATAATATTTTTTTAATCAAGTTCACCCCAAGCAAGGCATTAAAGTCACTGAGACGCAAGGGGTTAATGGATGTGAAAGAATTAGAAAAGAGAAACACCACTAAGGAGTGGGTATAGAAGAAGAGTAATCAGGAAGGCAGTAGATAGCAATTGGTATTGCATTTAAATTTTTGAATATTAAAGTTGGCTGAAAAACATGGAGCCAGAAGGGAGTTCCACAAGTGAGAAGTGCAAGAAAAGAAACTTTTAGCATAGAATTTATGGTTACATCTAGTCAACACAACTGTATATCAATGAGACATCGTTGCCAGTCTAGTCTTGTACTTATATTCATAAAGTCTCCAAACAATTACCACGAAAGTATTTATAGAAATGGCACAGGGAAGCAACTTTACAGCAATGGGAAAGCGACTGAAACCGAGATGCAAGATCAGGACCAATAATATTGCAGATTCTTCTTAGGATTTTATTAAGGAGCTCTAGATAAATAGGAGGAACACCAGACCATATATGCCAGCAATATTCTAAGCATGGATGAATGGTAGACATATATATTTAAGATAGATTTTGGAGAGAAAAAATGTCTAGCACACTGCAGTGATCCAACTTTCTTAGCAGCTACTCTAGCAATGGATTCCATATAGTCATATCAGCAGAGAATGTTAGTTCAAAAAGGCACAATGAGTCACTCTCTGAGAGGTTAGCATCAGCCATGCTGATGGAAGGCAGCAAGGGATTTCCCAGATAATTAATAGAGAACAGTTTAGTTTTGGAGGCATTAAAATTAACAAGCCATTCTTTGCCCCAGTTAATAACAGGCAGAAGGTCTTTTTTGACCTCAGCCACCAATTTGATTTTATCGAACTGATCTGACTTACTATCAAGACTGTAGTATATGGTACATTCCATTCTCAATTGGTACCAGTGATAAAGGAGGATTCTGCTTTTATATGTCTTGGGTGACAAAGATAGACCACCAAACATGTCTTAAAGTCAAGGGCCATAACTAATTTTAACACATAATATAGAGCTTAGAGTGAGGATGATTTATTTTTTAATAATAATATTCTCCATGTAGAAGGACCAAGAGCCCCTTGCAGTAGAGGGTTACAGAGTAAGAGGCATGGTTTATAGGGATATGTGGCTCAGATAACTATTAACCCTAGACTTGATTATGTTAAGATTGTAATGACTGAGGAAGCATCCTCTTGGGAGTCAGTTCTACAAAGCAATAGTCTGTGAGAAGAATCTGCTCAAGCAGAACTTTCATTTTACCAATGAGGGTGGATGATAATGATTTTATAAAACTTTCTTGTTTATATAATCTTCTTCAGCATTTTTAGAGTCAAAGAATAAACGTTAAAACAGAGGATTTTTATTTTAGCTAAAACAATCCAGAAACAAAGACTTTCTTTGCATGAAAATCTTAAATTTCATAATTACCTGTAAATCAACTTTAGAGGTTTAAAAAGATAACTCATCAAGAATAATGAATTAAAATTGATAAAATATAATAAAGAATATATATATATATATATATATATATATATATATATATATTAAAGAAAAACAACAACAACTTTCCAAGTGAACTAACACCTAACTATGCAGTAAAGTGCTCAAGGCCCAGACTACCCAGGGCAAGAAATGTTTCACAAAGGACAGCATTTAAGAAGGGACATTTTATATATATATATATATATATATATATATTGGACAATTTTTAAATTCCTTAACTCCTACAAAATGGAAAAAAATGTTAGGATGCTGGAAAAAATCTTCCTTGTCGGCCATGTTCAATGAAAGATTTATGAAAGAAAGGTTGCTGTCAAAATATACATTTATTTATATATATATATATATAGTACAGGTAATAAATCCATTGGTATATGATCCAAGTGGATCCTAATAATATAAAATAATAAAATTGATCCACAAAAGGAGCTCAATGTATTTATTATAACAGAGCATATATAATGCATTAGCTTCATTCAACTCAAATTGAGTTGAATAAAGCTAACGCATTGATGTTAGTTGAAATAGTCTATACTCATAAGGTAATTTTGGATTTCTCTATTATGTAATATATATATATATATATATATATATATATATATAGCAGTGCTATATTGAGTCTATTCATTTTGTTCTTCATCATCAAGGCCCATTGGAACAGTTGGCTTGCATTGTATCAAAACGATCCAGGTTAGATTCTCGGTAGTGGATGCGCACTGCTGATGAGTCACAAATAGGATGAAACGGCTATCCAGTACTTTCTGCTGAGGATTCTTCTAAACTCAATGAATTACTATAAATGATTATTCTAATTCCTCAAAATTCTATCACTTGTATATCCTTACTTGACCCAGCTAATGCTTTGCGATGGTGTGACTAAGGGGGAAAGGAAAGGTGTTTCTCTTGGGGTACAATCCATTGGGTTATGAATACTTGGATGAGTATCACAAAGGAATTTGTGAGTAGCAGTGCTGTATTAAGTCTCTTCAGTTTCTTCTTCATGTTTGAGTCCATTGGTACAGTTGATGCTTGTGTTGTACCGAAACGGTCTGGGTACGATTAGTGGATACGCACTGTTGATGAGTCCGAAATAGGACGAAACGGCCATACAGTACTTAATGCATTCTATTGAGGATTTGATGAATTACTATATAAGTTTTGTATTTGGGTAGCAATCCTTCTTTTATAGATGTTTTATTACAAATAACTGACAAGGTACTGCAGTTAAGGTTTTTATTTAATCTTTCTTGCATTCTTATAATTTTCTTCTTTTCTGGATATATGTAGAAATTGTCTCGATGTTCTGTATATCTGAACAATTTCAGCTATACTTCTAGCCATTATCAAGGACTATTTTATTTTTACTTACAACTGTTAGAAGTAAAAATAAAATCATCCTTGAAACAGATGAAAACAGTGCATGACATACTTAGTGAGCTTGAATAAATGGATGGTAAAACAGGGTTTAAGAGAAATAACAGAAAGACAAAATTTATTAAGCACTACAAGGGACAGGAAGTTGTGGAGAGCCATGATCGCCTACATCCTTAGGGGACATAGCACATAAAGAAGAAGAATATGCAAACCTTCAAGATATCTTGCACCCTGCTCAAGAGATGATCTCCAGATTTTTCTGGAACAAGAACAACCTCTGCTGTTCACATGAGTCCAATAAAAGATTTACAAAGAAGTATTTTACTCTGACGTATTCAAAAATATAATACAACTGAGAGTTACTGGAAATGCACAGGAATATGTTCACTATGCAATGATCAAATTACTTGCCCCAGCAGGATAAACAAAGCAAGCTCAAATATGGAAACATTATAATATATATTAATCACAATGATATAAACAATTCTCTGGGGCCTTGTTTTAAAAGAGCTATTATTACTGATACCAAATCTATGCATTCAAAGTTTACTAAACTGTTTGGGAGAGCTAAGAATCTATTTTAGCAAACTTAAGATCACCTCAGTTACAAAGCTACAAGACATGCCATTTTTTTTTTTATCTTAGTCCTATTTTTCTCTGTTTCTTTCCTTAAACATCCAAGACATCACTAAGTATTATTGACTTATTGGAATTCTCAATTCAGGGTGTAGAGAAAAGTTGGATTGAAATAGAGAATGTGTAAAGGGTCAGTACACTATCTGCATATTCAGCAAGGTTTATCAAGAAGAAATTTATTTCTCCAATGTCCTTGTTACACACAATTCCTTTAATAACACAATTCTTTCTGCATGTGTATCAATTTTTTTTTTTTTTTTGCTTAGATAATTCTTTGATTCTTTATGAAGAAAGCAATGTAGAATTGAGAGGAAAATAAAAAAAAAAGCGTTTTGAAATGTTCTGATTTGTTTCTTTAAGATAAAAGGAAAAGCAGCATTTTCTGTGATCAGTATTTTTATTGATCCAGTATTGTGGTTAAGTCAGTCTCATAAAATTTATCTAAGTAATCTGCCGATAACATATTAAATCTCTGTGTGTAATGGGATTATTGGGAAAATGGAACATTTCAGGATAAAAATTCCTGTGGTAAGTTACCCATAATGAAATGAAAATAGGTTTCAATTAATGTACTGGAAGTGGGTTTATGGATATACCGCTGCTGTAACATGGCTTCCCTGTGCCTTTTCTCTAAATATTTTCATTGTAATTGTTGATGGACTTTCCTCTACAGTACCTAGACTATGAATTTAAGAACAATACTATTAGGTTGGTGAAAAAATAATGTCGTTTTTTGACGTATTTTTTAAGGTAAAAAAAACGACGTTATTTTTGCACCAACCTAATAGATTGGCGGCAAGGTTGAAATGGTTAGATGCAACTGTAAGTTCTATGCTAACAGTTTCTTCTCTTGCACTTCTCACTTGTGGAACTCTCTTCTTCCCAGTCAATGTTAATCATTATCTTCTGTCTTTTTAATTCTTATTCTTTTATTGTTCTCTTTCCTTGATATCTATCCTGGGTAAGATATTAAACTACATCCGTGTCCTGAGTAAGACGATAAACTACATCCAGCAGCAACAACTCTGCTCATGAGGTTTTGAGGAGCATGGAACCACCTCTTAGTTGCTGGTGTTCCCAGGTCCACCCTGACCCGTGGTGGTAGCATCTGTTAGGGTTCCAGCAATGGGCAAATAGTTAACTATTACCAGCAATACTTTTTTGAAAAAAATTATTGCCAGCAATACAATTTTAAAGGAAAAATATTACCAGAAACAGATTTTTGACAAAACAAAATATTACCAGCAATAAAAAATTTTGTCAGCATTAAATAACCCATTGATGTTGATATGCAATAAAACAAAATAAACCAAACCAAACCTCTCCTTAATAATGTTCTTTTAATTATATTCTCTAACACTCAGTAACCCCTTGTGTCTTAGTGACTTTATTGCCTTGCTTAGGATTAAATGATTAAAAAAATATATTTTTTAAAAATCATTTTTCCTCAAGCAAGATGATCATTATGATGTAAGGGGTTACTGAGGTTGGAATGAGAAGACTTTAGTGAGAAGAAAGGAAAAATAAAAGAACAGAATTCAGAAAGGCACAAGATGGTATTTGACATTGCATTTAAATTTTTGAAAATTCTATATGACAAAGAAGCAAAAAACAAGTATAGAGTTCCAGAGATGAGAAGTGTGAGAAAATAAACTATTAGAATAGAATTTACATGTAATTATTTCAATAGTAAAATGATAAGACCTAGTGGCCATTCTAGTAGTACATTTAAAGGTACCAAGGAAGAGAGCTCATTAAAACAACTCACATGAAAATATTTATAAAAAAGACAGAGGGTTTTTTTGTTTTTGTTTTTTATAATAAATTCTGTGCAGGGAGGGGGGACATTTGCAATCGTATTTATCTACAGTCACACAGCATTAGATTTATTCCATACACATTTACTCAAATATAATAAGTAAACAATTAAAATTCCCCAAGGGCATATCTTTATGAGAAATACCAATATTTTCAAAGCATAAATATATTTTTTAGAAAATTAAAAAAAATTAACTGAATTTTTTTTATGAATAGAAGGAAATTATGCTAATAAGTAAAAAAAAAAACAAAACTTAAGTCTGTTGAATTCCATTATTAAAAATTATAAAATTATTTAAATAAGTAAAATAAAAGTGTCTATTAATTCAGTTAATTTTTATTACTGATAATAAAAATATTACAAAGATTCATGAAGAAATAAAATAAAACTGTTCGCTCAATTAATTTTTATTATTAATAATAAAACCATTACAAAATCATTTAAGTAAGTAAATAAAATTTTAATGTTAGCAAGTTTTTTTGTTTTTTTTCCTGAAATTTTTTGGGATAAAATTTGAAGAAAGCAGACAATAATTTTGGAAGCCAAATTTTGAGAAGAGAAATTCAGAACACTACTAAATGAAAATTTTTCAATAAGATAGTAGTGAAAAAAAAAATTAGTATCCCAGAAGGACAATTATTTTGATTGTTAGTTTACAAACAAGAAACTGCTTTAAAAAAAAAACAATTTCAAGAAAATTATATGTGTAACATTGTTTCACTTTGATCTAAATAAATAAAAAAAAATATGAAAAAAGGACCCAATAACACAGTATTTCAAATTTAAATTATTTACATTATTTGGACTGTTATCCTCACCTTCATTGCCATATTCACAATGTTTCAGCCATTGTATGCTTCAGCCTTCTTCAGGTGATTGGAATTTCAAACTGAACCCTTTATTTGATACACCAGGGTAGATTGTTCTAGTTCCACGTGCCATGCCTCTTCCGGATGTCTCAGTTATTTCTCTTTAACTCAACTCTCCATGTTTTCATTCACCACTGCTGTGGCCTGGTATTGAACTCACAACTCTAACCAATGCCTTTATCTTTATCCACTGGGCCATGTGTCCTTGTGTATATGAATTTATGGGACTTATAAACTGAGCAATCATTTTTTACCAATGCTCATATTTCAATTTTTTGTTATTATTATCACATTTTTTACCAGAGCTTAAATTGCAATTTTTGCTGTTATTAATTGCTTTTCTCTAGCACTCCTTATTTACTGGTTCCCATATTGTATTCATTTCTCTGCTTGGTTGGCTCAGGAGATTTTTGTGGCCTAGCATATGTGCTGATTCCTTAAGTTTTCATATTTTCCAGTAATGCTTATGTGATGAGGATAACAGTCTGAATAATGTAAATAATGTCAATAATCATAATACCTCATCTCCGAGATGCAGACAGATATTCAAATTTAAAGTTACTTATGTTAAAGAAAGTAATAAAAAATTAAATTAAATTGAATATGAAACGGTTTAAAAAATATTAATTATCTCAAATTTTATATTTCAGATGTTGTTTTTTATGTAATACACATGCAATATATTTATTTGAAGAAATTCTGGCAAAAATTAAACTAAAAATATTAAGTGAAAAAGAGATGCAATATTGTTCAAAGAAAATTTGTGTATATTTTTTTTTTACAATAAAGATTTTGTATTGAAATAAAAAGTAAGTATTAAAAATTCAAAGAAAAAAAGCTAATTTTATAAATGTCTTT
Organism: Acanthosepion lycidas; assembly: GCA_963932145.1. NCBI lineage: Eukaryota > Metazoa > Mollusca > Cephalopoda > Sepiida > Sepiidae > Acanthosepion > Acanthosepion lycidas. The sequence goes on along the minus strand of OZ010589.1, from coordinate 82,694,147 downwards.
CCCATTTTTAATTTGAATTTTAAAATCTAATAATGAACATTTTAATTTTTCTAATTTTAATCTATATTGCAAAGTTATATATTGTTTTATATTCATTTATATAAGAAAAAAAATGTAGTTTTGACTATAAGAAAAGAAATTACTGTTAAATTCTATGGATATAATCTAATTTATATTTTGTTCATCTAACCCCAAGATGAAATTCTTTTAACAAAATCTTTATCAAGATCCACTTCGAAGTAAAATAAACAAATCGAATAAATTAATTAATTAATTTAAAAATAATCAAAAAATACTGTCCTTACGATGCTGGTATAGAGGAAATGCCAGGTACCCCTTCAAATAATATTTAAAATACAGAAGCAGGTAGATCCTTAATAAAAAAAAATGCATCACATTAAAACTAACACAAGACCAAGAAAATAGTGTACTCAATGAGGTTCAAATTTGCAACATTAGCTATGGAAAAAAAGTCAATCAATTAAATACCAGGGGCTGTAAGCTTGGATGTGCAGGTGGTGTAATAAATAATGGCTCGGAATTGTTAATTAGGAAACCAAGTTGAGTTCATAATATTCACCTACACACAAATGCCCTTGAGAAAGCTATAACTACCACTTCTTCTCTGCACAGCTATGGGTTAGTTAGTAAGACTTGTATCACAAAATTATCCCCCCCAAAAAATTCTTAACATGTAAGAATATTGTCTGGATTTAGATAAAAGGTTATTTAAAGTTATAGAAAACAAATCAATAAAAAAAAAAAAAAAACACATGACATTTGAGATTTTACATCAGATATTTCAGAAACAGGAAAACATAATATTATGTGGTAGGAGATAGCATTGAGAGGGTCACTTCAAGTTTGTTCCCAAAACCTTACAACCTCAGCAGCAAGCTGAAGAATGTTACTGAAGTAACAATGACACATACAGAAATATTCTTATATGTTTATAGAAAAATTCATACAAAAAATGTGTTTTCAACAGGGTTATAAATAAAATCAGCTCACACCCCAGGAAGGCCATCCGCCAGATAGTACCTCTCCTTTGGAAGGTATCTGGGGTTATTACCTGGTGACTGAGGTGTCCCTAAAAGGAGAATTGCTGGGTTTCCAAACCACAACATCAGGGAACATTAACCAAAGGCACCTCTGCAATATTTCAGGCTTTGCTGGTTCTCCTGACGGTGGTATGCCAGATATAGTAGTTGTCCAGAAGATTCTAATAAGGAGATGGAGAGAATGAAAATTCTTGGCCAGCCACTCCTGGATTATGCTGACCATGTGGGAGAGAGCAAAGTTCTGGTGAAACATGTACAGCCTAATATGGCTCTTTACCAAGCCAGGACTTGAACTACATGTGACATCCAGTACCTCAATGTAGTGTTGAGCTTGACTCTCTGTTG
>OZ010589.1:82617741-82682741 GCA_963932145.1 Acanthosepion lycidas | reverse complement strand
AGTTTAAATTAACAATAAAACTTAGATATCCAATTTTGAGAGGAAATATTCAGCCATGTCTTATTTCCTACCTTTTCAGATCTATCTATGGAGATTTTCAAATTACTCAAATGTACCAAGTCAATATTTTCTTCAAAAGGTACTGTGAATTCAATGACATAAACTTCTTTTAATTAACAAACCAGATCATAAGATCACAATAATAGCAGTTTATGTGACCTCAGATAGGAAGGTGAGATAACATACCAAATCTACAGCAACACTCCAGTTTGTGTCACCATCAAGTAGTAATGATATATATACAGTAGCGAGTATAAAGATCAGAACGATGTTAAGAAAAAGTCTAAATGTGAAATAACTTTTTATTTTAAAGCTTCAAAGAACATTTTATCAAGGAAAAATAAGGATATAAAGGTAAATTATATAATTCCAAAATATAAAGATCAATAAACTTATTTTGATAAAGTTATAAGAATAATTATATGACATTCGAAAAAAAATAGATGATCAAAAACATCAGAACAATTAACAAAATCATACTATTATAATGGATACATTATATCCAAATGAAAATAGCGTTCATAATTCATTAGTACTTGATGTGTAAACCTTTACTTTCAATAAGTATTATTATATATATATATATTATGCATATGTGAGTGTGTAAAAATTTCAGACACAGTGTCTCTGTTAAAAGACAATATGAATAAAGACAAAAGGAAAATATCTTAGCTAACACTAAAAAATCTACACACTTTTGTTTATTAAGCATTGAACTGTATCACCTCTTACATATGAGCTTGCCAGACTTTTCTACTAACCTGATGAATATTCCTGAGCACTCCTATACCAAAAAGGTTTGAAAAACCAATAACATTTTTGCTCTTGAATATAAATATTTTGTCACAAAATAAAATCTTTGTATTTGCCTTGATAAATTCACTTTGAGGACAAAATGTCTTGACTAAGTTTTCTTTCTGTCTTTATTCATATATATAATGTATGACATGGAACTGCATTATGAATTTACAACCTGTGTCTGCTATTCTGCGACTGTTATTGCTGCATAGCAAACTTCTATGTAAACATAACAGGATGCAATGTTTGATGGTGAACATCTCTGCTGCAATCTTCATATGACCACTCTGATGATGGCTCATGTGATCCGAAAGCTTAGATTGAGGAACAGCATAATAAAAAAATATCCAAATGTTGGATAGTTTTTATCTTTATTTGAATGTTTGAATATACATATACAGTGTAACCCGGATATAAGAGAGATTTTCTCTGGTCCCAAATTAGAACCATACTCACCTAAACAAAATAGATCAAACCCGGATATAAGAGACTTCTTCTCCGGTCCTGACAACTCTCTTATATCCGGGTTACACTATATATATATATATATATATATATATATATATATATATATATATATATATGTGTTTGAATATATATATATATATATATATATATATATATGTATGTATGTTTGAAAATATATATATATTTTAAGACATTTTTATGTTTATACATTCTTTTTATAGATACAAATATTTAAGTAAATGCTCTGTTTTATAATAAACAGTATCAAACAACATTTACCAGCCTGAATGTCCAAGAAATTTTCATAGAAATATATATGTGTGTGTGCGTGTGTGTGCGTGTGTGTGTGTGTGTGTGCATGTGTGTGTTTGGTGTGTGTACATTAAAATATATATATTTTAATCATTTTACTCCATGCAAGGCAATAAAGCCACTAAGATACAAGGGGCTATGGAGTGTGAAAAAAATCTGACAAGGAAACATTATTAAAGAAAGAGACCAATAAAAAACAGGATTGAAGGAGACAGAAGATAATGATTGACATTGCATTTAGATTTATCAAGATCAAAGTTGACTGGAAAGCAAGAAGCTAGAAGAGAGTTCCATAAGCAAAAAGTGCAATAGAAAAGACTGTTGTCATGGAAATTATGATTATATCTAGCAAGTACAACTATAAAATGGGGAAACCTGTCAATCTAATACTGTGCTTAAATTTGTAAAGTCAAGCTACCAAAGATGAAAGTTCATCAGAACAATCACCATGAAAATATTTATTGAAAAGGCACAGGGAAGGGGAAAGTGACTGAAGCTGAGGTGCCAGGTCAAGACTAAAACATTGCAGATTCTTCTTTGCATTTCATCAAGAATCTCTAGATATGTAGCAGAAGCACCAGAAAAATGGTAGACATATAAATGTGTAAAATAGATTCCTGAACAGAAGAATTGCCTAGCAAGACAGTGAATCAAGTTTCCTAGCAGCAGACATAATAATTAATTCAATATAATTATTATTATTATTATATATTATATGTAATAGTAATAATAATAACACCTATTAATATAGTTACAATTATATAATTTAACAAATTTGTTCACTTTGACTATGACATGGTGAGCAAAATTATGGCAATAGTAATTATTATTATTATTATTATTATTATTATTATTATCAATAAATAAAATGTTCACAATACTGATGTATGACCTGACTAAAATTTCCAAGATATTGTCATTCAGCTGGGTCAGATAAGAACATCATCACAATAATAATATAATTTTAAGATTATAATGATAATAACAGTATTCCTATCTGACCTTGATGAATGACAACATTGTGAAATGTTTAGTTGGTCACAGATAAGTATCATGAGCATTTCAATGTATCATTTTTAAATAATGCATTTTTTTAATCAAATGTTCTGCAAACATTATAATCTGTGGGTACACATATCTGGGGAGACAACAGTATTGTTTATGAGGGTGAAATTAATATTTACTAGCCTTTTGATCTCTAAGCTGGTAGATACTAATTTCACTGTTTAAAAAAACACAAATATGTGTATACACTAAATAAATTTATAGTAATAAGGTTGTCTCACCAGATCAGTGACTGCTGAGTAATAAATTTAACCCTCACAAGGTGCTCCATATTTTCAGTTGTGTGTCACATGTAAGCTTCACCTAGTAAATTACTATAATACACACATATATATATATTTTAGTTTATATAAATTTATTATAGTTCAGATCATACATAGATCTATTTAACCTACAAAAATTTAAATGCAACATCAGTCACCATCTTCTGTCTTTCTGAATTCTGTTGAGGTTTCTTCTAGACTCAATGAATTACTTAATTATGATATATATACTACATGCAAAAAATTTGGGGCCACCCTTCATTTTTTTAAAAGCACACATTACAATGACATATTTTTACATTTTTTTTAAGTAAAGGATAAAATTTCATCAACTACAATGTATTTGCTTTTATTTTTCAGTTTTTCTTCAGGCCTTCCTTACAATATATTTTGCTAAGTTATGTATATTCGGAATGAGAAACATTATATTTGTTTTTACCATGAACTTCTCAGTAGACATTTTGAGATTGCCAAAATTTTCAATTAAGTTAAATGTCAATACAGGTTCTAAATTTTAACTCAGCACTGACTAAAACATATGTAGCTGTCTCAGTTTGAAGAAATAAAAGGTTGTGTCATTATGACAGTATTTTCATATTTATTTATTTAATTTTGAAGTAATTTTCACAAGATGGCAAAATCAAAGAGCTAAAATTGAAATTTTATTCCAAGGCTACTCTCAAAGACAAATTGCCAAAAAGTTGAAGATTTCAACTTCAACTGTATGCAACATTAATTACAACAGCAGTTAGAAAGTGGCACAAAAGTTAACAGAAAAACAATCTCAACTGTGAAAAAACACTTAGATCAGCAGGGCTCAGGTTGTGCATAGCCATCAAGGAATCCTTGTTACAGAAGGCGAATAAGCAAAAAAGACTGTTATGGGAAAAATGGATATTGAAAGAGTGGCAAAATGTATTGTGGACAGATGAGTTTAAATTTGAACTCTTTGGTAGTAAAAGGAGAGTGTATGTCAGAAGAAGGCAAGGAGAAAGACTGAATGATAAATGTGTAGTAGTTGTAACAGTTAAGCTTGGTAGTGAGTACTTTGGTAGAGACAGGGCTGGTGATCGGATTCAGGTCAAGAGAAATATGAAAATAGAACAATATCATTTGATTTTGCAATAAAATGCTATACCAAATTGTTTACGCATAACCAGGAAAAAATTAATCTTTCAACAAGACAATGATCCAAAGTACACTTCTAAATTATATCAAAATTACCCTGAGTTAACAAAATGCAATAAAATTTTGGAAAATATGACTTGGCCACCCCAATCTCCTGACTTCTTTCCCATGAAATTATTATAGGATAAATTGAATAGGAGAGTTTAAAGAGAATGCCCAAAGAATGAGAGTGAGCTTTTTCAGTGCTTGAAGAAAGGTTGGAAAGCTTTTCTATGTACTTTTTGTTTCAAAAACTGTTGGAAAGAATTCCAAGGATCTATAAAACAGTAATTAAGGCAATGATGATTTTATTGACCAAAATAAAATAATATTCTGATGTATAACTTTTTAGAGTCATGTTGCTTATCTTTTGTCAAAATAAAAGCAAATACACTGAAGTTACTGAAACATTATCTTTTACTTTAAAATATACAGAAATATGTGTTTTGAAAAAAAATATGCATGGTGGTTCAAAACTTTGTGTGGGTGTGAGTGTATATATATATATAATATATATATATATATATATATATATATATATATATGCACATACACACACACACTTCACACACAGTGTACAAATATATATGTATTTACAGATAGTTAATATATCTATATATTATTCTATAATACCCAAGAGAGAAAGAAAAAATATGAACACAGTATTTTAGGAAGAGAGAGAAAAACAGATACATGATTTTTGCAGTACACATGCTATGGGAAAATTTTGAAAGTTTGGGTCAACTACTTTCATTTTGTTGTTTGGATATTTTAAATTTTTTTTTTTAGAAAAAGAAAATATCTTTGAAGCTACCAAAAATGTTGTATACACATGCATGCAAGTGTGTATCCATATCAAAACACATGTCTTTTCTACTCATTTAGTCCTATATAAACATTTAACTTAGTATATAAACAAAAAAAAATTCAAGATACCTTCTGCTTAACACCTGATAAGGAAACATTTTTATCTATGTCTACAAAAAGCACAAAAAAGTAAAAAATTCAGTTTTCAGGTAACTTTTACATTGCACTCTTGAAATAAACTTTTTCGAAATACCAAACTTATCACACTTTATTCCATGATACAGTTGCAAAATTAACCACAAAAGAAATTTGAAGACTAAAATAGTAATAAGCTCTCAAAGATTTTTCTGCAAGAATTAGCCATATACTTGACTCTTGTTTTGAGTTTGGAAGATTTTTCACAATTGAAACAATCTTTCAGAGGTTGTGTGCGTTCAAGGGAGATTGAATAAAAAATTTGGTTTTCATACAATATTACTCATTTTGACAAGAGGAAAAGGCATACTTCAGGAATCAATTATTTAACAGAATCAAATATAATTAAGTAATTATAAAAAACAAAATTTTAGGTGACAAATGGGAGTTAGCCTTTAATCCTGATCACCAAGCATACATAATTAACTCTAACAAAAAGAGTCTCAAATAAAAAAAAAAATAGCCAAGTGGTTAGAGTACTAGTGTTTCAACCATGAGACCAGTATTCAAATATCACCTTAGTCAATTACTCATAGATGTGACTTGTTGATCATATCATCATGGGAAATGATCTCAGGATGTGGCACCAATAGGATGTTTCCGAAAACCATATCAATGGTTGACTCAAGCCTTATGATATATGACACTGCTCAGAAGCCATCAGTGTTTGTGTCTGTACAGAAGAAAATAGGAACATACCTTAAAGGCCAAAATGTTTTTGTGTCACATGCTGCTTTTTCAGGAGACAAAACAGAGAGAGATAGAGATAAAGAAGAAAGAAAAATGCTTCACCCCTGAATGAGGTCAATGAGTTCATGTAAATTAGCTTCTGCTCACCAAACGTCATTCAAGTTTCATTGAGAGGAAGGGATTTCATAGAAAATATACTAAACCATTCCTATGCTCTACAAATAGAAAACCGTGAAAGGATCCACCAAACTGCTATAAAAGCAACTGACTTTTCCTACAAAGGGAGATTTTTGTGAGGATGTTGTGTGTGTATATATAGAAATTTGGATTTTGTTATCAAACATTATGACAATGTTTGAGTGTAGTCTAAACTCATTCAATTGTTGACCATGCCATGTTGTGTGCTATATCCAAGAAACTATAACTAAGGTCTGCTCAGCATAGTTACAGTATAAACAACAAGTTAGTTCTATGGTTTTGATGAAACTCAAATACACCTGAGCAGTAATTAGCTTGCATACACAATAAATAAAACATGAAAAGGAAACTATAAACAACAGCACAAAGAATAGCCTCATTATAATACCTGCTAACCCATGACTTAAAAGAAATTTAGCTAATCCCAATAGAAGAATCATCACAGACCCTTCAAAAACAGTTAAATGTTTAATCAATGTAAAACAGTTAATTTTACATTAGAAGCAGAAATCTGCCAAACAGATTGGAAACAATACCCTCCACGACAAAATAATGAGCAAAACTTCCCAAGATTGAAAGAAATGAATACACAAATATAAAAGAGGACCTAATTTAAACAACATGCTCAATGGTCTTTGTGATCCATAGGAAAATGTTGTTTTAATAAAAATGGAAAATAATAGATTCGGATAAAGATATTTTGAAAGAATCGTGATTTATAAGCCCCTGCCACCAACCTTTGATTAATATGCAACTCGTTATTTCAATTAATCACATGTTTTTCACAAACTAGGAATGAAATAATGTGGAAAACATAAACCATGAAAAACAAATAAAAATAACAACTGATATTAATAAAATTTATATAAAGAATTAAATAGCAATGCGATTAATGGTGAAATCACTTCACTAACAGGACTTAATGAAACATTAACTTACTAGCAATTCCTTGAATAATAAGATTCTTATATTCAAGTTGCTGTCAGATGGAAGACACACACCAAGTACTTTCGACAATTTCATATTGTCATCTTCATCAATTTTTCCATACATCAGTAAGCACTAAGACAAAACATGTGTAGACCTAAACATGTTTTTTAAATTATGCTATTTATTAACAGTTGAATATATGTTTCTGAGAATGCAATAGTAAGTTAATGTCTCATTAAGTTGTTTTAGTGAAGGGATTTAGCCATAAATCATATTAACATTGCTATTTATAAATTGTTTCTTTATGATATAAAATATAAACTTCACACTCTAATATATATATATTCATCCTGGGTAAGACATTAAACTACATCCGCATCCTGGGTAAGATGTTAAACTACGTTCAGGAGCAAGGCCACTCATCAGGAGGTTTTGAGGAGGATGGAACCACCTCTTAATTGCTGGTGTTCCCAGGTCCACCCTAACCTGCAGTAGTAGCACCTGTTAGGGTCCCAGCTATGGGCAAATAGTTAACTATTACCAGCAATATTTTTTTGAAAAAAATTATTACCAGCAATACAATTTTGAAGGAAAAATATTACCAGCAATAAAAATTTTTATCAGCTTTAAATAACCCATTGAGGTTGATGTGCTGTAAAACAAAATAAACCAAACTAACTTATATATATATATATCACTATGGTTGATTTGTCAATTGATAATTCTAAACTAGGGAGATGATTTCAGAATGTAATGACATTGGGAAAGATCTGAAAATCCTACCACAGGTTGACCCAAAACCTTCTGAGGAAAATCGGGAGAAACAAAATTGTTCACAAGCTATCAATATTTGTATTTGTATGTTAACAACAGAGCTAAGTGATGCTGTTTCCAATGTGTAACAGTCATCAGGCTATTCAGTTAAAGACCATGATTATATATTGCATTGTTTGAGTGCAGTGGTGCTTATTCCTCTGCAGTTGGCATATTCTTTACCCAACCAACAAGGCAAACTCTATTTTGACTTTGTTATAGATTGAGTGAATTTTATGAACAAAATAATAAATTTTGTTTTAGTTCAATACAGAACCAGATGACCTTTCATGAAAGTAACCAACTGTTTTTTTTTTTGTTGTTGTTTTTATTTATTTCACATTTGGTGAATAAAACAAGGTATTGATTTTAATGCTGCTGACATCATCTTGTTTACTTCATATGAATTATATTCAGAAATTTTCAATTTCGGAATTATTCTGTTTTATATATTCTCATATACTCTGAAAGAAATGCCTGCTACCTATTTCCATCAGAACTGTTGTAGCATCCTCCCTCTAATTTTGGACTCTTGCACCTACTATAAGATTAGTAGGAGAGAAGGCCTGGGGGACAGACAAGTAGATTGAACGCTGGTCAACTGAGACCCACTCACTAGTCATGTAATACTCTTCTGCTGTACTTACTGTTTAATATATGATATATCTGCAACCTTGATTTTTGTTATTTCATAACCATTTACTTGGTCACAACATAAACTTTCTGTTAATATTTGCCACAGTAGGTGTGTGTGTGTATATATATATATATATATATATATATATATATATATATATATAAGTGCATGCTAATGCCTGCATAATTTACTTGCACATCAATTTATTGCTAATTCTTGAGGCCCGTACATTTAATCAAAGTTTTTCTAGCATGGTTTACCAAGTGATGAAGTCTATCCAATTTCCCAAAATGTGTATATTTGGACTTATACTAAGTTAAAACTTTATAAATGTTTCACACTCTCTGTCCATAACCCTGCCTTCAATCCATAATGCTTCTCCTTTGTAAGCCTGAATTTTTTTTCCTCTTGAATAGATAACTTGCCCATTTCAAGCCCCACCCTTGTAACCATCTACTATACTAATTGAAATGGGGGTAGGGGATGCACATTCATTTCTTGCCCTCCCAATGGGTCTTTTAGCCGTCAAGTACATGAGTGAGCTTATATCAGTGTGTTGCAGTCTCAGAATGGTACAATGTTTCTGACTCAAGAAGGAATTTTGTTGTCTTGACTTTTGGGCAGATGCAACATGTCAACTCGGAGAATCCTGCATGTATTTTCTTTCCAGGGATCTGAACCTTCAAGTAACTCTGAAGGAGGCTATCATATCAGCAGGTGTATAATATCGAGGCTATTGGACTATCATTTTGTGAACTGTTTCTGGACTGTGCAGTAGTCTTTGGTGGGGCCTTTTGATGTCATGATGAAAGGTACTGCTATGGCTGTATCTCTCAACATTTCTTTCCAAGTTATTTATGCATGCAACTCCTGCAGGAGTGTGTCTGTCTATCTGTGAGAGTTAAATTTCTCAAGTGTGGGGGTGGCTTTGTTAAGACAGTCATAGTGCCAAATATCCACCTTTTGGGAAAGTGGATATACTCCACCATCCAGTAAACCATGTGAGAAAAACTTCCATTAAATGTATGGGCTTCAAAAATATCTTTCTACCCCTATTTGCTAGATAGAATTGTAATGATGCAAAGGGTTGGGTTTGCATATCATCGATGAATACATTCTTGAAAGCCTACATGGCGCTTGCAAAAGAGTATCACTTGCAGAAAAGGAGAACCTCATTTAATCACTGAGCACATTAGCACCCCCCTATTCACTCCTCAAGGAGGAGCCCTCTTGCAGCATCATTGAATATATACACAATGATGCATATATTTTTTTTTATGGACCAAGAACTTTCAGCTTATATATCAACACATTTTTGTCTATTATACATTTTACTGTATTATCTATATTATGTACATATATATAATTGCTGGCCCTTCATATATGAGTTTGCCAGGGTACCCTGATGTGGTGTAATGGTTAGTAAGTTTGTCTTGCTAGAACAATTACGACTAAGTAGTTAGTTCAATTCTCACTGGGTGCACTATACATTTGGTCTTGTGCCATATCTAAGCTGCACTTAGAAAATCACCTTATATGAATATGACTTCCTGCAAGAACAGGTAGCCAATCCCTGTTGCAGATGACAGCTCAGGCACATTTGTGTTTGTTCAACACCAGGAGAGCCTACCTTTGGTTTATGCTGCAACTAAGCTGAGCAAACCTTAGTTACAGTTTCTGGGAGAGAAAGCATCATCTAACAAGATCAATAGTCTGAACAAGGCCAATACATTCAAACACTCGGTCATGATGACTTTTGACTTTGTGCTAGCACAAACTTCAACAGCTCCCAAATAGTTCCATCTACTCAATGGCATGGTTTACAGGCACATTCTGAAGGTACTGCATGCCATTATCACCTCCACAGGTCAATAACATCAAAAAGTCACCATCCTGATAAATTGAATATATATATATATATTTCTAAAGAATTAATGTATTTTATTTTTTAATCTAACAATTTTTATTGAGTCAAATGAAGTAATAAAAACCTGCTGGATTTAAAAAAATAAAATCTATTAATTCTTTAGAAATTGCTTTGTTTACATTTTGGATACAAAACTGAGCAGATATGCCTTTTGAGAAAATCTGAACGAGTGAATATGCTTTAAAGGCTAATAAAACGTTGCTTGCTTGTGAAGCTCTTTGTAGCCTAGCAAATGGTAATCAGATGGATGTTCCTCATGCAAAGGGGATGCAACAACTAAAATGGATAGCATATGTAATAATGACATAATCAAGATGTTGACATGCTTCTTCAAATAAAAGGGCGTCCTGGGTATGACAATAAACTGCATCTGTGTCCTGGGTAGTGATTTTCCAAGTGTAGCTCAGATGTGGTACAAGGCCAAAAGTATGAGGCACCCAGTGAGGATCGAACTCACTACTCAGTAGTAATATTTCTAGCGAGACAACCTTGCCAACCATTACACCACCTCGAGGTGCCCACATCTGTGTCCTGGGTAAGACGATAAACTACGTCCAACAACAAGGCCTCTGAGCAGGAGGATTTGAGGAGCATGGAACTACCTCTTAATTGCTGGTGTTCCCAGATACACCCTGACCCGGGGTGGTAGCACCTGTTAGGGTCCCAGCTATGGGCAAATAGTTGACTCCAAAACCTGACTCAAAACACTATAAAAGTATAAAAATAGATTTTAATACCAGAAATACTTTAAAAAAAATTAGTATCAGTAATAAATATTTGAAAAAAATAAAATATTACCAAAAATAAAAATTTTGTCAGCATTAAATAACCCACTGAGTTTAATATGCCACAAAACAAACCAAACTATACATTTTTTAAATAAAATATTACCAGCTATACATTTTTGAAAAAAAAAGGAAATTTTGTTGGCATTAAATAACCCATTGTGGTTGATATGCTGTAAAACAAAACAAAACAAACAAATAAAAGGTTTGGAAGGAAGTTTCACCAATACTGGAAAGAGCAATAACAGCTACTGGATTTGAAAAATGTATTTTCCTGAAAAAGTGTTTTAAGAGAAAGATTTTATAAATTTCAACCAAAAGCAGTATATACTGCTTGGTCAATTAAAGACAAATGTTTCCTTGTAGGGAAATGGCTAATATTACTGTTACTATAAATTATTTGCATGCCTTACCAGAACAAGACAAATGTTCCCATTACAATGATGAAGAAAATGCCCAAGATATGGTTAAAGTTTTTTGCTTTGTTGATCAGATGTTTTTTTTTTGCTTAGCCAGACCTCAATTGACTCAAACAATTAGAAACATATTAATCAAACAGTTGAATCAGCAACAACAATAAGAAAAATTGTAAGGTCTGTTTGAAAGTTCAACATCTCAGATCTAAAATCTAGTAATACCAGATTGTTAAAATACCTATTGAAAAAAAACTGTCTCCCATTCATCAAATTCTCAAAAGGGAAAGATAAGCTGCAGTTGAGGGCCAAATTACGCCATCAAAATGTAATTAAAGCAATTAATGCAAACGTGCAGTGCAACAAGATGATCTATGATATATTCTAGAATAATATGGACTGAAAGGAAGACAGAAAAATGAACAATGTGAAGGTCACCAATAACCTGCGAAATGCAATAAACAGGTTTTAATGATGGGCATGTCACTGTTTAAATGTTTATTCTCAGGAAAGGAAAATCCCATCACTACTGCAATTCCTGACAGAAAATCATGTTCTGGTTTTGTCTGATAAAAGAACAGATACCTATCTAGATATACCCAATATACATATACATCTAAAAATTCTCAGCCTAGCTAAGAAAAGAATGACTTAGATGCTATGCCACATACTTTCTCAAAGTTCTTTCAATCACAAGTTCCTTCAACCCCTTAGGGTCATAAGGGCACCACATGTATTGCAGCAATAACAGCAATGGTGTGTCTAGGGCAAATTTCTTCTACCATTCCTAAAAACATAAAAGTGCCTCAATGCTGGAAAGTTTTCAGCATACTTATTCATAAAGTATTAGGTTGGTGCAAAAATAATGACGTAATAATATCGTTTTTTGACGTATTTTTTAACGTCAAAAAACGACATTATTACGTCATTATTTTTGCACCAACCTAATACAATATAGATAATGTTCTATTTAATATGACCCAGAAATAATCAGATACATTTGTTTTTTGATGTCAACAAACACTTGTTGCCACTTTTGTAATGTTGACAAATACTCGTTGTCACTTTCATAATGCTTGTTGTAGTAGAGACTTTGTAATCGCATATACAACTATAGTACGCCATTGAACAATACTGGTGTCAGATGCCTTCGAATAACACTCGCACTAATAGTAATTGCTCGATAATACTCACTTGAAAAGTAACCACCAAATAGTGATCTGAATAGTAATCCATATAGTGATCAATTAGATACCACACTAATTCCCATATATACATTTCCTTTACCATCATGTGATCTACTTATTCAAAATGGGATCACCTGTGTTTGATCCCTGGTGATCCATGTTCAAACTCTAGTGTCCACAGCAACACTTTATTCTGATATGATAGCTTGACTACATAAAATCCAGAGATCAAGAAAAATGAATATACTGTATATTTCCACATATAAGATGACATTTAAATCCCCTAAATCACACTTAAAATTTTGGGGTCATCTTGTACTACAATTCTAAAAAAAGAAACCTTAAATTCAGAGTGATGTTTGGCAGAAGGCTAATCTTGGCCTCATTGCAATAACCAATAATGTACGTGAAAAGATTCACATTATCAAATAAACTGATAATAAAAGTAATAAAACCATTTCTACCTTATATATTACTGGCATAACTTCATAATAAATTGCCTATTTGAAGAATAATTCCAATTGCCTCGTCCACCACAAGGAAAGTTGGCTCCCTGTGCCGCGCATGGAGTATTGCTGCCATATATGGTCTGGTGCCCCTTCTGTTTGCCTCGGGGTTCTTGATAGGCTCCAGAAGTGGATATGCAATATAATTGGCCCTGCTCTGGCATCTCATCTACAGTCCCTTTCTCACAGACACGCCGTCGCCTCTCTCTGTCTGTTCTACAAATACTTTCATGGTAATTGCTCTGAGGAGCTACATTCACTGGTTCCCAGACTTCATGAATTCCAGTGACTTACGAGGCTGGCATCCCACTCTCACCCCTTCACTGTCGAAACTCCTAAATGTAGACGTCTCTTCTACTCTAATAGCTTCATGTCTCGCACCTCTCGCCTGTGGAACTCCCTTCCCTATTCCAGTTTCCCTGAGAGCTATAATCTCCAGCTATTCAAGTGTAATGTCAATCGACATTTCCAGTTGCCTTGATCTATCCACTACCCTTCTCCTCATCTTTTCTTCTATCACTCCTATCTGCTCTTGCTCTATATTTTCTGTAACCCCTTGCATCTTAGTGGCCTCCCACCTTGCTTGGGGTGAAATGCTTAAAAAAAAAAAATATATCAATGAAATCAACTTGTATCCATGCAAGCTTAGCTGAGAAAATGTAAACATCAAGTTATGACTGTGTTCACAGCAGCATTTATATTTCACTAAACTTTTAATAATCATTATGGCAGTGTTAATTACGGCAGTAATAACATTTAATATTCATTTCTCATTAAAAATACATTATCATACTGTTATTAGCGGCATTTTGTGAAGTATAAGAAAATGGCTCTTAGTACACCAGGCTGTTTGTAACTGTTTACAGATAGGAAAAGAAGAGGAAGAAGAAAAAGAATCGGTATTTATAAAAGATCACATGATAAAACGTGAACAAAACAAGGGTTTCCCTTTTAGGGTCGTGTATAGGAAAAACATGATACAGAATCAGTTTTGTTATTTTGTTTATTTTGAATTTCCATGAATACAGTAACAACATTTCCAATAACATCATCTTTCTATAATCAATAAGCAGTCATCTTATACTACAGGTATAGGACAAATTCATCAATATTTGCTATATTTTTTTACCTTGTCTTATTTAAAGGTGACCTTATAAGAGAAAATATACAGTATTTCAAATAAAGAAGGTCAAGGACAGATTATATTTCCCTCTGGTGACCAACATTTTACACATTTTTTTAGAACAATATTCACCCTGTACAAGGACCAAGAGCCACTCAAAGTAGAGGGTTACAGATTAAGAGACACAGTTTATGGGGATATGTGGGGAAGATAACAGTTAACTCTAAACTTGAACAGGTTAAAATTGTAGTGATCAGGGAACCATCCTCTTGGGAGTCAATTCCATGAAGTAGCAGTTTGTGAGAAGCTATTCAAGTGAAAATTACATCTCATCAATGTAATACAAAAGGAATGTATGTGGTTCACTGCAATGTACTTCTGATGGTGTTTTAGCTGTGAAGGTTAGAACTGGTGGAACTAAAGAATGTAGTTCTTCTGAAGATTTTCAATGGAAATAATGATAGTGAGCAAGAAGCTTGCAATGTTTTATCTATGAAAAAGGTGTTGTAGGGAGGAAAATCATTCATCACCCACAAGGCCATGTAGAAGTTTTTGGACTCTATTGAGACAGGAAAATGAAGATAGGTCAGTTCCTGCCCATATGTGGCAGCAGTAAACCATTTTTGGCATGATCTGGCTCTTGTAAAGGTAAAGGATAGCAGGGAAAGTCAGGTACTTACTGATGGTGATTTTATTGATTGGATCATATCTTGAGGCTTCCTATAATAAGACCTGCATATCAAACAGTCAAATGGATGCCAAAAAGCCTTGAGAAAGAAAGTATGGCTAAAGGTCAGCTGGGCACAGACAGTGTAGAGTGACACCCAACTGATCAACAGACGGTACAATGTGACTGACATTGATTCCAAAATCATAGCTGAGCATCACTCATTGAATCATTTGAATAATTTCCACAGATGACTAAGTTTCAAGAAAAACTTGATGTATATTTGCTGTCAATTTGATATTTATACAATACACAAGCTAACTTGATAGAATTGCTTGGTTGAGTAACCCCATACGAGAGTTTCTGTTCACACATGCACTCTAATATCTCCGCTTTGCTAAATGACATGATGCCTTCACAATGATCAGTTCTTGAGATATTCAAAACGGTGAGATTCATACCATACAGAACATATTTGTGTGCATACATATATATATATATATATATATATATATATATATATATATATATATATATTTATGAATAAAAATGACAATAGGAAAACTGGTAATTGCTGACGCGTTTCATCCAATGTCGACTTTATCAAAGCAAAATATGAAAATGAAATTAAATGAACAAAGTAACTAATAAAAACAAAAACAGGATGTACCTAGCAACTGGTATGTAGAGAAACACTATTTTCATATTTTTAACTGAAAAATAACGTCAGTAATTTTCCCGTGTGGAGAATATTGTCATTATATCTGTGTTGATGTATTCAACCATTTTCTTTTGATTTTATGAATCTGTTGTGTATATTTGTTTGTAAGAGCATTAATTTTGTTAAGAAAGGTGAAATAAGGAAAAATTTATGAGCACAAAAGAGACCTCACAAAAAACAACTTAGCTAATGCACTAGTCATACATAGAAATAAATTCAACCATAATTTTGATTTTAAAATGCTACACTCATAAAAAAAGAAAATAACTCACTCAGAAGGAAAATTCTGGAGAATGCCACCATAGTAAACTACCCAAATATTAATCTACGCCCAGGTTTTTTCAGTACAGAAAATAAGAAAATCAACCAATTCCACTATCTTGGTTTCAACCTATCAGTATCTTCAGGTAATTTTAGTCAATTGGTTTCTTAACACTTTATTTTTTAAAAATAAAAGTTTATGAACACTATATTTTTAAAAAAAATAAATGAATAAGCACATGATGTGAGGTGTGGTAGAAGGTGAGGAGGAAGTGAGAAAATCAAGTGTATTGGAAAAGTATCAGTGGGGGATTAAATGAAATATACATACTCTCTTTTTATGCCACTTCAAAGCAACTCAAATGGAATTTTTTAGCATGTATACAACAGTACATAATTTCTGATCTCTGGCTTAAAATTTTTTTTAAAATAAAATAAATGAACATAGCTACATTTCATCTAATCCCCAATACATTTCCAATACCGGCCTGAATGTCTGCAAAATCTCAAAGAAAAATTTGTGTCTTCCAACAGAAATCAAACCTGTATCCTCCACAGAACCACCATATAGCTTGACGTGCTATACCTTTTAGCTACAGAGGAAGCATCTGGTTAGCAAGGTTAAATTACTTGCTAACCAGGCTGGTAAATGTTGTTAATACTGTTTATTATAAACAGAGCATTTACTTAAATATTTGTATCTATAAAAATAACATATAAGGAAAAATATATTAAAAGTAATTGTCAGACATAGTACATTTCATTATATATATATAATCCTAGTATAATGATGAACTAGATCCAGCAGCAAGGCCTCTGATTGGGAGATTGGAGGTTTTGAGGAGCACAAAACCACTTCTTAATTGCTGTTATTCCCAGGTTATGCCTTGGCCTGGGGCAGTAGCACTTGTTAGAGTCCCAGATATGGCCAAATAATGAACATGGTAGATGAAGTTTCACGCATTGACACCCCAACACCAGCAATAAGAACCAGTGAGAGAGAGAGAGAGAGAGAGAGAGAGATCCCTTAATCCTTGTTAGGACATCTCCCTAGGAGAAAGAAATCTCTGATATAACACCTGCAGCACTCTAGCAACCAATAATGTTCATGTCCTCTTTTTTGGGAGGATCATTGCTTGTGTTGCTCAGAAAGTAGGATTTCCTCAGTGCACCATCTTTCTTCAATTTAAAAAGTTAATGTACAGGAATAATGGCATTGCATAACGTTTTAGAGGGATCTTGCTGGGTGGGCTATATGGCTGACCATATCTTAAAAGACATGACTATTATGATGAATCATAACAGTATTAAAAACATTGATACTAAGCAGTCTGGCACTGTACCTGGTGAAAGGGCAGGTGTCAGAAAAAAGTACCTAATGTTGTGACTATTCATAGTTGCTAAATTTGTGGAAAACGACACAATTTACTGACTGGGCTTAAAATTCATGTCTGTGTGTCACATAGGTAAATCTTTGCAGGATGTTGTATGATGGCCGTGCTTGATAACAAGAGAGTAGCCATCATATATATGCAGACATATGTATATCTATATACATGAACACATAAATATACATATATATTTATACACAGGTTGTTGTCAATTTATGACCAATGTGACTAACGACTAACTTTATGGCCATAACCACAAATTGCTATGACTGTTCTTCGTCGAGCAACATGAGAGTTTTCCAGCTTGGTGTAAAACAATTTCCACCCCAGCAACTTCTGACAGTGCTAGGATACTCTTATACCCATCAAGCTCAGTGTTAGGGCAGCCTTAGTACAAGGCATTTTCCCCTCAAGATGAAATTCTCTTTGTCTACTCCTCAACTTGTGTTGACAATTTTGCTAGAAAGAGAAAGAATTGGTAAAGATTCTGCACCTATACAATCAATGGTTATAATGAAGCAGTGGACAGCTAAGGATTTTTTTTTAATCATTTCACCCCAAGTAAGGCAATAAAAACACTAGGACACAAGGGGGTTACTGGGTGTGAAAAAAACTACTATTAATAAGAGAGAACAATAAAAGAACAAGAATTAAGAAGACATAAGATGATGATTGACATTGCGTTTAAATTTTTGAAAATCAAAGTTGACTTGGAAGCAAAAAGCCAGAAGTGTGTTTCACAAGTGAGAAGTGTGATACAAGAAACTGTTAGCATATGACTTATGATTACATCTAGCCAATTCAACTTTAAAAAGGTGAAACCTAGCTGCCAATCTCATACTGC
Organism: Acanthosepion lycidas; assembly: GCA_963932145.1. NCBI lineage: Eukaryota > Metazoa > Mollusca > Cephalopoda > Sepiida > Sepiidae > Acanthosepion > Acanthosepion lycidas. The sequence goes on along the minus strand of OZ010589.1, from coordinate 82,664,513 downwards.
ACTTGAATTCATAAAGTCTGGGTACCATAGTGGAAAGTTCATCAGAACAATTACTCTGAAAGTATTTATAGAAAAGGCACAGGGAAGTTACATTATGGCAGTAGGAAAGGGGCTGAAGCAGAGATGTGAGGTCAGGACCAATAACATTGCAGATTCTTCTTTGCATTTTATCCAGAATCTCTAAATATATAGCAGGAGCACCATACCAGATGTGGCAGCAATATCCGAAGCAAAGATGAATGGTAATCTTATAAATATCATTATCAGAAGGTTTATAAACTTCTTGTACATTTTGAAGTAATGGACTCAAACAATGAACAATTTACAAAGATTGAATGATGGCACTCGTCCTGGGTAAGACGATAAAATACATCCGTGTCCTGGGTAAGACGATAAACTACATCCAGCAGCAAGGCCTCTCATCAGGAGGTTTTGAGGAACGTGGAACCACCTCTTAATTGCTGGTGTTCCCAGGTCCACCCTGACCCATGGTGGTAGCACCTGTTAGGGTCCCAGCTCTGGGCAAATAGTTAACTATTACCAGCAATACTTTTTTGAAAAAAATTACCAGCAATACAATTTTGAAATAAAAATATTACCAGAAACAGATTTTTGACAAAACAAAATATTATCAGCAATAAAAAATGTTGTCGACATTAAATAATCCATTGAGGTTGATATGCCGTAAAAGAAAATAAACCAAACCAATGAACAATGGCACATGATGTGTTTTATCCATATCATGAAACTTATAAGGAGAAAAATAAACAAGCAATTCAGACAAAGCTCACCATGTTTGTGAAAACAACTCTACCAGCTAACGAGCCATACACCAGCTGATGACATAGATGATCCACAACCAGCGGCTAGTAAGGTATATATGTATGTATTTTCTAAATTTTCCAATTGAAATGTTTTCTGGTTTTGCACCTGTATTTTGGCTTTTTTTTTTTTTTGTATGTTCGGCAGATTTTACACCAACTGTATTGTTGTATATAGTGTTGAACTTAAACTTGATGAATGTAAAGAATAAGAAAGAGAACTATGTGTAGGGAGAAGATAAAAATGGCATCAAGTCTAAAGAAACTTTTAAAATTATAGAAAATGCAATAAGGTAAAGAAAGATTGTAAAAGTAATTACAAATTGACTCATGACCATTAGGTCATACTGCTGATATATATGGTCTGGAGCACCTTCTATTTGTTTCTGGGCTCTTGACAAGATCCAGAGACGGTTATGCAATGTAATTGGCTCTGATCTGGCATCTCGTCTGCAGTCACTCTCTCACAGATGTGCCGTCGCCTCTCTCTGTCTTTTTTACAAATACTTTCATGGTAATTGATCAGATGAGCTGCTTTCGCTGGTTCCCAGACTTCATGAATTCTAGTGTCCTACGAGGCTGGCATCCCACTCTCACCCTTTCACTGTTGAAACTCTTAAATGTAGCCATCTCTTCTACCCCAATAGTTTCATATCTTGCACCTCTCGCCTGTGGAAGTCCCTTCCCTTTTCCTGTTTCCCTGATAGCTATAATCTCCAACTATTCAAATGTAATGTCAATCAACATCTTTAACTATTCAAATGTAATGTCAATCGACATCTCCAGTTGCCTTGATCTATCCACTATCCTTCTCCTCATCCTTTCCACTATCACTCCTATCTGCTCTCGCTCCAAATCCTCTGTAACCCCTTGCGTGCTAGTGGCTTCCTGCCTTGCTTGGGGTGAAATGCTTAAAAAAAAAAAACAAACAATTGTGGATATAATTTAATGATAACTTATATATATGTGTGTGTCTAGGGACCTTTGAAAAGAAGCAATACCTAAGGTTTAAAACAAATTTTAAAAAACATCTGTCTACCTTTCTCCCCAGACTGCAACCCCCTTGGTTATTATTTGTTGGCTGCAGTTGAGCAAGAGACCAACAAAACTACTTATAATACCAAAGATTAACTGAAGGCAAAGATTTTGGCAGCATTCACCAACTTAAACAAGGAGGCTGTCCAGAAGAGTTCCAGGAGATTCTGAGGTCGATTTGGAGACTTTTGTTTGAGCCAATGGTGATTTTCTTGAATGAATTTACTCTATAGTATTTCAAGATATTTTTGTGCAATTTTTGGTAAAGATATCTGATATTTTTAATTTTTGCATAATTTAGATGACAATTTATCCATCACACCCTATATATATATATATATATATATATATATATATATATATATGAAAGTATGTTTCAAAAATAATATCTGATAATTAATTTCACCTTTATGGCTTCATCAAAGGGATAACGAAAAATGTGTTGTAGGTGTATGCATTTGTGCCTGTTTAAAATAATTAAATCTTATATAAGATTTGATTATTTTAAACACACACAAATGCATACATAATGAGATTTAATTTAAGCATATGCATACATACACAACACATTTTTCATTATCTATCTGATGAAGCCATTTGAGGCAAAATGCATGCTTTTATGAACATTATTCCAAATGTCAATAACTTATATCTCTGTTGGGATTACACACCCAAATTTATTATATATATATATATATATATATATATATATATATATATATATATATATATATATATACTGCATATGTCTGTGTATGTGAATAAACATATGCATGTGTGAGCATGTGTAGGCATAAGTATTTATCATTTAAGCATTAAGATCATTGATATATATATATATATATATATATATATATATATTATAAATTGATTTATTTAAAATATGTTTTTTTTCGCTACACAGTTCTAACCATGTTTCAAAAATGGAAGCTAAAAGCTACAAATTTAATTTTGTAATTAAATTAAAGACATTAGTTCCATTTCATCCTCAAGCGAATTATTTTAAATAAATCAATTTATAATATTAATGCTCTGTAAATTTACATTGAGCACTATTTTGTAAAAATAAAAATATCTATAAGAACACCGGATTATATATCTTACTGTTCTTTCTTTTTATTTATATATATATATATAAAATTTATTCCCTAGCAAAAAAACTAAATTGCCCATAAATAAAAATAAATAAAAGTAAGTCACATGTCTAGAGCTGAATCAAAATCAGACTAAATCTGCTACAGATAAAAAAAAAGAAAGAAAAATGACAAAATGATCACAGCACACATCCACATGGACAAGTGCACACACAAACATGGAGAATACAGAAGAAAATTTACACTAGTGTTTAATGTGTATAAAAAGAAAAAAATGATAAAAATATAAGCAGTAAATAGCTGATATCCCCTGAAGAGTGGGAGAACAGGTCTGTCTACAAAACTCTGAAGTTGGGATGTTGAAGATAACATCAATCAGCTAAGTTACAAATTTTCCCCACGTTAATCCTATATATATATATATATATATATATATATATATATATATATTCACGCTTGCAATTTTTTTGTTTAAAAGTATATTTACTCAGTTTTGTATCCAAAACATAAACAAAGCAATTTCTAAACAAATAAAGTTGTTTTTATTCCAACATATTCTTATTAATTCAAACATTATTTTTAGTCAATACTTTATTTGAGTAGACACTCTGTTTATTAGGTTGGTGCAAAAATAATGTCGTTTTCTCACATATGTTACTATGTGAGAAAACGACATTACTTTTGCACCAACCTAATATTTTGAACATAATTTATTTCATCTACCTGTCTGCATAATAAAATAAATACTGTTTAAAATAAACAGAAAGTTTTCACAAATCCACATACAGGTATCCGCTAAAAATAACATTTGAAGTAATAAAAGTATATAAATATGTACAGCGTGATTGAAAAGTAACTCCCCATCATACTATAATTTTTACAAGAAATCGACAAGAGAGGAAAGCGTTTAGCATGAGATTTTATTTAAAATTTGATATTGGCACCAGATTTCACTACAAGCTTCTCAATCCACCCAAGAATCTCGTCATCATCTGATTTCACCAGGAACTTTTGTGGTATGAAAGACATAACTTCTTGTATTCACCTTTCAAGTTCTTCCAGAGTCTTGGTTTGGTATAGTAGACTTGCTCATTTAACCAATCCCATAGAAAAAAGACACAGGACATTAAGTCAGGACTCCTGGTTGGCCACTCATGCATAAAATAGGGAGTTACTTTTCAATTTCCCTATATATAAATATTAAAAACAACAGACATTTTGAATTGATTAATTTTAATGATGAATTTTTTCAAATTACAAATAATCCTTCTTAGACAAGAAAGAAAATCCGTCAGAAATTGTCCAAAGTTCCTCCTTGTCTGAGGAGGATTACCGGGGGAAAAAAAAGTGTGATGAAAGAAAACTTAGAAAAAATAAAAGAAAACAAATCCAATGTGAGTGAAAGACACAAGGTAAAATGTGAAGTGAGACATGTAGAGAGAAGAATAAAGACATAGAATAGAGAGGCAAAATCATTGGAGAAAAAGTGATACAAATAGACAGAAAATGAAAGGAAGAAAAGACGAGAGACAAGGTGAGAGGAAATAAGATGAGACAGTGGAAATGAGAAGAGAGAAAGGAAGAGGGAGAGTGAGAGAAAACTAAAAAAACAAGCAGAGAGACAATGATAAGGGGAAGATGAAAGACAAGGTGAGAGAAAATAAGATGAGACAATGAAAAGGAAAAGAGAGAAAGGAAGAGGCAGAATGAGAGAAAACAAAATGAGACACGCAGAGAGACAATAATGGCAAGGTGAGAGAAAATAAGATGAGACAGTGAAAAGGAGAAGAGAGAAAGGAAGAGGGAGAGGGAGAGAAAAAAAAACAAGCAGAGAGACAATGATAAGGGGAAGATGAAAGACAAGGTGAGAGAAAATAAGATGAGACAGTGAAAAAGAGAAGAGAGAGAGGGAGAGAAAAAAACAAACAAACAGAGAGACAATGATAAGGGGAAGATAAAAGACAAGGTGAGAAAAAATAAGATGAGACAGTGATAAGGAGAAGAGAGAAAGGGAGAGAGAGAGAAAAAAAACAAGCAGAGAGACAATGGTAATGGGAAGATGAAAGACAAGGTGAGAGAAAATAAGATGAGACAGTGAAAAGGAGAAGAGAGAAAGGAAGAGGGAGAGTGAGAGAAAAAAAACAAGCAGAGAGACATTGATAAGGGGAAGATGAAAGACAAGGTGAGAGAAAATAAGATGAGATGGTGAAAAGGAGAATAGAGAAAGGGAGAGGGAGAGAAAAAAAACAAGCAGAGAGACAATGATAAGGGGAAAATGAAAGACAAGGTGAGAGAAAATAAGATGAGATGGTGAAAAGGAGAATAGAGAAAGGGAGAGGGAGAGAAAAAAAACAAGCAGAGAGACAATGATAAGGGGAAAATGAAAGACAAGGTGAGAGAAAATAAGATGAAACAGTGAAAAGGAGAAGAGAGAAAGGATGAGGTAGAACGAGAGACAAGCAAAGAGACAATGATAATGGGAAGATGAGAGACAAAGTGACAGAAAATAAAATGTCACAAGAAGAGAGACAATAAAAAAAGAAGCATGAGACAAAGAAAATGGCATTAACAAGATAAGACAATGAGAGAAAAGGAGAGAGAAAATGAAAGGAATAGAAGACAAAGTAAAAAAAATTAAAAGAATGCAGAGATCAAGCAGAGAGACAAAAGAGGAAGAGAGACAAAGTGAGAGAAAACAAAATGAGACAGGCAGAAGAAAGATGAAGTGAAAAAAAAAAAAAAGTGACAAAAGTCAAGCGGAGAAAAAGAGAAAGGAGACAAAGTGAGAGAAAACAAAAGGGAGAAGAGAGAAAAGCAGTGAATAATGAAAGGAAGAAATCAGCACTAATAAAATAAAGCAATGAAATAAAAAAGAAAAGAGACAAGGAGGGAGAAAAATAAAAGAAAAAGAAGCAAGTCAGGAAGATAGAAAATAGAAGAAATAAAGAAAGAGAATCAATTAGAGAGAAAACGAAAGAAGAAAAAGAAGACAAGTTTGATAACAATATCAAAATAAAAATGGATAAAAGAAACAGTAAAGAAAAGAGAGCAGTCACAAGAGAAGAGGGGGGGAAACAAGAAGTGAGAAATAAAGAAAGAAAAAATAAAAAGTAAAGAGGTGAGATAGAAGGAAAGAGAAAAATGTATAAAAGAAACAAAAAAAAAATCTTTTGTATATTCATTTCATGGCTTTAAGCTGCTTATAAGTTGAAATAATAGACCTTAAAAAATACTTATTATAGACAAGGAGAATTTCTCAAGACAGACGGTCGGTTAGCCAGTCAAAGAAGTATCAAAATCATGAAAAGAATGGCATAAAAAGCTTTGAGTGAAGATTTGATTTTCTGAGCTAAGCAATGGCCATTTTGGCTACAGTCAAGGAGGATTTGGGTCATTGTGTTGGATTTTCTTCAGAAAAAAAATCCAAAGAGGAGATTGGTGTCTTGTGTTTTTCAGAAAAATATTTTGACCATTTTCTATAAATATATCAACATACAAATACATGTATAAAACATATTTAGATATATGTTAAAAATAATTTATATATATATATATAAACATATTGGCATCTTGATGTAGACAAAATATATGCACATATACTAATCTAGACATACACACAGGACATATAATTTGACACAAAATAAAACATTCATCAAGATACAAAGAAGTATGCAGACAAAAGACAAGCAAGAAACTTCAGGTTGATTAAGTTGGTTAATTTAACCACACATCAACCTTTGTGGAGATATTTTATGTTGAACATAAGCCTGAGGAAACAAAAAGTATTAATACAAAGATAGAGACAGGCCCAGTTTACAGTCAAACAGGGCGGGTCAACACTAAAGAGATAAAAGTAGAAGCAAGTCCTGTTTACATGAATCAAAACAGAAGACATGGGTCTGTTTGACACAAGAGTCACAAAGGTCAAAACAAGTTCAGAGTAAGCAAGAATAAAAAAGGTTTAGTTTACACAAAAGTAAAAAGGTAGATATAGATTTGTTTTATGCTGAAGTCAAAAGATGAGATATAGGTTCAGTTTGCACTTGAGCCAAAAAGGTAGACAGAGTTTCAGTTTATACTAGAGTCAAAAAGGTATAGAGAGTTTCAGTTTATACTAAAGTCAAAAAAGCAGAAGTTCAGTTAATACTAGAGTAAAAAAAACAGAGGTTCAGTTTATACTAGAGTCAAAAAAGCAGAGGTTCAGTTTATACTAGAGTCAAAAAAGCAGAGGTTCAGTTTATACTGGAGTCAAAAAAGCAGAGGTTCAGTTTATACTACAGTCAATAAAACAGAGGTTCAGTTTATACTAGAGTAAAAAAAAAACAAAGGTTCAGTTTATACTAGAGTCAAAAAAGCAGAGGTTCAGTTTATACTAAAATCAAAAAAGCAGAGGTTTAGTTTATACTAGAGTAAAAAAAACAAAGGTTCAGTTTATACTAGAGTCAAAAAAGCAGAGGTTCAGTTAATACTAGAATAAAAAAAGCAGAGGTTTAGTTTATACTACAGTCAAAAGGTAGAGGTTCAGTTTATACTAGAGTCAAAAAAGCAGAGGTTCAGTTTATACTAGAATAAAAAAAACAGAGGTTCAGTTTATACTAGAATCAAAAAAACAGAGGTCCAGTTTATACTAGAATAAAAAAAAACAGAGGTTCAGTTTATACTAGAATCAAAAAGGTAGAGGTTCAGTTTATACTAGAGTCAAAAAGATAGAGGTTCATTTTTCTTTTATGCTAAAATCAAAAGATTAGATATGGGTTCAGTTTGCACAAGAGTCAAAAAGGTATAGAGAGTTTCAGTTTATACTTGAGTCAAAAACATAGATATAGATCTGATTTACACTTGAGTCAAAAAAGGCAAATATCAGTCTAAATTACACTAGTCAAAAAGGTAGTCACATTTCCAGTTTACACTAGTCACAAAGATCAATATAGGTTTGATTTCCACAAGACAAAAAATGCAGACATAAGTTCAACTTATTTAGATTACACTTGACTCAAAAAGTTAAACATAGGCCCAATTTATGCTAGATCAAAAAGATAGGCACAATTCTTGTTTATAGGTAAACCTACAAGTATCCACATAGAAGGTAATCTCTTTTGGTGGGTTTTACCCTTCTGTAGTGGATGCAGTTGGCATATTCTAACAAAGCCAAAAACTGATTAAAGGTAAAAGATCTGTATGGAGGTGAGTGAATGATTTTTAATTTCTTATTTTATTGCCTTTTGCCAGGGTTGATAAAGGAGGAAACAGTTTTCTGCAGCTTCTACTTTGGTAGTAAAATTAGTTATGAGAGAGTAGTTTGAGGGAGTGCCTACTCGATCAACTCACTTCCTCATCCACCATTATGATATGCAAGCAATGAGTAACAAACTTCAGGTGCTTGAACAGAACACAGGAAGAAATGGATGCATACCTTTCTCAAAGACATTAAAGTGAAATAAACATATGAAGCCTTTAACAAAATTTCTTTGCTTGAAACTTTATCTGCAGCCTGCTGAGATAGCTGTCACAGGCAAAAGCAATACTTTCAAGGAAGGAAACTTGAAAAGTTGGTGCAGCATAATTTTGCTCTTCGTATTTCTCTGTAGACAATCATGGCTCTCCACAGTTTCCTTTAATATATGTTAATTGCCATGATTTCTTTGAATAAAGAGTGGAGTGGTTTTCTGTTTCAATCTACACAGTTTGCAATTCAGAATTTTTCCTTCTTGTAGAGTGGTTGTCACCTAAAGCTAAAAAGCCCAGTCTACCCTATGACTTTACTCATAGTTGATAGGAGAAGTATTTATACCTTTCTTGAGGATATTAATGCAAAAGTGAGTGTAACAGATTCAGCTTGAATTTGAACTCACTTAGCCAAATCCATTTTTTATGCTCTTAACCATTGCATCATCTGCACATTTTCATGAATTTAGCAGTAAAACAAAAAAAAAATTATTCTCTCTCATCCAACAGTGGTTATCAGTGAAACAAGAAACTGAAAAAACTCAAGTAGTCGCTGACCATTTTCATTCACTTTTTCCCACTCAAAAGGAGTCATGATCACTGCCAAATTTGGTACTGAAGTTATCCAGGTGGATTTTTTGCTTGATGCTGTGGATATTTCCAGTTGAGGTTGTAAGGCTCTCATAGAACTCCTCTTTTGCCTCAAGTGAAGCAGTTCAGGTGGGTGCATACACACTGATGAGAGTAAGGGGACCTTAATGGTGTTGAGGGGAAGAGTGAGAAGTCATGCAGTGATGTTGCTGGTCCCACCTTTTTCAACAAAGTATTCTTGCCAGCGTAGTTCACTCCATGTTCCATGGGCTCATCCGAGCTCTTCCCCTGCTAGTAGAATGTGTAAACTTTCTCTTTCAGTGTACCCACTTCAGCCAGACAAAGAGCAGCTATATCGACATTTAGTCACTTGAGCTCATGATTTATAATGACTGTGTTCCTGGCATCACCAATGTCTCTGAGGTTCTCTGTAAGGCCTGTCAATATGGTCTGGACATTCCAAGTTCCCAATTTTAAAGCTGGTCTTTTTTGTTTTTGTTTCCTTTTGCTTGGTGCAGAATTCTCCGCCGTGTCTGTCAGATTTCTTCTAATCCCCATGCACCCAATGAGGAAAGCAGACTGTGGTGGGACATCATCTTTTTGGCTGGGGCCTGCCCAACTTGAGGTGGGCAACAGATGTTTAATGAGATCTAAGAGTTCCTCCCATCGTCAGGAGCAACCCCTGGTGCCAGGCTCTATGCCAATTGTGCCATGATTTACATCTACTGGACTGTATACTTGAGAAATTTTAATAAAAAAGAATGTACTCTCCACAGGATTTGAACTTGCCTACTCTTTTTAAGGAGGAACCAGCATGAAATACATCATGTTTTTACCACTCAGTTATGAAGAGCTTCACAATAAAGCAAAACTCTATTTTGATTTTAAAGTGCATTCACTTGTTCAGATTTTTCTTGAAATTCATATCTGCCCATTTTCATATCTAAAATGTAAACAAAGCAATTTCTAAAGAATTAATGGATTTTACTTTTTAATCTGACATACTTTTATGACTTTAAACATTATTTTTAATGTTTTAAAGTAATTTTGTTGATCTTTGGTTTCTTGGTTTATATATATATATATATATATATATATATATATATATATATATATATATATATATAAACATTAAACATTATTTTAGTGGATACCCATATTTAAGCAGACGCTTCATTTATTTTAAACAGTATTTATTTTATCTAATGGCTTGTGTACACAAGATCCTGCCAATGGCATATTTTTTATTAAGTTTTCTTGAGTACTCAGACAAGAAGATGAAATAAATATTTTTTTTAAATAAATGTACTCAAAATATAGGTATCCACTAAAAATAATGTTATATATATATATATATGTTTATATAAAACAAATAACATTAAACATTTGAACCCAACATATTAGGTTGGTGCAAAAATAATGACGTAATAATGTTGTTTCTGACGTATTTTTTAACGTCAAAAAACGACATTATTATGTCATTATTTTTGCACCAACCTAATACTAAATAAATTTCAGGCTTATGGGCACATCTCATTGAAATATCAGTTCTAATATGATCACTGAAGTTAAGTAATGTCAAGCCTGGTCAGTACCTAAATGGGTGACCACTTGGAATACCATGTGCGATATGCTTGTATGTGTGGGTGATATAATGAATCAAAATTTTTCTCAGAATTTTTACTCAGATAACTGAGTTTCAATTCAAGTTGGGTTCATTATATTCACTTAATGCAAATACTCTTACTATCCCCAAATAAAAAATTCTTAAAATTCAAAAATTGTTTCTGTCTTTAAATCACCTACAAAGAGTTGATAAGTTGTAGAAAACAAACCAATCAAACTAAATATAGTCCATTTAAATAAATACAGAAAATCTAAAGTTCCAAATGAATACATGAAACAATATTTCAAAAAAATTAAATTGATGAAAATGTCTTTGAAAATGGACTGTTAGCCAAAAGCACTTTGACATTGGAAGTTTTATTTACTAATATCAACCAGAAATCAAAGTTATTAGGAATATTGAAAAAGTATATTAAAAAAAATCAACAAAGAACTTTTATTGCTTTTTAATCAAATGCGCATAAATGAAAAAGTGCTACCCAAATACACCCATATATATATATATATATATATATATATATATATATATATATATATATATATATACATATATATATTTGATAAAAATATAGTTTAAGTTATGCTATATTCATTGGTAAAATTGCTCAATATCAGGGACAGATTGTATATAAATATAAATAAATTGAAATGTTATATAACAAGATGACTTGAAGATTGTATTAAACATCTAACAGACTGTTATCATTCTGTATTGACCTCAGTGTCCACTATATATATATATATATATATATATATATATATATATATATATATATATATATATATATATATATATTATTTATTTAAAAAAAAATTTATAACATAAATATGTTATAAACTCACTACAAAAATAGCCATTTTGTTTCAACACCCTCGGTGTCTTATCAAGCCTATATCTGCTCTACTTTGTATTGAGCACTCTTTTAAGAATAGTAATTGTTGGTTATTGAAATTCATTCCATATACACCAATCATATACTTGGGTATATATATATATATATATATATATATATATATATATATATATGCAAACACACACATACATACATGCACAGAAGCTGTTTCAATACAGTCTATGATATTTTTGGTCAAATATCTAAACAATCTATCAAAAATTTCATTCACCATGAAGATCACAAAGATTGCAATATACCAAATTCTGACATAAAAAGGGAAAAGATGATAGAAAAATCTTGTTTGTATTTTAGTGTTGATTGCATTTGCACCCCCATATACATGGGCAAAATTCCAGATTTTCTTATTGTTGCACCCTGGCTTTTAAAACCACATCATCACTTCATTTTCATCTTTAGTAGACTGTATTGAAAATAAGAGAGAAATATATTTTCAGTGGTGAGGAGTTATTGCAAGCATCATTAATAGAATATGGCAATGATTGCCAATTGTGGAACTTTATTGAAGGAATACATTTAAAGGAATTGTCAATGATCAGGGATTAGGTGAAATACAAACACAAAATACATTCATCTTTAATTATACTTCAGCACTTCAGAATAAAAACTTATGATTTAATAGAAAAACTGACTGCAAGAGCTTTAATTACAACAAATATTGTGAGGAAATAACAACATTCAAAAAAGTGCAGTGCAGTGCTCGCCGGCAGGCCAGATATTTTTTCTTCTTCAGTCGCCTCAAGGAAATGGGTTGTATGGCTCTCTTTCTCAGCTGTTACACTGGACAGTTGTGAAACAGACACCAGCTCAGCTGCACCTACTTTGACTTCCTCTTTGTCCATCTGTCAATTCGTATGTCCAGCTCTATTGCACGCCGTTCGCCGAATGACTTCGGTTCTGTCGTGCTGCTGGTACCCTGCTTTTTATGCTATTCCAATATGGCCAAAATTTGCATGTGTTCAAATATTGTCTCGTTTTAGATGAGATAGGCACGCATAAATTGTGTCTACAATAGCGGCCATATTTCTTTTTGTCATCACTTTGCAGGCAAGACACATTCACGCTTGCTTCGAAGTAAGGTAAGTCATGTCTTTCATCACACTAAATATGGAGATTTATCACTTAGACCAATTTTTTAGTCATTATGCTCCAAGAGGCACATGTTATTTACTAACCTTACTTTAGTCTGGTACTAGGCCTACAGTAAGAGAGCATTCAGTAAAGATCAAATTCCCAGCAAGTAAATGTAAATCTTTCTATGTAACAAATATGTTAAACATTTTGCTCTACCATAAGACATAGTTTTTTTGTATGTTGCTAAATAAGGCTTTCAACAAAATTCTGACATTCATAGCTCCAACTGCATGTACAGATTTAAAATATAAAATATAAATAAAATATATAAATATATAAAAATATAAAACTGCTTAGATGTATCTGACGTACTTTTATAAGGATCTGAAAATTGCCAAAATGCAAAAAGAAGATGTTGACTTCTTATTTACAAAGCATGTCAGATACAGCATCTAAATCAATTCTCCTGTCATTTATAACTTAAATGATTATTTCATATTCATTTCTGTTTTAGCAATGTCAGTATAACTGTTTGAAAATACAGATCTAATATTTGGGATTTACCAATAAATTTGATCAAGGAACACTGGTGTATTTTCTCAGATTTTTTTGAGAGGAAAACTGTGGCTGGTGATTGATTAGAAATGGAATGACCCATATATAATGGCCAGCTACTCATTTCTGAGTGCACCCTTGCACTAGGACATCAAGCAAATCCCTGTTGTAGACACTTGCTCAAGCACTTTTGTGCTAATTTAACACCCACAGAACCTAACTGCAACTATGCTGAGCAAACCATAACTAAAATTTCTGAGAGAGAAGTATTAGGTTGGTGAAAAAATAATGTCGTTTTCTCATGTAGTAACATATGTGAGAAAACGACATTATTTTTGCACCAACCTAATAGAATCTGGTTTGATCTACAGCTTGAACAAGGCTAGTATGCTTAAAATCTTGGTCATGAGGACTTGTGACTTCATGCTAGCACAACTATCAGTGGCTTCCAAACAGTTCCATCTACCTAGATTTATGCACAAGGCTTCGGTCAACCTTTGGTATAGTTCTCAGGCATTACCAACATTGTTGTCTGTTGGGGTTGTCTCCCCAGGACAATAACACCAAGATCTCACCACCTCTGTCAATCAACCATGGTACGGTTGGAACCAGAGTCTTATGGTCAGAAAGCAAACATTGTAACCATTTGGCCATGTGCCTATATTATATAATTTTTATATGCTAATATCCTGTTTATATAAGTAAATTCAAATAACTGACACTTAAACTCTGATGCCAAAAAACTGGTATCACTGTTATTTTTTTTACATTTTTGTTTGTCTTTTTTTGGCATTGATAAATACATAGCAAGCCAAAAACAAAAGCATTGTTATTTGTTAGGAATGTGAATTAAAAAGAAAAAAAAAGAAACATTTTCTTATCTATTAACAAAATTGAATAAATGGCAGCAGAAAAGATGATTTCAGATTTTAGAAGACTCAACAAATCTGTGCCTGATGTGGATTTAAAACCAAAGATAACTGGTAACTTCAAGAGTGGCCCAGTATCAAAATATGTTTCAGTTTGAGTGAATAAAACCAAGAGACATGCATAAAATAGAGACAGCAAAAAAGAAGATTAGAATATAACAATGTTGAAAAGAAAGAGGATGAAAAAAAGGGAAGGATTAAAATAAATGATGAAAAATAAGGATTGTATGAAAAGGAAAAAGAGAAAAAAATGAAAAGCATGAAGAAGAAAGAAAATGAGAAAAAGAAAGAAGATAAAAAAAAAAGAACAGAAATAAAGAAAAACAAAGAAAAACAAAATTGGGAGAAATAGAAAAAGGAAAGAAAAGAGAGAAAGGAAAAGAGAAAAGAAAAAGAGGAGTAAGAAAAAAGAAAACGCAAAAAGGAAAGTAAATGAAAGAAAGCAAGAAAAATAAATAAATAGATTAAAGAGTAGGAAAGAAAAAATAGAATGAAAATGAATTATGGAGAGAATAAGGTGAAAGAGAAAGAAGTGAAGAAAATGATAAAAAATAAAACAGAAATGGAGACAGAGAGAGTGAAGGTAAGAATAAAAAAGAAAAACCAAAAATGGCACCACTTATTGAAAATGACAAAGAGAATCACTTCACTTGTAAATATTGGTCAAATTTACTCCGCAAAGCCAATGAGAGTGGCTGGCAGGCAGTGTGGGTAGAGTGGTGGTGTCGAAGATAAAGATTACCAAAAAATAATAAAAAAGGAAAAAAAAAAATTAAATTATACAAATAAAAAAAGCCAACATAAGTACATTGGTACAAGAGGACCAAAGTGCCTGTTTGTGATTCACAAGACAGATACAGATCTGAATTTGTAAGGGTGGGGAGAAACACTCTCTTATGGTGTAACTACCAGAAAAAAAAGTAAAACAAACACACACACACAGAGAAAATAAAAAACATTAATACACAGAAGAGAGCAATAATATTTTTCCCTCCATTGATGTTGTGTCATAGTGGAAGCCTTTAGTTTGTTGTAGGCTATTAACACTACAAAGAAAGAAAAATCAATTTGTCTGGTGACAATACCAAGAGTCCAGGGAAGGGGGTTCAAATTAGACAAAAAAATATTTAAAAAAGAGAAAAAAAAACAAAGAAAAATCAAAGACCGCCACCAGAAATGACATCAATAAATAAAAGAGTAAAAAAAAAAAAAACATTTTCATCTGAAAACAAAATAAAGATAAAAATAATAAACTGAGAAGAACAGAGTTGTAGGGGGGGGGCAGTCAGGTGTGGTCGAGGGGGTGTAGATGTTCTTAGCGGCCCACTAAGCCCAATCTCATAAGTGGATAGCATGAAATTATTTACACATGGCTACTTTTGGCTCTGTGTGTGTATATGTATGTATGGCTGCATGCATAAATCTGTAATTAGTAAGTATTGATATAGACATACCAACATACATAAATAAATGATACTGAAAAAGTTCTCCACAGACACACTACCCAAATAAATCTGGCCAAATGATTAAAACCCAGGATTTATTTAGGAGTCTATTCTTGGTCAGGTGAAGAACATCTCAGTACCATATTTAGTGTTTGTTTGTAATAGGTATCTTCATTGATTCACTAAAAAATTAGGGTACAATGATGAAAAATTTCCCAAACTTAATAAAATCATAGTTTTATCATCAAAATCTTTATGTTATTATTAAGAGGAAAGACCAAAGGTTTTTTCATTATTAAATTATATTTTTTGATTCTTTTTTTAGAATGTTCATAATTCTGGTTAAAAATAATTTTTTCAAGCATTAGCAGGGAGCAGGGGTCAAAGATTATAGTTTAGGAAATTATAACATCTTTTTTGTGGTGAAAAACACACTGATTTCGAAATTCTTCCAAAAGTCAAATAATTGTTGGATTTTAATGAAACTTTCAGGAACTATTCACAGATGAATTAAATTATTTTAGAAATGTTTCTTTTTTACAAAATCTTGATAAAAACATTTTTTTAAATCTGTTTCTCCCCCCCCCCCAACTTATTTAATTTTATGAATTTCATTTAATGTTTGTATTAGTTATACACAGAAATCCTTGGAGAATTTAAATAAGCAATTTTTTTTTTCGTAAAACAGGACCACCAGTTATTGAAAATCTGCTCTGAATTGTAAAATAAAAAATACAATACAACTACGAAATAAATTAATTAAACTTTTAACTGCTTTTATGAATAAGATATATTATAGACATTACTGTTTAAGAAAACTTTTTTTTCCAATGAATAATAAAATTTAATAAAAATCTGTTTCATCTTTTTTTTTAATTTTAATTAGAATAATTTACAAAGTTTTAAATCTTTTAAATTTTTGCATTAATTTGTTACCAGTTAAGTGATATTTTTATAAAGTAAAAATTATATTTACTAATCAGAAATGAAAAAGCTTATTACAATTTATCAACCCCCAAAGTTTAAAAAAATTTAGAATTTTTTTGTATGATTATACATGTGCTGATTTTTGTAAATAAAGACATCTATCTGCGACATTATTAGAAAATAAGAGTGATAACTATCAGTCAGTTATGTGCCATAAATGATACATGCTTAGACAACCATGTATCTTTCAATACATGACTGACGAGGCAGATTTTTTTCCGCAGTAGGTTTCCATTTCTTTCTGCGGTAGACCAGTTGCCATCTGTCCTGTTATTTACACATAGCTGGGGTGGAGAAGAGGATTCATAGCTTTCCCAAGGGTAATAACTACAGTAGAGCCAAAGTACCTAAAATTCAATAAAACATTAGATTATGGAGAATATATTCCTAATTTTTTAAGATTACTGACTAGTTAAAAATTATAGAAAAAAAAGTTGCTTTCCTCAATAAAGTTTTACATATATATTCACCAGAGAAAAAAAATTAGAAAATCCTTCAATATCTTAAATAAACATCTACCTCCATGTTAAAAAATGCATTTCTGTTTTATTTGTTTCAGATCAGATTAATTAAACTTTAAATCACTTAATCTTCCTCAAATAAAGTTTCAGAAAAGTGTATTTTATTTTTGAAAAATTTTTTAATAAAGAGAATTACTTTATGATGAAAGATGACTAAAAATGTTTAAAATTTCTTTCAAAACAAAAACTCCTTCCAGATAATTTAAATTAATTATGAAATACAGCAAAATATTTTGCTTATTGTAAATATTAAATTTAATCTATTAGCTTAAAATTAAAACTAAAATAAAAAACTTCAAGGAAGACTTTTTAATTTTTTAAAATTCATTTTAAACCTTGGGTATTGTGCTTCTGTAGATATATATGAAGAAATATAGTTTTAAGGTGTGCTATATTTATGGGATAAAGAGCTCAATATCAGAGATACAGCTTATGTAAATATAAATATAAAAGTGAACATTAAAGTCAACACTCAGAGGCGACAGGCTGTTTTTGGCTAGACACAATCATCAGGCCAACTGACAATTGTGCCTAGCATGAAACAGCCTGTCACCTCTGAATGTTGACTTCGATGTTCACTTTTATATATATATATATATATATATATATATACATATAAATATATATACATATATATATATATATATATATATATATATATATATATATATATAAATTTCCAAGAGGATAGAATCCAGGTAGAACTCAATGTCCAGCACAGAGTAAGAATATAATCAAAAAGGCTCAAACACTAATATTCCATGGTTATAATTTATTACATTGGAATCATAATCATGATCCAATTCATCAGATCTACAAATTCAAAAAGAAATCAGAAAATATAACTCCAGGTATAAAAAACAAAATTTTAGTTTGAGTGTATGTGTGGGAGTGGGAAACAAGTGTGAGAGGGAAATGTATGAAAGCTCTAGAGAGAGGGTGTAACAGGAGAAAGAAGAACAGGAAGGCCTAAAGGTGAAGGTGGAGGGTTAAAATTTAACAGAGAGAAGTTTTAAAGAGAGGAGTTAAATAACAGTTTAAATGAGTTAGATACAGATAAATATCTTTATTCAAGTTTATAATGTGTGCATATGTTTTAAATTTGAATACATATTGAGTACTCTTTTAAGAACAGTGTTTTTGGCTATTGGAATTTTATTTCATGTGTACCAATCTTGTACTTGAGTGTGAGTGTATGTATATATATATATATAAATTAACTATTAGGTTGGTGCAAAAATAATGTCGTTTTCTCACATAGCAACATATGTGAGAAAACGACATTATTTTTGTGAGTACACAATTCAGATGAAGCTATATTTTTCAAACAGTGAAATTAAAGCATACTGGCTTTTGCATTATGTTAGAGAAATTACAGAATTCTCTTCATTATTAACTCAACATCTTACTGATTTTGCCGTCAGTATTTCTGTTGGATCAAAGTTTATACAGACTGGCCAAAAGTATGCTCCTATATTAAATAATTTTTTTATACTTTATCTCATATTAAAAACTTATATTAGGTTGGTGCAAGAACAATGACGTAATAATGTCGTTTTTGACGTTAAAAAATACGTCAAAAAACGACATTATTACGTCATTACTTTTGCACCAACCTAATAGCACTTGCTGATCACATGCAGCATGAAGACTCCATTAAACAGAAAAAAAAACAACTTACTGATACCCACAGAATTGGCTATAGCCATTTATATTAGGTTGGTGCAAAAATAATGTCGTTTTCTCACATATGTTACTATGTGAGAAAACGACATTATTTTTGCACCAACCTAATAATTGGCATAACACTACATGGACTCTCAGCATGAGGCAGCCTTAATCCAATGAGAAGATTAAGTGTAGATAATTGGAGACTGTACCACATCCAATTCAAATGGCCTGATGGTAAGGCACTGGTCAGGTAATGAATATCCAAATCATATCACAAAGATATGACTACCTTAATTGCTTACAGTACCAGGCATTCCCAAGCAGACACCCATCTAAATACTGACCAGGTTCAACACTTCTTAACTCTGTTAACTGAACGGAAACCCAATGCCTTCAAATTAGTATGCAAATTATCTTCTTCAGTAGAATAAGTCACATGAGAATTCATAAGAGTTCTTGTCACACGGATCAAAGGGATTTAATTTCCCTATGACTATGATGCTGCTTTTTGTTTTGTTTTGTTTTTTTCAACCTCCTACTTTTTGAATAACTACAATAAGCTCAGTTGAGGTAGACAACCTTATCAACTAAACAAAGCTTTGTCAGTGGACATCATGATGTGAGTGATGGAAGCAGTTTTCAAAAGAACTTCTGGGAGAGAGTTGACAAATTGGGAGCTTCATTGATTCATTCTTTAATTCCTGAGCAAAAACAGATAAGAACAAAGACAATTTATCTCTGGCAAAACGAAAGTCCCTCTTAAGACATCTGACTTACGATGTAATTTGTTTCTATAAATGGTGAAACGTGTCCTTGTTTTGATTGTGTGGTTGAAAGAAGTTTTGCTGCTCAATGTAAATAACTGCTTCATGAAACTAAAGGGAATTTAACACAGACATGGTAAATATTGAAACCAAAAGTGGAAATCTATATTTGAAATTACAGGCTTGAGCCTCATCTTCTAACTGCCAGGTTTCTGAGCCAGATCAGATAAGCTATTTGTTAGATTCATGGAAGGGAGTACAAGTTTAGATGATGTAGCAACAAATCAATGCTTTTAATTCACTTATGATACATTTATCATGTCTTTTAAGTAATATGAATAGATAATAGATAATCCCTAATAATCCTAATCCCTGTACTTCAAATCAAATTTTTCAAGCCTCCTTTCCTTATTATATCCTTGACAAATTTCAGCTCTCTCATTCCTATTTGAAGTAGAAGTGTCCTTTTTGTTTACATTTCGCATAAAACACTGTCATTTCTCACATGTTCAATCCTTACTATTCTCAGCATCCTTCCGTAGAATGACATTTCTGTTGCCTTAAATCTCTTTTCATCTGCATTAAAAGTTTATCTACCTGCAGAGTCAATTGACATTTCAGAATTCCTTCAGCATAATACTTTGTGTATCAACATACAGGGAATTTCTAAATTATCAGAAAAGTCAACGACATAAAGATGGGATACTTACCTATCTTTATAGGAGAGATGCTGGATATACACCTATCTTTATCTAATAGATACTTCTGAAGAATTTTAAATATATTATATACAATATATTGCGCTATGCACATTCACACACACACATATATATATATATTATATATATATATATATATATATATATATATATATATATATATATACAAAAAGTCACACCCATAAATATATATATATATATATATATATATACACACATCTCTACGCACATATATATATATATATATATATATATATATATATATGCACATATATACACACATCTTTACACATATATGTATCAATATATATATATACACACACACACATCTATATACACATATATATATGTATACACACACACACATCTATATGCACCCACATATATATATACACACACATCTATACGCACATATATATACACACACATCTATACGAACATATATATGCACATATATATACACACACACACATATATATATACAAACAGACATATATATATATGCACACATATACATGCACACAGACACACATATATATACATACAAGTACACACACACACACACATATATATATATATATATATATATATATATATATATATATATATATATATCCCACACCAACAGTACAACTTAGAGGTTCATGCTTAATGCAATCTTCAGGTACCAATATGAGTTTACGCCACTTGGTTAATATTTTTGGTTCTTGCAAGATATGTTGTTGTTTGGGTGAATTATTGCTGCTGTTAAATATTTAATTGCACTATAATGTAATCTTGAATTTAGGTTCAAATTTACATTGAAGATTGAAATAAGAATTAGAGATCCTAATTTACTAATTTTAATTTTCCAATTTTCATAAAAAATGGAAGCTGTTTTAAAAATGTTCAAGGATCAAGAGTGTAAATCTTTTTTTGTTTAAAAAACTGAAAACTTTAATAAAAAAATTGTAGTGATAAAATGAAAATAAAATTAAAATCAATAATAATATAAAGATATAAAAAAAATGATAATAATAAAGATGATATAGATAATTCTAAGACCAAGTATAAGATATGAATAATAATAGTAAAAATGGTAGAAATAAAATAAAAGATAACTCAGTATCTGCCTATATTTCTGAGATGAGGTATTATGTACAATATTTACATCATTCGGACTATTGTTCTAGGTCCACATGCCATGGATGTCAGTTATCAGTTATCAGTTATCTCCTGTTAATTCCCTAATCCAAGTTCTCCACTGCCTTAACCAGGACACATGGCACAGTGGATAAAGGCGTTGGTTAGATCCAGTGACAGGACCCAAAGAGTGTGAGTTCAATACCTGGTTAAGGCAGTGGAGAACTTGGACAGGGGAATTAACAGGAGATAACTGATAACTGACATCCATGGCACGTGGAACTAGAAAAGTCTACCCCAATGAGCAAAATAAAGGGTTGAGTTCGACATTCCAACCATCTGAATAAGGCTGGAGTGTACAATGGCCAAAACATTGTAATAAATATGGGGACAAAGATGAGGACAATAGTTCGAATAATGTAAATATTGTTAAGATAACTCACATGCACATTTATTTATATTAATCTATATATATATTAATCTATCTATATATATATATATATACACACGCTCACACACACATATATAATGAGGGAATGAGATATATATAACCACATATATATATATATATATATATATATATATATATATATATATATATATATATATATATATATATATATATATATATACACACACACACATTTTTATACACTTACATACACACGCATTTAGATTAGTGTTGTCACCTTTGTTGTCTCAGTCACTATTTCAGTGAAGAAACTAACAAGCATGAAATGACAACAGTCTTTCTCTGAGCAATCAGTTATGCACTTATAAAATCTACCATACTCACAACGCAGAAACTTATACATTCCAATGTTGACCTACACCTTTGTTTTTTTTTTCAAATTTGTGTACATTAATATATTTCTCGTGATGAATCACAATAGAATGATGATTTGCTTGGGGGTATAGAAAAAAATTTGAGGTGGGTTGATGTTAACCCTTTTATTCCCTATGAGAAATAATTAAAAAAAAAAAAAAAAGATGATTTGCATCTTGCCATTTCCATAAACCATCCATCCCCATAAAACACAAGTTGACTTAAATGTTGGGTTGGCCATCACGTGAGAAACAACAAAAAGAGACAAACTCAGTCTCCCATTTGCCTGGGAAACAATGTCAGTTTATTTGGTTGGTGTGTTTGTTTTGACTAGCTTAAGGTCAATGTTTTGGTGGATTTATTTTGTAGTTATTCTTATTGTCAACAATAAGTCCTGTCTCAAAAGTATATCCCACTAGTCAGTGAGTAGCATAGCTGAATGAACCATGAATGGTTAAGTTTCATCTCCAAATACAAGACTTATACTTTAATATCAAGTACTAAGAAACCACTATAGTAATTTGATCAGTACATTTAAATACTTGTAAAATGGATGAAAAATTCAAACATTTTCTTCATTCCCCTTGGTCATAGCTCAGTGGCAGAGAGCCAATTTGGGAAGAGTAAAGAAAGGCAGAGTTCAATCACTCAGGATCATAAAGAAATTAAAAAAAAAATAATCTTCTGCTATAAACTCAGAGAGCAGTGAAATAGAAAAAATTTGTTTCAAATCTTTGTGTTGAAGAATTACACTGGGCAACACTGTGTTGCAGAAAAGACTAAACTTGCCAATTCTGAATCTGTATGTAGAATTATTATGGAATTTGAAGATTCTGCTTTATCCAAGACATAAAAAGTTAACATCTAACAAATATTCATAGTGTTTTCAACCATGTCCATTAATCCTAGGTTGTATATCCCAAGGACAAAAGTACAGCTGGTACAAAATGATTCTTCTAGGATCAGAAGGATATGAAATATCAAGCTGACTGACTGTGCTAGCAGAATTCATTACGCAAACATCTGGGAATCCCACCTTTCAAATTTGGAAATACAAGTTCCAATTCCAGTCAAGTTCATTATATTCACTTATGCACAAATACCCTTGGGAAAGATACAAATCCACCTCTTTCTCCACAGCTATGTGTTAATCATTAAGACTTGTATCAGTAAATCATTATTATCTCCAGAAAGTTCTACAAGTATTTGCTGGCTTTAAGTAACCTTCAAAAGTTTGGTAAGCCATAAAAACAAATCAATCAATCCATTCAATTTTTTGCTGTCTGCCCAAAGAATTTGATGGTTTGGACAAAAACCAATTCATGGTTGAAGCAGCATACTGAGGACAGACATGGCAAAGGACAGCTGAAGAAAACTTAGAGAGGGGCCCTCCAGAATTTGAATGTGAAAGAAGTTCATTAGATAGTGTAGTCCAGAGAAGTGCTACAACGTAGGCTTCCAAAATTTTCCTTGTGTTAAACATGTGAATTTATCCAGATTCCAGAGGCAAATGAAAGTGTTTAACCGGGGAAATTATCCAGCATGGATTCCAGAGGCAAATGAAAGAATTTAACATGTGAAATTATCCAGAATGGATTCCAGAGGCAAATGAAAATATTTAACCTGGGAAATTATCCAGAATGGATCCCAGAGGCAAATGAAAGTGTTTAACCAGGGAAATTATCCAGCATGGATTCCAGAGGCAAATGAAAATACTTAACCTGGGAAATTATCCAGAATGGATTCCAGTGATCCTTTTGTCTTTATTCATGGTAAACATTCCATGCGTATTTCTGCTTATACCAGTTTTTATTAAAAATATATACAATAATTTATTTGATAGTGTGAAAATTTATTATGTGACTCAAATGTTGTTGACCTAATTATAAATCAATAATATAGGATGTGCTTTGTGAAATAATAGATATTGGCTCCGAATGCAAAATTAGAGAGCCAAGTTCAAAATTCTAGTCAGGCTCATTACATTCACTTATTCACAAATACCCTTGGAAAAGGTATGAATACATCTCTTCTCTTCCCAGCTATGGGCTAAATAGCAGGATATATTGGGTCTTATAGCCTTGGTTGGTAACTAGTCTACTGCAGAAAGAAATGATAATCAACTCTGAAGAAATCTTCTGCCTAGTCAGTCATGAATTAAAAGAGACATGATTGCCTAAGCATGTATCATGTATAGGATAGTTATTGATATTTATTTTTTTATTTACATGTCAACTATTGTCCTCATCTTTGTTATTGTTATCAAAACATCTCAATCATTGTGCTCTCCAGCCTTTGTCAGGTGTATGCTGATCTGGGTAACCTACAGTGAATTTTAAAGTGAAACATTTATTTAATCTTTGAGGAGTGGGTAGATTGTTTTCATTCCTCTGCCCATGTCTAGAAATATCTTGTCAGATTCTTATTTTTAGTACTGCTCAGTTATTGCTCACCCTGTTCCCACTGAGTTGAAGTACACGCTACCTGGTCCAAGAATTGAACCTATAATTGCCAAGTCATCAAATTCACAAACCACTGGACTAATGTCCCATCAGACAACAACAACAACATAAAAGATGAAGACAATAGTCCACATATAAATAATGTAAGTAATAACTGCTCATCCCAGAAATTCAAACAGAAATTCATTCTTTTTATTCAAAATAAATAAAGATTATACCGAATTGTAAGAAAGGTATTCCTCAAAAGAGAAACAAGATATTAATGAAGAAACTGGCATTCAAGACTATTTTAAACAAAAGAGTTGGAAGGTAACAGTTCATGGATTTCAGAAACCTCTTTTCCTGAAAGACTGTTTCCAGAGTAATATTTTGTCTATATTTCTAAGATGAGATATTGTAATTATTTACATTATTTCCATTGTTCAGACTGTTGTCCACATCTTTATTGCCATATTCATGACACAACGCCCAGTAGATAAAAACGTTGGTTGCATCCAGTGATTTGACCCAAAGACTTTTGAATTCAATACCTAGCTCCTGTAATGGTGTAAAAAAAAACAAAAAAACAACTTATACAGTTGAGTTAAAGGGAGATAACTGAGACATCCAGAAGAGGCATAACACATGGAACTAGAACAATCTAGGCCTGTGGATGAAGTAAAAGGTTCAGTTCAAAATTCACATAAAGAAGGCTGAAGTGGGCAATGACTAAAACATTGTGAATATGGCAATAAAGATGAGGACAACAGTCTGAACAATGAGAAATATTTTATAAATTCCAACCAAGGGTTACACTATTTGTACCTCAATGAATGCCTAATATTTCCTGTATGGAAACGGTTATTCTCACCATCACGATTATTTTTTTTATCTCTCTCTCATTCATTTATTATTGATTATATAATTGGGTGATAAAAAGTTATCCTGATCCACTACTCAAAATCTGATCACAACACTAATATCTGAAATGTGTTTTTAAACCTTTCTTGTTCAGAGTGAGCACAGTGACTTCACCAGTTACTAAATCACCAAGGAGATCCCCAAGTACATAATTTCCAACCACTAATAACTCACTGCCCACAAAATTGCCAACCATGGTTTTATTTATCTGTGGTTGGCCCAATCAGAAAAAAACTTTTGTGATTAAAACTTTTATTAAAGCTACAGACACAAAATAAGTCTTAGATAATAATTGTATATTGAAAATATTTAAAAAAGATTAATGTCCTCAAAGCCATAAATGTCTGAGTCATTAGTCCTCGACAGGAAAAGTTCAAATTAATATTTTTTAAAAGTATGAAAAGAAAGGGTGAAAGAAAAAATAATAAAGAAAGGAAGGAAGAAAAAGAAGGAAAAAAAGAAGGAAAAAAAAAAAGATAAAAAAGAAAGGAAAAAAAAGAAAGAAAAATTTATTTATTGACTACTGAAATGTTTTTACTGAATTTATTTTTAGGAGGAAGAGTTCTGTACTTTCTGTTATCAAATGGTAAATGGTAATATTAGTCATTTTCTTATAAGCATATGCTTTGACCAAGCAGCCAGTATGGATTTCAGTTGAAATTTATAAAATCTTTCTCTTCAAAAAATTATTCAAGAAAATAGGTTTATCAATTCCAGTAGCTGTTATCATACTTTCCAGTAACGAGGAGGGTTTTCTTCCTAAACTTTTGTTTGAAGTAGTGTGGAACATCAAAACCATATCAGCAAAATTATTCAAATAAAAGCAAGAAAATTCTTATTAATCACATTATCTCAGAAATTCAGCAAATATTGAAGATTAATTGATTTGTTTTTTATGACTTATCAATCTTTTGCAGGTTATTTAAAGCCAAAAAACATTTATAGGTTGCAAGAATTTTTTTACAGATAATAATGACTTGCTGATACAAGATCAACTAATTACCCCATAGCTAGGGGAGAAGAGGTGGATTCATATGTTTCCCAAGTGTATTTGCACATAAGTGAATATAATGAACTGAACTGGAATTGGAAATTGGCTCTCCAACTTTCAATTCTGATCCGTTATCCATTACACGACTTCCCCATCCAAGTGTCTCTCTCTTCTTGTCTTGTAACGGTATTCACCCGAGGTGGGTTGAGCCGGCTCCAATATTGGAGTTTCATCGGAATTTGGAATTCACAAGCGGTTCCCAACCCGCATGTATAGCACATGAGATTTGATTATAGTGATGAAGGTTTCATGCAGGACCATCCACACTTTTTGAAGGGCTGATTACAGAGACCTGGTGCACTACATGCCACAAGGTCCCCAAACAACCCTCTGCAGGTTTTGAATTCAGAGACCAATTGCCATCCAAGGCTATAGAACCCAGTCTGCAACTAGACATCCAAGTGTATAGCAACTGGTATTCCCAAATAGTTAACCATCTAGATACTGACCAGACTCAATGTGGCTTAACTTCCATGATCATATGATAACCAGTGTTTCACTGTGATATGGCTGTATATCTGAAGGTTGAAGAATCCACCAACAGAGATATAGTGACTAAAACAATGAAGATAAAGATAATAATCCAAATAATTTAAAGCCTACTAACATTCCTTATCAAGTAACAAATGATTCATTTCTACAAGCCTATCATAATTTTCATGACAAAAGTTCAATTATGCTTTGTTCTTTAGTTCCAGCAGTTCAGACCATTACAGCAAGGAAATGTCATGTTACTTCCACAGAGATGAAACACCTTTATTTCCTCTGTATTCCAAATGTAAAGAAAAAGTTCCAATCAGACAGTTTTACCCTAAATACTTCTACTTTATGGAAGAGACTCCCATGTGGATGCTCCCTTGAACACTACATGTCAAAGGTCAATCATTATCTATCGTATTTATCCTCAAAATCATCACTTCCTTATACATCCTCTTTCATTCATATAAGAACTGCAAATATCATTACCATTTCAGCCTCATGAAACACTAACACTCAACACGACAATTTTAATCACTTCAAGTCAAAGGTCAAACATTATCTATCCTCCTTATCCTTATAAACTTTGCCTCCTATCCTATCCTTTTTCATTCATATCACATACCACAATCATCATTACTATTTCATTTGTAACCCTCTATATTGAGTTACTCTCGAGCATTGTACTGGATAAACTTTAGTATAAGAAAAATATCTTTCTAAATAATGTTCATAAATGATATTATAATGTTTATAAATACATGTTTCTAAATAAATCAATATTTATTTATCTACATTTACAAAATAATAGAATAAAATATTTTTCTTCAACTAGTTAACTTTTACTTCAGCAACTGTTATTATTAAAATAAAAATAAAAAAAAAATTAAAGGTGCTGTGAATTTTAA
Source organism: Acanthosepion lycidas (assembly GCA_963932145.1). Taxonomy (NCBI): domain Eukaryota; kingdom Metazoa; phylum Mollusca; class Cephalopoda; order Sepiida; family Sepiidae; genus Acanthosepion; species Acanthosepion lycidas. The sequence goes on along the minus strand of OZ010589.1, from coordinate 82,636,576 downwards.
GGAGAGCGAATTAATCAATGAATTGATGGAAATAAAGTTGAGTTTTTTGGAAATGGTAAAATCAAATGTGTTCCAAGTGTGCCTTTAAACACTTATTTGATGATTTTTCAATTTTTTTTTTTTTTTTTTTTTTTTTTATTTAGTTTTTTTTTCCCCAATTGCTTCTTGGCAGTATTTTCTTCTTTTTTTTTTTCTTTTTTTTATTTTGGATATGCGTATTTATGAGAAATGATAAAATGTTTATAATACGCATCTTTCCTCTTGAATGCATTTAATCACGGGTCAACTAAAACTTATTGCAACACAATTTGATGGTACATTCTATTTTTTTTTTGCAAGAGATTTTTATTATTTTCTGCATTTATATATATATATATATGTATGTATAGGTGTGTGTATTTTGCAAGAGTTTGTTGGTTGGTGAAATGCAAAATGGAACTGAGTAGGAAACTGGTAAAATTCATTTAAATATTTATGGACTTGTAAATTCACTCTTTTTTTTCAATCACAATCATAAAGGAAAGTCTGAGGTAATTACGGCATTCCATAAATTACATGATTCTTATGATTTTGGTTAGTAAATTCAATATTGCTTGTTGAAATGTTTTTATTCGTGAACACACATGTACATGTCTACATAAAATCATATAAGTTTTTTTGCAGATACCTACTGACCTGATATATATATATATATATATATATATATATATATATATATATATATATATATATGTACGTGTTTTAGGAAAATTAATGACAAAGTTGAAAAAAGTTTCTGTGACAGGTTTCATTCTTTAGGACATCATTGAAGTAAAGTTTGGTGAATAGATAACTGTTGTCCCTACTGCATACTTGAAGAGGTTAAGAGTATAGTGTTCTAGGAAGCATCCACACAGGAGTCTGTTCTACAAAGAAGTGGTTCTTGAGAAGAAGCTTTTGGAGTGGAATGCTCTTTTTACAAAAAGGAATGATGTTAAGAAAATTAATGAAAAAGTGGAAAAGATTTTCATCTGACATGTTTTATTCTTGAGAACTTCATTGAACTAAAGTCATGTCTCTGTTGATATAATTCCCCATATGCACAAAAGAGTGTGAACATTGAATAAACATTGAAATTTTAATCTTTTAAATGTTTTTATTTCCTTAAATATATGTTTTGGTATAAAGTAGAGCCAATTTAATTTAGTGTCTTTTTGTTTTTGATTTTATCAGTTTTGCTGTTAAGTATTCCACATTGGGATAATAGAAGATCTGATAGAAGATGTGTGTGAATGTGTCTGACCATGCTAATATTTTATAAATAGCCATAACATTAAAGTCTAGGCAGCTAAAAGGACATTTGTCCTTAAAGGATATAAAAGTGTTAAGAGGCCATTTGGCTTTAAAGGGTATAAAAGAGTGAAGAGCACATTTGTCCTTAAAGGATATAAAAGAGTTAAGAGACTAGTTGGCCTTAAAGGCTATAAAAGAGTGAAGAGCACATTTGTTCTTAAAGGATATAAAAGAGTTAAGAGGACATTTGGCCTTAAAGGGTATAAAAGAGTGAAGTGCACATTTGTCCTTAAAGGATATAAAAGAGTTAAGAGGCCATTTGGCTTTAAAGGATATAAAAGAGTTAAGAGGACATTTGGCCTTAAAGGGTATAAAAGAGTGAAGAGCACATTTATCCTTAAAGGATATAAAAGAATTAAGAAGACATTTGGCCTTAAAGGGTATAAAAGAGTGAAGAGCATATTTGTCCTTAAAGGTTATAAAAGAGTTAAGAGGCTCTTTGGCCTTAAAGGGTATAAAAGAGTGAAGAGCGCATTTGTCCTTAAAGGATATAAAACAGTTAAGAGGCTATTTGGCCTTAAAGGGTATAAAAGAGTGAAGAGCACATTTATCCTTAAAGGATATAAAAGAATTAAGAGGACATTTGGCCTTAAAGGGTATAAAAGAGTGAAGAGCACATTTATCCTTAAAGGATATAAAAGAGTTAAGAGGACATTTGGCCTTAAAGGGTATAAAAGAGTGAAGAGCATATTTGTCCTTAAAGGATATAAAAGAGTTAAGAGGACATTTGGGCTTAAAGGGTATAAAAGAGTGAAGAGGACATTTGGCTTTAAAGGGTATAAAATAGTTAAGAGGACAATTGTCCTTAAAGGATATAAAAGTGTTAAGAGGACATTTGGCCTTAAAGGATATAAAAGAGTTAAGAGGACATTTGGCCTTAAAGGATATAAAAGAGTGAAGAGCACATTTATCCTTAAAGGATATAAAAGAGTTAAGAGGACATTTGGCCTTAAAGGATATAAAAGAGTGAAGAGCATATTTGTCCTTAAAGGTTATAAAAGAGTTAAGAGGACATTTGGCCTTAAAGGGTATAAAAGAGTGAAGAGCACATTTATCCTTAAAGGATATAAAAGAGTTAAGAGGACATTTGGCCTTAAAGGGTATAAAAGAGTGAAGAGCGCATTTGTCCTTAAAGGATATAAAACAGTTAAGAGGCTATTTGGCCTTAAAGGGTATAAAAGAGTGAAGAGCACATTTATCCTTAAAGGATATAAAAGAGTTAAGAGGCCATTTGGCTTTAAAGGGTATAAAATAGTTAAGAGGACATTTGTCCTTAAAGGATATAAAAGTGTTAAGAGGACATTTGGCCTTAAAGGATATAAAAGAGTGAAGAGCACATTTATCCTTAAAGGATATAAAAGAGTTAAGAGGACATTTGGCCTTAAAGGGTATAAAAGAGTGAAGAGCGCATTTGTCCTTAAAGGATATAAAACAGTTAAGAGGCTATTTGGCCTTAAAGGGTATAAAAGAGTGAAGAGCACATTTATCCTTAAAGGATATAAAAGAATTAAGAGGACATTTGGCCTTAAAGGGTATAAAAGAATGAAGAGCGCATTTGTCCTTAAAGGATATAAAACAGTTAAGAGGCTATTTGGCCTTAAAGGGTATAAAAGAGTGAAGAGCACATTTATCCTTAAAGGATATAAAAGAATTAAGAGGACATTTGGCCTTAAAGGGTATAAAAGAATGAAGAGCACATTTATCCTTAAAGGATATAAAAGAGTTAAGAGGACATTTGGCCTTAAAGGGTATAAAAGAGTGAAGAGCATATTTGTCCTTAAAGGATATAAAAGTTAAGAGGACATTTGGGCTTAAAGGGTATAAAAGAGTGAAGAGGACATTTGTCCTTAAAGGATATAAAAGAGTTAAGAGGCCATTTGGCTTTAAAGGGTATAAAATAGTTAAGAGGACATTTGTCCTTAAAGGATATAAAAGTGTTAAGAGGACATTTGGCCTTAAAGGATATAAAAGAGTTAAGAGGACATTTGGCCTTAAAGGGTATAAAAGAGTGAAGAGCACATTTATCCTTAAAGGATATAAAAGAGTTAAGAGGACATTTGGCCTTAAAGGGTATAAAAGAGTGAAGTGCACATTTGTCCTTAAAGGATATAAAAGAGTTACAAGGCCATTTGGCTTTAAAGGGTATAAAATAGTTAAGAGGACATTTGTCCTTAAAGGATATAAAAGAGTTAAGAGGCCATTTGGCTTTAAAGGGTATAAAATAGTTAAGAGGACATTTGGCCTTAAAGGATATAAAAGAGTTAAGAGGACATTTGGCCTTAAAGAGTATAAACTTTCACAGGAAAATCTTTTTTTTATACAGACACACATGAAAGAATCTGATATAAAAATTTCTATCACTCTGATAAAGTGATTTTTAAAGTAGAAACAAATTACATGGTATTTTTCCACTGTGTCATTCAATTATCATATATATATATATATATATATATATATATATATATATATAATCATTTATTTGAAAATTATAACATAAAAATGTCATAAAATCACTACAAAAATAGCCATTTTGTTTCAACACTTCTAGTGTCTTCTCAAGTGATCACATACTCATGTTATAATTATCGAATAAATGATTATATTCACTCTACTCTGTATTGAGCACTCTTTTAAGAATAGTATTTTTGGTTATTGGAATTTATTCCATGTACACCAATCCTATACTTGAATATATATGTGTGTGTGTGTGTGTGTGTAATAAAGAAGTTAATGGTCAGAGTTGAATTAGTCCAGGAAACAGTAGTATTAAAAAAGTACTCAATGCACATATAAAAAGATAAAAATTTAACATGTAGAACTGGAAAATTTAAAAAAAAAGCTAATCCTTGCAACAATCATAGCAACATCTGCAAGCTCTGTCAACAAAAGAAATTAGCTATAGTAACATTTCCAGATGAAAAAACATTTTTTAACCAGAGATCGCAAATTATATCCCATTGTATTTATACTAATAAGTCCCTTTTGGGTTACTTTGAAGTAAGATAAAAAGAAATGTATACATATTTCATTTAATTCACTACCGATATATTTCCAATACACTTGATTTTCTCACCTCCTCCTCAACTTCTACCACACCTCATGTCATGTGCTTATTCATTTATTTTTTTTTTTAAATATAGCATTCATAAATTTTTATTTTTTAAAAATAAAGCATTAGGAAATTTATTAACCAAAATTGCCTGAAGATACTGAAAGGTTGCAACCAAGGTAACAGAATCAGCTTATTTCCTTATATATATATATATATATATATATATATATATATATATGGAAATGATGAGACAACATGGGAAAAATTTAAAATGATGCATTTTGCCAGCATGACATGTTGGGTTCAGTTTCTTTATGTCTGAATGAAAGACAAAACAGTGGGTAAGGAAATGGCATTGAAAATTTTGAGAATAAGAGACCATAAATTATATTACCTTATTCAAAACAAAAGTGGAGATAAGGAAAAAAAGTAAAAAGTGGATGCTATTATACATCCTACAAACATATATAAATAATATTACTTGATAAATGGTAGGGATAATTCCAAGAAGGATATAAATCCAAAGAGAGCTCAATGTAAGAACAGAGCAAATATTAAGACTCCGCTTTCATTATTATATATATATATATAATACAAGTAATAAATCCATATATAAGTGGATTCTAGTAATGTCAAATATTAAAACTGATCTACAAATGAATCCTAGTAACATCAAATATTAAAACTGATTCACAATTTATTATAACAGAGCATATGAATTACGCATCAAAATCTAAAATTACCTCATATGAGGTGGGGGGGTAGATCTATTTTAACCGATAAAAACTATGTTGGGGTTGAATAAGACTGATGTAGTTTTAGTCAGGTGAAATATATTTACCCTACATTAGGTAATTTGGGATTTTGTTGCATTATATATATATATATATATATATATATGAGATAACAATATATAAATGTTTTATATATCAAGAACTATGTTAGGTTAAAGATATATGACAAAGTGAAAAAAGTTTTCATATGTTGCCTTTCATCCATTAGGACTTCACTGTACTAAATTTATGTTGAAGCAACTACAAATTCACATAAACAAAGGAAGGATGCTGGGAATTTTCAATTTAAAAATGTTTTTTTTTTGTGTTTTTCTTATGTTAGTCGATTACACTTAGGTCTTTTTTCTTTTTGTTTATGTTTCCCTCACTTTTGTTACTAAATATCCCACATTGTGATAAAAGAAGATCTGAAAAGACTGGTGAAATATTTAAGAACCTCGGTGCAAATTTACTGTGGATGATCTAGTGATTAAAGCACTTTCTAAACATTTTCATGAAATCTAATTGAGATGTAAAACTCACAGTCACCATAGAGTGTTGATTCCTATTCTGATGTCTACACATATAAACTCTCACTCTCCTCTCTCTCTCTCTCTCTCTCTCTATATATATATATATATATATATATATATATATATATGCATAGAAGGAGGAGAGAGTGGAGTACATTGTCTAGCGTGATCAACAGTCTGAAAAAGGCTGGCACGCTTGAACCCTCGCTCATGATGACTTGTGACTTTGTGCTAGCACAACCATCGATGGCTCCCAAAGGGTTCTGTCTACCCAATTTCACTTATAAGGCTTGGATCAACCCATCATATGATTTTCAGGCACTTTCCAAAGTTTCATATAATGAGATAACCTCCTCCATACTGAAAACATCAAGAAGTCTCCTTCCTGACAAATCGACCATGGTGAGATTTGAACCTGGGTCTTATTGTCAGAAAGCAAAACTTCTAATCACTCAGCCACATGTCCATATATATATATATATATATATATATATATATATATATATATATATATATATTGCATTTTTTTTTTTAGGCAATTCACCCTAAGCAAGGTGGGAGTGTCACTAGCACACAAGGTGTTACAAGAGATTGAGAACAAGAGTAAAGAGGCGTGTTTGAGTAAAGGATACAGAGAAGGATGGGGAACAAGCTCAGGGTGTCAGATGACGACTGACATTACATTTGAATATTTGAAGATTATAGTCATCGGGGAAGCAAGTAAGAAGAAGGGAGTTCCACAGATGAAAGTGTGGGAGAAGAAGCTGTTTGAGAAGAAGAGATGGTTACATTTAACCATTTTGACAGTGAAAGGGTGGGACCGAGATACCATCCTGGTAGCTAATTTAAATTCATGTAGTCCGGGAACCAGCGAAAGTAGCTTGTCAGAACAGTTGCCATGAAAATATTTGTAGAAGGGACAGAGGGAGGCCACAGCATGTCTGTGGGATAGTGATTGTAGACTAGATGCCAGATCAGGACCTATCATCTTGCATATTCATCTTTGGATTTTGTCAAGGACCTCAAGACACAGCAGGAACACCAGATGATATATGACAGCAATATTTCATGCAGGGACGGATGGTTGATTTATAGATTTTGAGGATGGACTCGGATAAGAAAAACTTTCTGGCAGGAAACGGAGAGCCAACTTTCCTTGTGGTAGATGAAGTTACTGATTCAATGTAATTATTCCACCTCATGTCAGTGGACAGCATGAGACCAAGCAGGCATAACGAGGCACTCTCAAGGAGTTGGGAATCAGTTATTCTGATAGAAGTCAGGAAGGGTTTTCTGAAGTGGGTAAAGGAGAGCAGTTTCATTTTGGAGGCATATACATAAAAGAAATAAAAGGAATATGATAGCTCCTAATACAAGTAAATAATATACATGAAATTATACAATTTAATGTAAATTAAATTTAACAGAATTTCTGTAAATAAAGTGCTCAATAAAACATTTAACAGAAAAACTCAGAATTTTTTAATTTTTCATGATTAACAACTGTAATTTTAAATATCTAGTTACAAACACATAATTTCAATTATTGCAAAGTGTTCGCGAGGTTTTAAATGTAGAAATTAAACTTTGGCATATAAATATGCTTTTATAAAATAGATTTTCAGGGATCAATACAATCCTTCCTGTTGAATGTGTGATAGAAAAAAATTACAAAACTGTGTTGACACCTCTATAAGTATTGATTTTGTATCTTTTTGCTATTATTTGGATAATATATATATATATATATATATATATATATATATTTGAAAAGTGTGTGTAAATAAATATATATATATATATATATATATATATATATATATATATAATTATTTATATATTATATGCGCGACACCTATTAGAAAGCGCTCAATATCAGAGATAGAGCTAACATATCACATCAATCCAACCATATATATATATATATATATATAATGGACTCTCCTGTTAATTGAGTTTTTAATTTTTTTGTCACATGTGAGTTTAGTCCCGACAAGTCCCTATATTGTCCAACAGCAAAGATCTTGGGACATAGCAGCAGGAATATTTGCTGACACCTTTTGCCATTATCTTTCATCTTATATCCGGCCAGTACAACTGATTTCAAAATTTCTGATACTACACTGGCACAAATATCTCCAGTTATTTCTATCCAGGGCTATACTCAGTTGAAGTTATTATGAGGCACATTGACAACTGAGAGGGTTACTCTTTAGTTTGTCTTTATACATGAGCCATGACCGTCCAACACTCCCCCCCGCTTTGTTCTCTGTCAAGCTGGCTTCATATGAGGACATCAGGTGTTTTGTCATGACTCATACTTGCAACATGACCAGCCCAGCAAATCTGTAATTGCATCAGGAAAGTTTCATTTCCATCAATGTTGCATTTTGTGAGGATCAGCATTGGACACCCTATCATCAAAAGTATCGCCACAGATCATGCAGACAACTTTTGTGAAAGACATCCAGCTGACTGATATGGGACTTATATGTGGTCCATGATTCTGAGCCATACAACAGCAACTGTATTTTGGCATCCAATTTGATACATTTCTCATTCTATAGGCGGAGACGAAAATATATATATATATATATATATATATATATATATATATATATATAGAGAGAGAGAGAGAGAGAGAGAGAGAGAGGAGAAAGAGAGCATGGCAAATGTAATGTCCGTTTTTTGAGCTGAGTTGAATAGGATGATGTGAAGTAATTGGCCATCATAATTAACAGATCTAATGCCACCATACTTTTTCTTATAGGGTATAGGGAAAGATTTTGTTTATAGGCCCAAACCAGAAAACAATTCCTGAATTAAAACAAACCATTAGAAATGTGTGAAATGGTTTGTAGAAATGTTGCTGATGGGGTTCAGTATTGTACTCAATATGAAGAGAAGCATTTTGAACATAGTTTGTTAATCATAACAAATCATGTTGTTTTGAAGTGACAATACTTATAAATTTTCTTAAACTACTATAATCTATTTTTGTTCAATAAAAGTTAATAAATAAAAAAGGGTGTTGCACCTTGTATATTTTAATAAGTACAATATATATATATATATATATATATATATATATATATATAAACATAAAAGTGAACATAGAAGTCAACACTTAGAGGAGACAGTCTGTTTCATGCTATATGCAATCGTCAGGCCACGTGAATATTGAATATTATCCAAATATTAATCTATGCCCAGGTTTTTTCCCAATATCATCTTTCCTAATAGAATCACTACTCTCCCAAGCCAACATACACAACATATATATCAAGAAAGAAAAAGAAAACAGTTGAATCTGCCAACACAATACAAAGAATATTTCTACATGTGAAAATATTCTCTTCAAACATGAAATAACTGACGTAATTTTTTAGTTGGCCATATGAATATACAATAGCATTTCTAAATTCTTCTAGATGCTTACAACATTTTGTTTGTTGTTTATAGATATTCTGTTTCAATAAATTCATTTTGTTTTTTGCCTTGAAAAAGTTCACACTGGATGAAACACATCAGCAAAAACTACAGTTTTCCTGTTGTTTTTTTTCCTTTACACTCATTGTCTTTTTCTACAGGTTAATTTGAAGAAATTTTTACATATGTATATATATATATATATATATATATATATATATATATATATTATATTTACCCCAGATGAGGTCAGGTTGTGACACAAGGTTTGTTTAATGTGGGGAGTCCAAGCAGAAAACCCAAACCAGGAACAAAAATTTTCCATAGCCCCTGCAACTGTTAGTTGTGTTGGCCTCAGTGCAAGCACCGATCACTCTCTCTGGTACAATGAGAGGGCACAAACTTGGACAACTGTTTCCCAGGGATGGGCACCTCTCAGTATAATTTTTCTCTGAGTTGCAACTCTGTCCTTTGACAGAGCTGTCCCTGAGTGCACTCAACCCAAAGACAGAGATGAAACTGAGAGATGATAAATAGATGTGTTACAAACTACTTGAGAGAGCAATTTACATATATATATATATATATATATATATATATATATATATATATGAAATTAGTGGGTAAGTAATCCAAGTATATCCTAATAAGATAAAATATTAAAATTGATTCACAAAAGAGAGCTCAATATATTTATTATAGGGCATATAAATGAATTACTTCAAAATGAAACCCTATTACCCAATTCAGATGACAATTTCACCCCCAGGATATGTTAATAAATGTTTTTGTATTGACAAGCCCCAAGGAGAATATTCTGAGGTTGAAATGGCCATCTGAGTGAGGTAATTGAGTTTCATTTTTATGTAATTCTTATATATATATATATATATATATATATATATATATATATATATATGTATGTATGTATGTATGTATGTATGTATGTATGTATGTATGTATGTATGTAAGTATCCTTTGCATTTGAAGATTCTCTTTATGCTACTTCAGTCTTTTGAAAGATTTATGTTAGTATCTTTTTAGCTAATTGAACAAATCAACGAAAATAATTTGGGCTTTTTTAAAAAAAAAAAAGAAAATAAGAAGACAAATGTGAAAATAACTTGTTACATTTGCTTTGTTGTGAGCCATAAACAGAGGCAGCATGTACCCCAAGTAACAAGATGGATGCTGACAACATCCTTCTTGAAGAATTACATTCAGTATCTCATTATCAAACTTGGAACTGTTTGTGAGCATCTGTACTTCATCCTGATTTATTTTTTGTCTACATGCAAGATATGTCTTGATCAACCACACTCCCTTGTTCACCAGAATGACCTTGAAGATGTCTCTGACACTATCCCCAAAGAAATTATTACAGCAGAAAATATGCAAGTTGATTCTTTCAACTGTGACAATTTTCTTTAAGGCAACTGATCTGATGAGCTTTTCACCTTGGAACCTCAACTGTGCATGAATTTAAGTATGTTACTAGAGTGGCAATTAGGTCTCAGCATTTTATTATCAAACTAACTAGATGCAACCATATGTTATATTCTAATAGTTTCTTTTCTTGCTGTTCTTGCCTCTGGATCTCCATCCCAATTTCTAGCTTCTCTTCCACCTACAATCTTCAAAAATATAAAAGTAATGTCAATCGGCATCTTCTGCCTTCCTGAAACTTGTTCTTTTATTGTCCTTTATCATTGCTAAAGTCTTCTGATTCAATACCACTTCCAAAAACCCTTGCATCCTCATGGCATTATCACCATGCTTGCGGGTGAAATGATTTTTTTTTAAATTCAAAAAATCTCACCTTTGTGGAGCATAGGGCCACATTCTCACTATGCAATGATTTTTAATCTAGGGCTGTGCTTCTCCTAGACTGATTGCCAACCAAAGCTATAGAGCCCAGTCTGCTTTGCTATTTAACCCATAGCTGGAGGAAGAAGATATGGATTCATACTTCCTTATAGGTATTTATGTGAAAGTGAATGCAGCAAACTTGGCTACAATTTGAAGTTGGCATGCTGAATCCACTTCCTGCTCTGATAACCACAAACCCTTGTCTGCCAGACAAGCAAAGGAAAGAAAAGAAAAAAAAAGAACAAAGTAGCAAATAAAAGTGACTAAAAAGAGAAAAGAAGAAAAATGAATAAAACAAAAAGTAAAACAAAAAGTAAAAGACACCTGAAGCAAAGATATAAACAAAAGTAAAAAATTGATTTGTTTTTTATGGCTTATCAACCTTTTCCAGGTTATTTAAAGCTAGAAAATATTTTGAGATTCTAAGATAATATTGATTTACTGATGCAAGTCCTGCTAATTAATCTATAGCTGTGGGTTAGAAGAGCTGGATTCATACCTTTCCCAAGGGTACTTGCTAGTGAGCAAGTGTAATGAACCCAATTGGAATTTGAACTTGGCTCTCTGATTTCCAATTCTGGGCCATTGTCCATTACACCCCACAAGCTTACAGCATTTGCTATTCCCAAGCAGTAAAATAAACTGTAAATAGATTGTTTTGTTTTTTACAGCTTTATTTAAAGCCAAAAGATATTTTTAGTTTCAAAGATGTTTTGTTTTGGAGCTTTACTAATATAAGTCCTAATAATTAGCCCATAGCTGGAGGAAGAAGAGGTAGATTTATACCTTTATTTGTGCATAAGTAAGTATAACAAACCCAACTGGAATTGGAACTCAGCACACTGATTTCCAATTCTGAGCTGTTACCCATTGCATTACCCATTTATCCATAGGTTACAGTACCTGTTATTCTCAAGTGGTCACTCATCTAGGTTTTGACCAGGTTAGATGTTGCTTAACTTCAGTGATCATGTGAGAACTGGTGTTTCAAAGGGATGAGGCTGTGAGCGAAGCATAAGAGGAAGACAAAGAAAAAGAGAAGAGGAAGAAAATGAGTTAAAAAGAGGAGAGAAAAAAAAATAAAAGGATAAGAGGAAAATGAACTAGAAAGAAAGAAGGGATAAAAAGACTTAGAGAAAAGAAAAAAGACTTAAAGAGAAAAATAAAAATAAACAGAAGAGGATAAAAAAAAAGAGTTATATGAAAAAAAGGAAATAAAAATAAAAGAGAAAGATCAGAAAAGTCAGAGTTAAAAACAAAAAAAGAATAAGAGAAAAATTATAAGGATAAAGAGTCAATGAAAGAGAAAAAGGATAGAAAAGCAAAAGGAAGAGAAACAGTAAAAGAAAAAGAAGAGAAGAATGAGAAAAGAAAACAGGATAAAAAAGAAAGAGTTAAAAAAAAGGAGAACATAGTAAGAGACAAAAGGTAAGAAAAATAAAAGAGACAGAAAAATCGAGAAAGACAGAGAAAAAAAAATAACCAGAGAAAAATTAAACGAAATAAATCAAAAAGTTGATGAAAAGTGAAAAATTAAAAAAAAAAATTGTTATTGAAAGGATTCAATAAATAGAAGCGGTAATTTTATTTTTCCTAGCTCATATTCTTTTATTAATCTTTTTGTTTTTACATTTGGTTTTGGAGAAATTTTCCCTTGGTGCCAACAATGAACACTTTGCAATAATGTTGTATCCACATTGAATTAATGCAGTCATTTTGTTGGCTAATTACAGATGCACAGATGAGTGGAAGGAAGGAATGGCTAACGACTTTCCCTAATGAGACCCTGCCAATTTTGCAGCACTTCACACATTAAAACAAACGGAAGCAGGAGGGGCAAGCAGCAATTAATGAGTGACGATTTACAACAAAAAGAAAAACAAAACAAAAAAAAAGCAAGGGGGATGGTATAAAAAAAGATGGTAAATGGAGTGGGAAAACTGTTCAAGTAGGTGAAAATGATAGGAACTGATTAATTTTCAAGGTACAATGAATGGAAAGAGGAAAAAAAAACAACTAACACACATGAGAAAAGGAAAAAAAAAGGTTTTTATACATTTTTTAAACATTTAAAAATCACTCCCAATAATTCTGTCTTTCCAGTCAAATTGTCTTGAAAGCAAAAATATAGAAAAAAAAATTCAATTAATTGAAAAGAAGAAAATTATTAATTGGTAAGATACAGATATTTTCTAATGTTTTAAGGTACTTATCTTTAAGTCAATCAGTTTGAAATAATGTCTTTGTAAAACAAGAAAAAAAATTTTGCAAAATAGTTTAAAAAATTTTTTTTTTTTTTTACTGGTTTCAGTCAGCTTGATTGTTTCCTAAAAAAAAAAATTATGTGCTTCAAAACGTAGGTGATCATGGCTCTCCACAACGTCCTAACCTTTGTAACTCAAAATAATGTTTACTATCCCTCCCAATAACTGTTCTCCCATTCATTTACACAAGCTTGTTAGGTAAGGTTACTTAGTGTTTTGCTCTATCCCTCTTGAAATCAATATGTCCTATGAGTGTCAAATTTTCCAAGCTTGCTTTCCATATTGTGTTCCAGAAATTTCATCTATTTAGTGCAAGTGTCTTTTTTTTGTTCACATTTTCCTTAAAATTTCCTAGATTCTCATATGTTTCCTCCATGGTATCCTCAGAATTCTTTTGTAGAACAGCTCTGTTACCTAAAATCTACTAGAACTCATCTGTGAACAGATAGTCCAGAATTCAATGGATATTACAAAGGAGTTTAGTACTCTTTTTGTTTCTAATGAAATTGTCCTGTTTCTTAATACTTTACTTAGCTTTTGGAAGACATCTTTTGCCATTCTGATGCACCTTCAGATTTCTGTGCCATGTTTCCCCATCTCTTGGGAAATGCTATAACAGACAACAGAAAATAATAAACTATCCAATTTAAACACTGTTGATTGGTAACAAAGCAAAATTTTTTAATTTTAACACCTATTTTTTTCTTTGTTTTACATTTTTTGTTGGTGGGGGATGTTATATTTTCAAATATCAATTGCATTGTTAGTGTTGAGCAAACTGATGCATTTAGATTAATATGAAAAAGGGATAAAAAAGTTAAGGTATATCTATTTAATTTTTATTATATTTTTCAATATCTGTCTATCTCTCTGAAATGAGGTGTTATGATTAATTGCATTATTTACATAATATGGCAATGAAGATGAGGATAACAGTCCGAATAATGTAAATAATATAAGTATATTTTTCAATATCAGTCTATATTTCTGAGATGAGGTATTATGTATGCAATTTACATTATTCGGCCTATTGTCTTCATCTTTGTCACCATATTTATTACAACATTTCGGTCTCAAGGACACATGGCACAGTGGATAAAGGTGTTAGTTAGAACCAGTGACAGGACCCAAAGAGTGTGAGTTCAATACCCAGTTAAGGCAGTGCAGAATTTGGAGAGGAGAATTAACAGGAGGTAACTGATAATTGACATCCATTAAAAACATGGCACGTGGAACTAGAACAGTCTACCCCAGTGAGCGAAATAAAGGGTTCAGTTTGACATTCCAACCACCTGAGGAAGGCCGGAGCATACAACGGCCGAAACGTTGTAATAAATATGGTGGCAAAGATAAGGACAATAGTTCGAATGATGTAAATAGTGTACATAATACCTCATCTCAGAAATATAGACAGATACTAAAGAAGGCCAGAGCGTACAACGGCCGAAACGTTGTAATGAATATGGCGACAAAGATGAGGACAATAGTCCGAATGATGTAAATAGTGTGTATTTTTCAAGTTTGTCTATCAGCTGTATCTTTACATTTCTGTTTGGATGACATTGGACTAATAAATATCAAGAACATTAATATTATCAGGGCGCCATAATGAAAAGGTTTTATTAGCTTCACCAGGATATTTTAGGAATGCTACATCTCTTGTTTAACATTTATCCAAATGACATAATGTGAAGGACAGGCTTGTTGTAAATTAGTCACTCAATTTTTTTCAAGTGTATTCTGAAATGCTACCCCATGGTGAAAGCTATTGAATTCAATGTAGGTTTGTTTCTTTTTATATGAAAATATTTTGTAATTTACTTTAAATAGTGAAACCAAAGTGTCAGATACGGCTAAATCAAAATACCAAATGGAGAAATAATCTAACCAAAATGTTGAGTAGCAATATACAGCAAAGCCAAACTACCAAAGGGGGAAATACTGTCGTCAAATTAAACCATTAATTCAGAAGATGGAACCAATGAAAAAAAAAGATTTTGCGTGTGTGTGTGTGTGTGTGTGTGTGTGTATATATATATATATATATATATATATATATATACAGGACACTCTGATAGTATTCAACATATGAGGGTACACCAGGTCAGTTCATAAGAATGAACAGCCAGTCTATCCCCATATATGATTTGATTATTGTGATGAAAACTTGTGCAGAACCAACATGATGATTTAGAAGAACTGAACGCCAAGAACACCTACATGTAATGTGCCAAAAGGTGTCTAAATGACCCTATTTGAGTTTGAATCCAGAGTTGATTTCTCCATAGAATGGTTGCCTAAAAATACTATAGGACCTACTTTCTCCTGCTATTTACCCATAGCTGGGGGTAAAAGTGATAGTTCTGTGGTCTTCCCAAGAGTATTTGCAGGTAAGTGAATGTAATAAACATGACAGAAAATCAAACACGGGTTATGCAATTTCTCAATTTGAGCTGCTACCTGTTACACCATCAGGCATCGAATATATATATTTTTACACATACAGATATATATGCATATATATTTAAACATACATACATATATATTTACACATGCATACATATGTATATTTATTTACACATACAAATATATATATATTTAACTCTCCTGGCGATTTCAACATATGAGGTTCAAGCCGATCAGTTCCTAGGAACCAACAGTCTGACACCAGAACATGAGATTTGATTATAGTGGTGAATATTTTGTGCAGAACCAACCACACTTTTTGAATGCTGAGAACTGGTGCACTATGTGCCACAAGGTTCCCAAACAATTCTTTGCTGGATTGGAATTCAGAGTTGTTGTTCTCTTAGACCAGTTACCTTCCAAGGCTATAAAACCCACTCTGTCCTGCTATTCATCCATAGCTGGAGGGAGAAAAAGAGGATTCATACCTTTCCCAAGGGTTTTAGCACATAAATGAATGTAATGGATTCAACTGGAATTCAAACTCAGCTCTCCAATTCCTCAATCCAAGTCACAATCCATTACTCCACCATGCTTCCTCTTTACATATATTTACACACAGACACACACACATTATATATATATATATATATATATATATATATATACACACACACATGCATACATATATGTACATGTAGAGAGACACAGACATATGTATGTACATATACATACACATACATATGTATCTACACACACATACATATATACCCATATACAGACACACACAGACATATGTATGCATATATATATATATGTATATATATGTATCTACACAGGCATACATATGTATGGATACACACACACACACACGCATATATATATATATATATATATATATATATATATATTTATTCACACACACTTATATACATATTCCCTCATACATATAGTCATATGTATGCATATACAGACACACATATTCATAAATATTCCTCTGAAGAGAAACACTCAAACATATAATGTCTGTAATCATACAACCAAGACAAGACAACCAGTGGGGAATAAACAAACAAAGGTAGGAATTTGTTTTCTTTTACCCAGCCACATTTATATTTATGTCAAACTTCCTAAGAAAGAAATGAAACAGTGTAATGTGTATATATATATATATATATATATATATATATATATATATATATATACACATATATTAGGTGGGTGCAAAAATAATGTCGTTTTCTCACATATTAACATATGTGATAAAACGACATTATTTTTGCACCAACCTATATATATATATATATATATATATATATATATATATATATATGTATGTATAAAAATCTGTTTGCATGTCTATATAGCAAGTCAGAGCACATTCATATCTGTCGAGCTAGCTATTGCTCTTAGTTTGTTCAAATCTATCAATTTGTCTCCATCTTTCCATGTTCATCTATCTTATTCTATTCATATTTAATTAGCTATTTTAATTTATCTCATATCTACACATACCTACATATATATTTTTTTCTTCTTCTTTTTCTTTTATGTAGGGTTTCCCTTCAGGAGTAGGTGATCGTGGTACTCTACAACTTCCTACTCCTTTTTGTGTAAGCAATGTTTCACTCTTTCTCTCCTTTTTAGATACCATGTCCATTCAGGACATAGACGATCATGGCTCTCTACTTCCCCTTATCCCTTGTAGCTCTTAATAAGTCTTGTCCCTCTGCCCCCTCTCCCAGACCACGTTCTGTCATCCACTTGCTTAAGCCCATCAGATATGTCATGCATTGCTTTCTCTTGTCTCTCTTTTCCTCTATTCGACGTGTGAGTAACAGATTCTCCAGCCCCACTTTCTCATTATCTGTCCAAGAAAATTCAGCTGCCTCTTCCTGATGTTAAGTATAAGACTCCTCCTTGTTTGCATCCTCTCCAAAACCTCATCGTTGCTCACATACATCGGTCTATGATAACCTCAGCATCTTTCTATTGCCTTGACTCTCTTCTTCATCTTTGAGGAGACCATCCAACATTCGCTGCCGTAAATGAGGACAGATGTCACATAACACATTTGTCTCTACATTGGCATCAATTCAGACAAGTTCATTAAGCAGGTTACTCTCTCTATTTCTTTCAATCTCCTTTCTGCTTTCAATAAGTCCTGTGTGTTAAATCCTCTAAGCCCTCCTTCACCATTACAGAATTTTCAACTATTTTTTTTTGTTTTTAAGCATGTGTTCTTTTAGTTCTCATTTTCTTTAAAACTTCCTCATGGTTCATATATTCAGTCAAGTGCACCTACACAACAACAAACAGTATAGATTTTGCTCTTCAGGTCCACTGCTGATGTCTTATTATGCATAGAATCATTGAAGTGCTTGATAATATCATAACAAGGGCAATCAGCTGAGATATCTCAAAGGCCTTTGATAAGATGTGGCATAAGGAGTTACTCTACAAACTATCCAACTCTAGCATCTCTGGAAGGTTTTTCTCAATTATCAAGTCCTTCCACTCAGGTAAGTCCATGAAGGTTGTTGTGCTTCTAAAGCACATGAAATCAATACAGGTATTCCCCAAAACTCTCTTCTCAGCTCTACCCTCTTTCGCTGCTTCATATTAACAATCTGCCTAAGATCAATCTCATCATTCAGTCTATAAGACACACACATATATATATATATTATATTTAGTTGGATTGATGTGTTAGCTCTATCACTCATATTGAGTGCTTTCTAATAAGTAACGGCCACATATAAAATATAAATAATATATATAAAATATTGAATATATATATATATATATATATATATATATATATATATATATACATACACATTTTGTGTATATATATCATTCATATACAGGTTCTGGGTTGATGTATCTTATTTATATTGTTTGCGACGATGTATTCTCACCATTTAAATCATTAACCTCTATATTTGTTTTTTGTATGAATGATTCATGAATTTATAAATTATAATTACACCTTTTAATTGAAATTAAAATAACTGATCCAGTGTGCAACTCTCAGATGATAAGTGTGACATTACTGTAATTATTGAACAATATAGTTCATGCCATATTCACAGAAAATCTACCAGTAAAAAAGAATTCTCTTATTGCTATATTTGTACAAAAATGCACAACCGTAAAATTTAAATTCAAACTCAG
>OZ010589.1:82587741-82612741 GCA_963932145.1 Acanthosepion lycidas | reverse complement strand
CTTGCCATTACTTTTGTAAATAGGTTATTCCACACTGTGATATTAGAAGACAATGGAGTAAACTCCTCCTTCAGGATTTAACTTATTGTTTTGTTTCATATTGAATAAGTATTTTATTCATTATTTACATTATTCAAACTATATTTATTACAACGTTTCGGTCGTTGTACGCTTCAGCCTTCCTCAGGTGGTTGGAATGTCAAACTGAACCCTTTATTTTGCTCACTGGGGTAGGCTGTTCTAGTTCCATATGTCATGGATGTCAGTTATGAGTTATCTCCTGTTAATTCCCCTCTGAAAGTTCTCCGCTGCCTTAACTGGGTATTGAACTCACACTCTTTCGGTCCTATCACTGGATCTAACTAACGCCTTTATCCACTGTGCCATGTATTCTCGAGGACTGATGGCACAGTGGATAAAGGCGTTAGTTAGAATTAACAGGAGATAAGTGACATCCATTAGACATGGCACATGGAACTAGAACAGTCTACCCCAGTGAGCGAAATAAAGGGTTCAGTTTGACATTCCAAACACCTGAAGAAGGCCGGAGCATACAACGGCTGAAACGTTGTAATAAATATGGTGACAAAGATGAGGACAACAGTCTGAATAATGTAAATAATGTACATAATACCGCATCTAAGAAATACAGACAGATACTGAAGTATTTTATTGCTTTGGATGTAGTAGTAACAAATTTCATGTTGAGTTTCGATAGATTCTTTTCAATTAGAGATATCACACACTTATATTTTTTCATTCATTGGGTTTCTTGTTTTTTTTTGTTTTGGAATATTTTATATGCCTTTTGTTCCGACTGAATATAAAATCATTGGGGTACTGGAGAAGCTTGAAAGTGTTTTCAATCTATTTCTCCTCTTCATTTCATCTGAGTTGCATATGCTTTTAGGTAGAATCTGATGATTATGCTGGATTTTATTTTGTTGTTATTATGAGAGTATAAATTTATTAGGTTGTTTTTGTTGGTTGATTTCTGGTAGACACAGAGTTTTAAGCCTTTAATCCATTGCCTGTAATAATTGTAATAAACAATACACATGAAAAACCTCAAGGAATATAGATTAAATGAACGAAGATTATATGAACACAAAAGGGACATTTTACAAAATAATAAGTCAAATGCATTGGATACCCACTGTAAAGAGACTGGCTACAACTTTGACATAAAAAATGCTACTGGTCCAAGGTGAAAACAATTCACTACAATGTAAATGAGAGTGTCTTAATCACAAGGTTATCTAGAGTAAATTTGTGCCTTGGCACTTACAACATTTCACCATTTCTGGCTTATCTTCTAAAATCACAATGTGAAATTCTTACTTACAAAAGTGCTGGAGAGAAAAAGGAAAAGACTCTAAATGAATTCAACTAGATAAAAAAAATTATCTAAAATTCCCAGCACTCCTAGTCCTACCAACATAAGAAATTTAGTCTGATAATTTCTTGAAGGACAAAATGCATCGCAAGTAAACTTTTTCCACTTCATATTTCCCCATATATTAATAAATTGAAGTGACAATATATGCAAACTTATTTTTCTAATAAATTTAATTCCTTCAAGAACTTTATTAAAAGACAAAATGCAGTGATTCATCAAAAAAAAAAAAAAAATCTGTATTTTTAATCACAGAAAAAGAATCTTTGTCAAAAGGATATGTCTTCAAATTCAATTCTGGGAACATTCAAAAATATTTAGAAAAAAATTTTCAATGTTATCAAAAGGAAAGGAAATTATGGTGGACACAAAGTCATATAATTATTGCTATGTTGGTAACTGAAACATGGTCATCATCCTCAGTATGACGATAAGCTACATCTGGCAGCAAGGCCTTAGATCAGAAGGTTCTGAGGACCATGGAACCACCTTTGAATTTCTGTTATTCCCAGGCCCACCCTGATCCAGGGCAGCAGCACCTGTTAGGGTTGCAACTATCCACAAATAGGCAACCCCAAAAGTGGGGGTATAAAAATACATTTTTATTGTAAAAATACCAGCAATACATTCTCATAGTAAAAAAAAAAACATTACCAGCAATACATTTTTGTAAATGAAATTACTGATGCTCTAAATAAAATTAAATTTCAGCATTAAATGATCCACAAATAGTTGATAATCCGCTAAAAACAAACAATTGAAAATAAAGTTTTGTTATTAATATTATTATGTTAGTGTCACATATTGACGTCATCAGTTTAAATTCTTTTCTTGAAGCAGGGTGTCAATAAGACTCTTCACAAGTGAATAACTTTTCAGAGAATGCTCACAGAGTAAATGATAGCAGTTTTCTGGAGGTCTACAATTTTAGTCTGAATTCCAATTTTCCCTAAGCACTCTTTCAAGTTTCTCGGTGATGTTCCAAGTAGCTTTATTACTACAAGAATTACTTCAACAGTCACGTTCCACAGCTTTATCAAATCCAAAGTCAGATCCTGATATTTTCAATCTTTTCAGTTTCTTTGGAGTCCACTCTTGTATCATACGAAACAACAAAGTCAATAACGACACTTACTACTCTCCTTATCTATAACAATAAGGTAGGATCTTTGTGTTCAATGACATGATTTATCTGGACCAAACAATCTTATATCTTCTGTCATTTTCTATTATTGTTATTTTATATGCTGTAAATCTAACCTTCCTATTCCATTATTTGGTGTTATTGATTGTGATTATTCCAAATTACAAAAGAATTTATCTCAATAATGGATATATGTGAAAAAAAAAAGTTGTACATTTATAGTGCAAATAACATGGAAAATGCAACACTGAATCAAAAGGTATTTTAGGAAAGCAAATGATACCTTCCAAAAGTTAAGCAAAGTACATAGATACAAGAAAATTTAATTAGACACAAAGAAAAAAGTACTTATCTGTTATGTAATATATGGCAAGTAATGCTGGATAATCTCTTCACAGATGAAAAGACGTGAGGCAGCAGAAATGTGGTCCTACAGAAGGTGGCTGAATACATGAGAAGCAATGAAGTCTTAGTGAAAATCTAAGTAAAAATGACACTTATCAGAAAGAGATAGTTGAAGTTTCTAGGGTACATAATGAGAAAACATGGTTTTAGAAGATCCGATAATGGAATCATAGACTCTCCCATTGTTTTCAATGTATGAGGGTCCAATGGCATGTTTCACTTTTAATGTCTTATTGATGTTTGTGCATTGAATGATTTTTAAGGTTAGGATGTATAGGGAGCAAGAAACTGCACCCCTTGCATACACTGGAGGAATGTTAGAATGGTATTCAGTGTCCTGCCTTCTAAGATGGATATTAAATAAAGGATTCTTTACGCTTAAGGATAGACAGAAAACTGAAGAAGGCTAGAGAAGAGAATGGCTGAAACAGTGCAATAATAATAATAATAATAACAAAGATGAGGACCTTAATCCAAATGTTAATTCATGTACAATTTTCAATTTTTTTCCCTACTACAAGCAGAAGTATTTTTTTATTTTTTTTTTGCAGAGAATGATTTTATTAGCGAGTGATGGAATAACATTTAAGTCAGAGGATCAACAACAAGAAAATGTTCTGAAAATTTTCCTTTTTGATTTTCACTACATTTTTATAGAATAATTATTGACAATATACAGAGTCCAGCAGAAAAATGTATTCATGCTTCAGGAAAGGAAAACCTTTTTGTAGTTTTTATCAAATTGTGATAACACTGTTTACTGTAGTACGATATTTACCTGATTTAACACCTGCAGACTTTTATCTATGGGGTGGGGGGACCATAAAGGATGTTGTGTATCACAGAAAACTGGCTACATTGGCAGACCTTAAACATAAAATTAAAAATATATCTCTCCATCAAATGACTCAGAGCTGCATTTTAGCTTGAAGTGACTACACCAGTCTCGTTGTGTGTCAGACCACTTGCAAGCCAACCAATATTCTACATGCAGCAATCCTATTGGACACATTACCACAGGCTGAGTACCTGAGTAGTGATGAAGTTTTAGAGAAAATCTAAACAAAAAAGACACTTATCAGAAAGAGATAGTTGAAATTTATAGGGTACATAATGAGGAAAGTGAGTTTTAGAAGATTTTATAATGACAGGACAGATTGAGGGCAAAAGTCACAGACAAAAGTAGGGCATAACATATCTAATGAGCTTTTGGAAATGACTAGCAGAACAGTGATTAGGTAAGAGAGTGCAAAAACTAAAATTACTAAGACACAAAATTTCTGGTAGTTATGATCGTCCATGTTTTGAAGAGACGCAGCAGGTAGAGGGGAACATAAGTTAAAGCATGTTCAATGTATTTATGATTTAATAAATCACTTTCTTTTCAGCCGCTGTGGAATTACTGGACAAGGAAGAACACTGGAGCATTAGATATCTGAAAGAATTAGCACATATGAGGATCACCTTAGTAGGCCTAGCATAGTAATAATATGGGAGCCACTAATAAAGAAAGACAAATGACAGCAAGTCTTCAGCAGCAGAAACATGGCAAGCAACAGAAGGCAGGCTAGGTTTAAGGCTCCAAGTTCACCACTGAGAATTTTTCTATGGTACAATAGCTTAATAGATTAAAGTGTTGGTTTGTGAATTTGGTAACAGTAATTCTGAGTTCAATCCCTGGTCATGGCAGTGTTTACTCAGTGGAAATGGGCAAGCAATATCTGAGCAGTATTAAAACTAAGAAACAGATGAGACAAGGACCGGGAAATGACAACAGTCTACACCTGTTGCTCAGTTCAGGATTACCCAGAGTGATATACACCTGATGAATTATGTAGGACACAATTGCTGAAACATTGTAATAACAACAACAAAGACAATAGTCTGAATGTAACTAGTATAAATAAAGATTTTTCAGATATCTCTATCTATAAAAGACAGGATGTGTGTGTGTGTGTAACGAATGTACAGCCGCAATTTTCGACGGATTTGCATCAAAATTTACATGCACATGCTCCAAGTTAGTGGAAAGGCCAAGACCAACTTTGCATTTCCCAACTCCCATTGATAGTGGAAATAATCGATTTTTGCATGCTTCTGTGGCAGTTTTCATGTAGTTTGCGGCCATTTTCTACTGGCCAGAGTGAGAGCCTATAGCTGGCTGCCACGAATTGGCAGGAAGATTCTATTGGCCACCGTGAGAGCCAACAGCTGACTGACATGAATGTTAACATGCAAAAAAAAAAAAAAATCAATAGCTGCATTCGTCACAAGTGGGAAAAATTTAAATCTGCATGGAACTTTACTCCAATTGGCTCATTCACTTGCTTAAACTCAACATTAATTCTGATTCCGCAGAACTATGTTGGGAGTGAAAAAGTATTTGTTGTTAACATTCTTTTTTTATTCAGTTTTTCCAGGTACGAGTCCTTTTTTAAAGCTGATCGTTTTGTGTTCATTTTGTTCAGTTCTTTTTTCGTGACAGATATAATGTTTAGTATAGAGCTTAGAAAAAATTTGCAGTGTGAGAAGTAAGGCATGTAGCAACATCAGCACAGCAAAGGGCACTCCTTTAAAGGCAAGAAAGGGAAAAAATATTTGAAGTCAAGTGATAGCGATTGCTGTATGAGTCGTACAAATTTTTAATCAAGCCCAGGCAATGCCAGGTCATGCTGCTAGTTATTAATACTTGTCTTAATTCATCTCTTCTGAAAATCCTTTTCTTCCTCATTAGCACCTCTTCTCCCCAAAGTTGTGAATTAATTAGTAAAATTTGTATCACTAAACCATTATTATCTCAAAAAAATTACAATCTAAAAATATTTTCTGCTTTTAAATAACCTGCAAATGGTTGATAAGCCATAATAAACAAATCAATCAATTCCTCATTAACAGTGCATTTACATAATACAGGATATATATAATAGCTTTGTTTTTTATCAGTAATGCTTGCATTAATTTGTGTCCAACAGCAACTCCTTTCTTTCTCATTTTCTGTGCATTTTTTAGTATATAAAATTATTTTTTCATTCCAAATGCAAATTCAAATCAAGGACCTTTTCACTCCTGCTAGAGGAACCCCTCTCTTCTTAACTTAAATGAATATGGAAACCTAATCCTAAACAGGAAACAAGGGATAAATTTCTACTCCTGTTCAAAAGACCAGAGAGGAGTATGAACTGGGCAATAGGCAGACCTATCTACTTGTATTGAGAAGGAAAATAAATAAATAATTAGTAAATCAAATTTCAGAGCTCAGGTGGCGACAGTAGAAGTAGAGTTTATAAGTTACCAAAAACCGAATCCTAAAATGGAAACAAGGGATAAAGCTCTACTCCTGTTTTTTTTCAAATTTAGAGATAAATATAAATTATATAGCAATGATTTTTCCAGATACTACTTGCATAGATCTAAAGTGAAATAAACCTTTTCCTTAAAAATAGACTGTAGCAATTTCCCAAGAATAAACCATAGAGAAAACATCATAAACTTATTCTAAAGGCCAGTCTCCTTTACAAATTACCAAATCCTGCTTGGTTCGGTATTTTTGAACAGTTTCTTTAGGTTATCTGCTCTATAGTACTTAATTCATGTTAATTCATGTTTGTTGGCATTCATTACAGATTATCAAAATGTACACAATTGACTATAGTTCCTGACATGGTATGCACAACAGTGGTTCTTCATTTTGAATAGGTTTTGGTGGGTGACATGTGTGTGTCCTATACAAAGTTTGGCTAGACCACCTCATTTCTTCTTCTCTATCTATAGCCTGGGTGCCATTGCCCATAGCTTGACTTAATGTTGTACAATTTGTTGCCTTAACAGCTGTTCCCCAACTGTTGGATACAAATCAGTGCATGTAATTTCAAAATTTGAGGGTCTAATGTTTAATGGCGTCAAAAGGTGACCTAATGTAATTTTAACAATCTCATTTATCTGTCAGACATATTAAGAAGAGTATTAATATGGCAGCTTTCAATGTGAGACAAGGAATGGAAAAGTAGACCATGATTTTGGCATTGGCTGCCAATCACAGCAACTCGGAGATAAACCAAAACAAGGAAGTAAAACAGGTGAGTTGAGTGAGGATATGTTGTTTGTAGTCAAGGTAAAGTGAACTGGAAGGCCTTCATACGGGGAAATCAATGGAAGTATTGTCCGTAACAGATTCTGATATGATGTCATGAGGATGATAAAGTTTGTTCAGCAGTTTCAGGACATCCTTAACCATGAACCTATCGATTCAAAAAGGGCCTCAATAGCTCAATGTGTTGGGATGCATGAGAACAGACATGACATGTCTGATGTAATGAAGAGAGAGCAGTTCATGTCGAATAGGATTTGGAGAACTGTGTGATCCTATTAAAGTGAAGTACCCTGAAAATCCCAGCATGTGCTGGCTCTTCTCCTGGCCCAGAAGGTGAAAAGGAGAGAGAACAGGTGGTTATGCATGGTCTTCAAAATGATGCCTATCAAAGCTCTAAACTGAGCTCATCCAAGGGACAATAAAACTTCTTAGACAATGCCAAGATTTGAAACTGTTTAAAATTAAACTTTTATTATATTTATTCTAAAATCAAGTAAATTCTAACTTATTACCAATAGTGATAGGCATGTTCACATACATGCACAAACAAAAAAATTAGTGAATGAGACATGAAGGATAAAATGAAGGTTGAAAGACTTAAATTTAGATATTTCTATTTTCTGTATATATAAAACAGAGGATGTCTGTCTGTCTGTGTGATACCATTTCACAACTGATTTTGACCAAACTTGGTATATACATTGTACAATGTAAGAGATAGGTTCTTAGCATTAAAAAATCGATAATTTAAAAAAAAAATCAATAATCGATGAAGCCG
Organism: Acanthosepion lycidas; assembly: GCA_963932145.1. NCBI lineage: Eukaryota > Metazoa > Mollusca > Cephalopoda > Sepiida > Sepiidae > Acanthosepion > Acanthosepion lycidas. The sequence goes on along the minus strand of OZ010589.1, from coordinate 82,604,928 downwards.
ATCAAAAATTGATAAATTCAATTTTTTTTCTCTGATTTCATTCAAACCTAGTATGTAGGTTACTTACATCATGACGAGCTCAATGATACCTCATTTTTATTTCTACACCACTGCATTTAGCAAAATATGAAAAATCGATTTCAACACAATTTTTAAACAAAAACTCCCTCAATTTTCAAGCAATCTAATACAGACTTCACTCAATTGTAGCCAACAATAAGTTATTGTTTAACAGTCATTAAACTTGATAATTGAGTCCAACCATATAGTGAAAACATGCATAAATAGCAAACAATGGCAATTCTTACAGATTTCTTTCTTATTTTTTGTTGATCTTTTAACCAATTTTCATCAAACTTAACAATTGTTTTATAAATGTATCCTCTTTTACATCCCTGGTAGCACACTGACAAATTAAATTTCAAAAACTCCAAAATAATTGAGGCCTGAAGTGGGTTTTCATGTTGCCTGTTTTACTCCTTCATGTCCTCGACTAACTTCATTTGAATAAATAAAGACTATTTCTGTTATATCAGTAACTGCATTAATTTAAAATGTTTTTTTAATGAAAGTACTTTAAAGTAATTGTAGAAGATAGACTCTGTTATATCTAGACATGATGCTGTTTTTGCTCCATTCTAATTGAACGTTTTTTTCTCATCAACCAGCTGGGTATGGCAGCTAGTTTATCTATAAAAACATTAGGAACTAATTTTGCTTTAATAAACAAAGCAAGACTACATTCATAAAGTGATATTTTGGTTAAAATTTTGAATGAACCATGAACAAGCAACATTCATGTGTTACGTGTTCTGCTTATCATACAAGGAAGAATTTTAAAAATGATAAACAAACATTAAAAATTAAGTCATGACACAAAGCAGGTAATTGTAAATGAAATCTTTTTGATAAAGACTTTAAACTAAGAATGTGCTAATATTCTTTATATAGAAAATGAAAGCATAGAGTAATTGCTAAATTAAATTATGATAAAAGTTATTCTGAGCATGAAAATTAATTAATAAGAACATTTCAATTGTAAAATTATTTAAAGTGATTTAACCAAAATGTTTAAATAAAAATAATGTGATCTTTATTAAAAATAATGTAAAATTTAACTATTTTTTTTCTATTTATTCATTTCCAAAATTTTAATTTTTAACTTCTTTAATTTCCTCATAATTTTAATGTTTTTTTTTCTTATGCTAACAATTATTGATGAAAAAAAATTTTTTTTAAATTTTGCAGGGAAGGTTTAAGTTGCAGGTTTCAGGATGACAGTGAAAATGTTAGTTTGGAGCTTCAACGTACACTAAGATCACATCTCTGAGGGTCCTTGGGATAGTGAGCAATGATGGCCATGTTATGCCACCGTACTTTTTGCCCCAGAGCCAATGATACCCACCCCCTCCATAAGGATGTTAGATATAGTGGTGAAGAACTGGATTGAGGCATTGGATCTGATGTGAGAAAGTATTTCTATACAGTTGACAGTTTAGATATTTCTAAATAGACATGGTACCATTTATGGTGTTCACATGAAATTCTCAATCTGACAAGATTATTTAACAACAAGGCTCAAGTTTTCAGATTAATGTTTTGGTTTTGCAGCAATTTGCAGTGTTGCAGAAAAAATACCAGTTTATTTAATGTCCAATTTCCTTTTCGCCTAGACAAAAGTTGTTATAAATGATCAATACTCTGAAGTATTTAGTATTTACTAAATCCATATCCTGAAGTTTTTTTATGGATTCAGGGTACATGCTATCACTGCTTCCATTCCAATTCTATATATATATATATATATCAATAAAAATTCCATCCATATATATATATATATATATATATATATATATATATATATATATATAAAGTTATTCTTAGCATTGCTTGATAATGGAATGGAACTCTGTATTTAAAGTTTAATTTTTATGATTGAATTTGTATTGAAGTTTCAGTTTTGAAACATGGGAATTTTCAGGGTTTCAATAATATATTTAAAAAAAAAACAATTATAATATTATGCTCTACTGTTGTATCGAGCACTGTTTTTAAAAATAAAAATAAATGCTAAGCTTTCTGAATTATAAATCTCATTGTCTTTTTTTATTATTTTATATATATGTTAGCAAAAAGAATTCACCATTAAATGTTAGCAAAGAGAATTTGCCATTAATTGCATTAATATTGATAATTGATTCAATGTATGATTATCTCTTTATAATATATATATATATATATAGAGAGAGAGAGAGGTATGGTGGAGGAATGGATCGCAGCTCAGATTAAGGAACTGGAGAGCTGAGTTTGAATTTGTTACATTTACTTACATGCAATAACCTAAGGATGAATATGAAGTCATCCCTTCTCCTTCCAGCTATGGGTTAAATAGCAGGACAGACTGGGCCCTATAGCCAGTCAAAGAGAAGGAAGATTTTGGAATCAAAACCTGAGATCTTGTGGTAGATTAAATCTACCAGTCCTCTGTATTTGGTTCTTCCAAAAAAATGTGGTTGGTTCTGCACAAGACTTCACCAACGATAATCAAATTATATGTGGGAGTCTGGCTGTTCTGTTCCAAGAACTGAGTTGTTGCAACACACACACACACATATATATATATAAATATATATATATATATATATATATATATATATATATGTGTGTGTGTGTGTGTGTGTGTGTGTGTGTGTGTCAATTGTTATCTTTTGTCCTTTTTCATTCTTGTTCTTTTATTTTCCTTTCTCCTTTATCGTAGATTTTCTCATATTCTCTACCATTAAACAAACCCTTGCATCCTAATGGCTTTATTGCCTAGTTTGAGGTGAAATGATTAAAAAAAAATAAAATCATGGTCTCACCAATTGTTTTCAATGCTGATTTTCTAAGCGTAGCTTAGATATGACACAAGGCCGAAAGTATGGGGCAACAGTTAGGATTGAATTCGCTCTCCAGTCGTAACTGTTTTAGTCAGACAAGCTTGCTCACATTACACCACACCGAGGTGCCCCAAAATAATTTTCTAAGTGTAGCTCAGATGTGGCACAAGGCCGAAAGTATGGGACACACAGTGAGGATCAAACTCATTACTCAATTATAATTGTTCTAGCAAGACAAGCTTGTTAACCATTACACCACACCAAGGTTCCCTCCATTGTTTTCAATGTATGAGTGTCCAAGAGCATAGACTGGAGGAATGTTAGAATGGTATTCAGTGTCCTGCCTTCTAAGATGGATATTAAATAAAGGATTCTTTACGCTTCAGGATAGACAGAAAACTGAAGAAGGCTAGAGAAGAGAATGGCTGAAACAGTGCAATAATAATAATAATAATAACAAAGATGAGGACCTTAATCCAAATGTTAATTCATGTACAATTTTCAATTTTTTTCCCTACTACAAGCAGAAGTATTTTTTTATTTTTTTTTTTGCAGAGAATGATTTTATTAGCGAGTGATGGAATAACATTTAAGTCAGAGGATCAACAACAAGAAAATGTTCTTAAAATTTTCCTTTTTGATTTTCACTACATTTTTATAGAATAATTATTGACAATATACAGAGTCCAGCAGAAAAATGTATACATGCTTCAGGAAAGGAAAACCTTTTTGTAGTTTTTATCAAATTGTGATAACACTGTTTACTGTAGTACGATATTTACCTGATTTAACACCTGCAGACTTTTATCTATGGGGTGGGGGGACCATAAAGGATGTTGTGTATCACAGAAAACTGGCTACATTGGCAGACCTTAGACATAAAATTGAAAATGCATGTGCATCAATGCCATTGGACACTTTGGCCAGTGTTGCCCAAGGAGTAGTTTGCCATACTAATAAATTTCGGAAAGTTAAGAAAAAAAAAACACTATTTTGTGCATCTCTTATAATTGTAGACACCAAAGGTAACTTGTATTAATTTTGCGATGTCTGACTAAATTTAGTATTACAATATCTATACAAGTTTTTCCTTTGCTGAAGTGTGGATACATTTTTTTTGGCAGACTCTCTATTTACTTTATATATATAATACCCCATTATGTTAGTAATGCTTGCATTAATTCTCGGCATCAGACAATCCCATTTGGCTGATGTTATTATCATGATTTTTCCTTCATTTACACGTTGTTAATGGATTTCACCATTTTTTTTTTTTTTTTATTAGATCTGCACTTACTAAAAGTGGACTGTTAGAAATCCAAATTCGCGTCCTGGGTATGACGGTAAACTACATCCACGTCCTGGGTACGCCGATAAACTACTTCCAACAACAAGGCTTCAGATAATGTTTTCAGAAAAATAATGTTGTCAGCTCTAAGTTTTTGAAACAATAATGTTGCCAGCTCTAAGTTTTTGAAACAATAATGTTGCCAGCTCTAGGTTTTTGAAACAATAATGTTGCCAGCTCTAAGTTTTTGTAAAAAAGTAATGTTGCCAGCTCTAAGTTTTTTTGTAAAAAAGTAATGTTGCCAGCTATACGTTTTTTATTCCATACAAAATAGGCATTTAAAATTCCTATAAACTGGATTTGGCATTAAATAACCCACAGTGGTTGATATGCCATAAAACCCAAACAAACAAACAAACAAAATCCAAATTCATATTGCTTATATCACAATGAATTCATTTTTGTAAACAGTGGAGAGTTGTTGATTTTAATTCACTTATTTTTCTCTTTAAAAAAAATATAAAAATTAAAGGAAGAAATTTAAAACCAAATTTAGACAGACTAGATAAAAATGTAAGAGGACAAAAAAGTTAATCTCCACCCCACACAAAAAGTATGAAAAAATTGGGGGATTGGGGTGGAGGGTTGTACCAAAAGACATAAAGATTAACAAATCTTCTCAAACCAAACAAAGAGGTTTTACTAAAGGAAAGACAATGGGAGAATGCAAGCCACTGATATTCTAGATATCATCCAGAGAAAAGTGAAAAACAAAATAGTCATATCAAAACTGACAGTAACTCAACTTCTATTTTTTTTTTTTAAAGTGAAAGAAAATCAAGAAGGAATATAGGATACCAAGCCTGTAAAACTGCCAAAAAGATAGACACTTGGTGTTCAAAGAAAGAACCCCACCTCTAAAATATTGAAGAAGGATTTAAAACTTTGAACAAAAGAAAAAAATATGAAAATTAACTGCAACTAGATGGCTTAAAGGCAAAAAAATATGAACCCAAGACTGTTAGATTTAGGGTTCAATTCTAGTTCTTCATTGTATGAGCAAAAGAATGGGAAATGACTCATGCCAATTATCAAGATTTTTTATTGCAATCATGTCACCCCAAGTAAGGCAATAATACCACTAAGATACAATAGGTTACTGTGAGTGGAAGAGAATGAGAAGACTTTAGTGAGTAGAAAGGCCAATAAAAGAACAAAATACAAAAAGACAGAAGATTGTGACTGATGTTGAATTTAAATTTTTGAAGGTGGCAGAAAAGCAAGAAACTGGAAGAGAGTTCCACAGGCAAGAAGTGTGAGTAAAGAAACTGTTAGAATAGAAGTTAGTTTCATCTTGGTATTTCAACAGTAAACAGTGAGACCTAGTTGCTAATCTAGTAGTACACTTAAATTCATGTTGTTGAGGTAACATAAAGGAGAGCAATTTTTATTTGTAAATATTTACAAAATGTGGGGACACATGCCAAAATGGGAAATGGGGAAAAAGAAAGTCTTCATCTGTCTTAACTTTACACTTAGCTAGCCACAAATAGTGACCCAAACATAACAAAAATATTCCTAACACTAAAACAACACATTCTTACTTACCTTTCTTACTACATTCACCATAATACCTCATTGTCTCTATGAAAATCCTAACTAGTCCCCATATGTACAATTCATTGTCTGTGGGGTGGGGAATAAAACCACAATTTTAAAACTAGCCCCAGAGAGTATTTATAATATGAAAACAAAACTATTTGCAAGAAACCAAATAAAATAATGTTAATAATAAAATCTCCCACAATCCTTAAATGTGGCAGAAACATCACTTAACTGGATGAAATCAATGCAGGACTTTAATAAGATAAAACATTAATTCATCCCATGCACTCAATTCAAACACAACAACAAATATGAAAATTACACCCAAAATGGAAGGAGCCCCACATCCACTAGAGAACTGACATCACTGACCACCTAACAAGGGAGGGGATGGGGAATTAAACTAAAGAAAATAGGAACAGAAATAAAAGGGACCAATAAACATACATCCCCATGAAAGAGAGCTCATCTGAACAATTGCCATGAATATATTTACAGAAAAGATAGAGAGAAGCCATGTTATGATAGTGGGAAAGGACCTGAAATCAAGATGCCAGGTCAGCACCAATAACATTACAGACCTTTCATGGATTTTATCAAGAATGTCAGGATATACAGCCAGAACATCAGACATGGCAGCAATGTTCAATGAATGGTTAATTTATAAATGTGCAAGATGTGCAATAATTTATAAATGTGCAAGATAACAAAAATATTATCTGGCACTATATAATGAACCAACCTCTTTGTAGCAGGAGATTTAATAATTAATTCAATATAATCACTCCACATCATATCAATGGAAAACATGAGCTCAAGAAGGTGCAATGAGATGCTTTCCTGGAGGTTAGCATTCACCATGTAGATGGAGAGAAAAATGGTTCTCTATGATGGTTAAAGGCGAGCAGTTTCATTTTTCTTTCTTCTTTTTTTAACTGTAAGTATATTTTTGCATCTACTGTTACAAAAGTTATTTAAAAATATATATATATATATATATATATATATATATGTATGTATATGTATATTATGTTAATAACTATACTTGGTGGGTGTAAAAAATATGGATAACAGAATTTGCAAATAGAATATATTAAAACAAATAGGTATCTGAGAAAAAATTTTGAAGAAAAGAAAGGACCAAAAACATCGAAGCAGGCTGAAAAATATCATCCAGTGCCATAATTTCTAGTCGAAAGAAAAAAAAAACCAATTGAGTAAATAAGAAAAATGTAAATTGCTCAATATGCTACGTAGAGCAGAGTATATATTAGGTTGGTGCAAAAATAACGTCGATTTTTGACATTAAAAATATGTCAAAAACCGACATTATTTTTGCACCAATCTTACACACACACACACACATATATATATATATATATATATATATATATATATATATATATATATATTACACACACAGAAAGTCTGAAAAAATATATACACACTCCAAGAAAGTAATAACTTGTCTTTTGCAGTTTTATCAAATTGTGATAACACTGCAATTCATGAAATTTATGGAAATGATGAATTTTTCTTTCAACAAGATGGCACACCACCACACTACCAGCAAGATGTGTGAGCTTATCTGAATAAGAATTTTCAAGGACACTGGCTAGGATGAAGAGGTGCATTCCAGTTCTCCACCACATTCTCCTGATTTAACACCTGCAGACTTTCACCTACAGGGAACCCTAAAGGATGTTGTGTATTGCAGAAAATCAACTACATTGGCCACCCTTAGACAACAAATTGAATATGTGTATGTAGCAAACCTATTGGACAACACTTTGGCCAACACTGCCCAAGCAGGTAGTTTGCCATAGTAATAAATGTCTGGAAGCTAAAGGACACCATTTTCAGCATTTCTTGTGATTGTAGAATCCAACAGTAACTTGTATTAATTTTGTGATGTTTGAATAAATTTAGTATTACAATATCTATACAAATTTTTCCTTTGCTGAAGGATGTATAGATTTTTTGGGCAGACCCTGTGTGTGTGGATATATGTTGTAGCATACCTATGGACGATAATGGGTATGTCCCCATTCACATAAATACAATAGTAAATACTGTATGTTGGTCTGCAGTTGGAGATTCATTGTGAAATTCACTTGACTCATTTCTTGCAGTTGACTACTACTTCTACACACCACTGGCGAATCTTATATGTGTTGTTCTTGTCCTAAGTATTATTATTCATTACCAACCTTTGTTTGATTATTCTATTCAGTAAATATCCTAGGTTACAACAATATATATATATATCATATAAAAAATATTTGCCATATGGACATTCTAGAATGTGCCAACACTGTTGACAAAATATGTTCTTGGATCCGATTGGTTCTTCAGCTAATGCACTGATCATATTTGAGCAAGTAGGTTTTTACAGGCTGTGCTTGCAAACCCCGCCTGTGACATTTTGCAGTATTTTACCTTTAACTGAGGAAGGTGTAGGAATTATATTCCTAGTTAGTTGTCCTTCTGTGAGAATAATTGTAAATACATGCTTATGAACTCTGTCTACCCTGCTATTTTAGTTCTAGCGGATGCTATAGAAAAAAAAAAAGAGATGGATTCATGCCTCTCTGAAGTAATTACAATAGAGCTTACTCTTCTGAGATTTGGTGGGGTGTACAGCAACTCAAATACACACCAAACCAACACCTGGTGCATACCTGATTGTCTTCTAAGACAAAGAAGGTGCAAAGAGAACACAAACTACCTCAGCCACATTTTCAACTCTGCTTGCCAAATTCATTTTCTGTGCTGTTCGCTGTTACATCACCTGTACTTTGATAGAATTAATTAACATATGCTGAACTGAATCCATTATTTTCTTTTCCATATTATTTTTCCCCTTTTCTTTTCAGAGCTATCAAAACAGGCAATATAATTTCTTTGGTTGGAGGAGAATTTAATAAATTATTCCACAAAAACTAAATGATAGGATATGAAACCCACCCAAAGAATTAGCCAAGCATTTGATCACTGAAGGTTTTGCTAATGCATGTAAATATATAAATGTGTTTGTTTGAAGAGACAGTGAAAACAAACACTTCCAAAATGTATATGCAAATTTGATATGCGAAAATCAAAGCAAAAATATTTTTAATTTATTTTATTAGTTTTTATTCATTATTATTTATTTATTACTTAATATTAATATTAAATTGAATTTTCTACATAAATATTAAAGCAAACGACAGTTTTTATAATTTTTACTTATTTTATTTTTGTTTATTTCACTATTATTTCTTTTATTTTAATCTTATTTTTCATTTATTATTAACTAGCAGCATGGCCCGGCATTGCCCGTGCTTGATTAAAAAATCGTACAACTCATACAGCAATCGCTATCACTTGACTTAAAATATTTTTGCCCTTCCTTGCCTTTAAAGTAGTGCCCTTTGCCATGCTGATATTGCTACACGCCTTACTTCTTGCCTATCTCACACTGCAAATTTTTTCTAAGCTCTAAACTAAACATTAAATGTGTTACGAAAAAAAGAACTAAACAAAAGGAACACAAAACGATCAGCTTTAAAAAAGGACTCGTAACTGGAAAAACCGGATGAAAAAAGAATGTTAACAGCAAATACTTTTTCACACCAACCCAGTTCTGTGGAATCAGAATCAACGTTGAGTTTAAGCAAGCGAATGAGCCAATTGGAGTAAAGTGCTATGCAGATTTAAATTTTTCCCACTTGTGACAAATGCAGTTATCGATTTTTTTTGCATGCTAGCATGCTAGTTAACATTCATGTCAGTCAGCTGTTGGCTCTCACGCTGGCCAATAGAATCTTCCTGCCTATTCCTGGCAGCCAGCTATTGGCTCTCACTCTGACCAGTAGAAAATGGCTGCTAACTACATGAAAACTCCAGTAGAAGCATGAAAAACTCGATTATTTCCACTATCAATGGGAGTTGGGAAATGCAATGTCAGTCTTGGCCTTCCCACTAACTTGGAGCATGTGCATGTAAATTTTGATGCAAATCCATCAAATATTGTGGCTGGGCATTCATTACACACACACACATCCTGCCTTTTATAGATAGAGATATTTATTTATTATTTTTCATTTATTTCATTTGTAATTGTTTTTACAATCCAAATGTTAAAAATAAATTCATATTAAAAAGTTTTATGGGCTGAAATACTACAGTTTAAATACATCTTAGTGAAGATTGAGTGATTGAGATGAAATACAATAAAAATAAATAACACATATCCTCCTTCATTCATATTGTGCACCTCATTCCCCATAGCCATTTTAACCGTAACTCTCTCGGTGTTTGAGACTTTTATTGAGTTGGTGTTAAGTTTTCTAAAAAGTGATGAGCTCTTTGAAATACCAGTTTTGAAATAAGATTTATCAGAGAAATCTAATTAAAACAGACATAAATCATAATTTCATCTTTGAATGATACAACACTAGTAATTATATAATAATAAGGATTATAAAACAGCAGTAACAATAACAATTTTTTCACATTCTATGATTTTTAGGTGAGCAGCTTAGATCAGAAATAAAGAAACAGTTCACACTCCATATCTTTAAGGATCTGTCTGACATGAAAAAAAAAAAAAAACACATGTGAAATGAACCCATTAATACCAACCAAATACCTACAAAGGTTTCTGACAAAAAGAAACATTATTAATTATAGGTTTCTACTCCTAATTCATTAATGCCCATTTTGGAGATGGTTGGTTTTAATGGGTTAGCTAAAGAACGCTCTTCTTTCAAATCCAATAAAGGTAAAAAAAAAATAGTCAAGTCTAAATTAGTAATCAAAGTTGAACTGTTTTAAATAAGAACACTATTATTAATCAATATGGTATCATGAAAGAGAATGAAAACTCCAAACTGTAGAGAAAGAAACGAGGAAACCACTCCACTATCTTTACAAAGAACACATAGCAAGCCATGTATAGTGAAGCAAAAAAATGTGGAGAGTCATGATTGCATATGTTCCGAAGGGATAAGCCATTAAAAAAATAAATAACAAGAAGACTGTAAATATAATTGGTAATTTCTGAGTGAGGAAGCAAAATTGTACAAAGAAATGTGAAATTAGGTGTACTATGCCAAATTAGGTGTACAGAATCACATTTTTCATGAACTTTTCACTCTTCACTCTGAAAAAAAAAATCTAACTTTACTTCTGTTGCAGAGATTTGAGGAGAAGGATTTAAGTATGACCCTCATGTACTGCCCTTATTAACAATGAGGAAGGGAAAATCAAGAATGAAAAAGAAAAAAATATATCTTTGTCTAACCCACTTGGAAGGTACCAAACTAGTTTCAGTGATAACACTAGACTTACAATAATGAATGAGAGCTGAATGGGCAAACTCTATGAAAGCCTTACAACACAGGATTCTTATTTATTTTTATTGTATTTGGTCTACACCACTCTTCACCAAAACATCTCAATAACTACAATATACAATAAATAAAAAAAAAGCTTCCCTGAAGGAGAATAAGATGTAGGTAATGTAAACAAGGCTTAGTCTAGGAGGACCTATTTGTAAACAGATATCAGCTGACACTGGAGGCAAGTGCAGAGCCAGTTAAGATTTGAACAAAGACATCCACTGGAAGGGTTATCAGCTTTTATTTACAGATGCCTCTTCTGTGAATAAAAGAAAAGAATGGCCTTTATATAGACAAACAAATATTTGAAGTAACTCATCATGCTAGACAGCACACATACTGCCAGGAGGCTATACAAGACTTCTATATAAGAAGGTCACAGTTATAGAGGTGGTCCACTCCAAGACAGATTGGGTAAGGAAGGTGGGGGGAAAAAAAACAGTGGTGGTAGGAACAGCAAAAAGTTACCTTTAAGCAACATGTGTATGATATACACTTGATTAGAAAGTTTTTCCCTTCCCCTCAACCGGGGCCCAAGTCTTCTGGTAGTGGAGAGTAAGGAGCGAAGAAACCAGACTGAATTCCTGGTCACTAACAATCCTTCTTGAGTGAACAAAGAAAACTGACTGGAGGTGTTAAAGATACCAAATTTTCAAGTAATATAACTGCTCACACATCACTAATATTTATAAAAGTTGTTCACTAAGACAACTCACAAAACAAGAATTAGCATCACATTACAGAATCAAATCACAAATCAGGGGACGCGTATCAAATTACAAGATCAACTCTTAATCCATAGAATTAACATCAAATTAGAAAATCAACTCTAAAATCAATGAATTGGCATAAAAAAAACAAAGGGAAAATCAACTCTTAAAACCATAAATTAGCAACACATCTTAAAAGCTTAAAACTGAGATTTGGCATCAAATCTCAAAATAAAAAACTGAGAATTAACATCAAATGACAGAATCAACACTCAAATCAGTGAAATAGCATCAAATATCAAAATAAAATATAAAATCTTTGAATTGGAATTAAATCTCAAAATAAAAGCTCAGATCAGTGTTAGGATAAAATTTTAAAATAAAAGCTCAAAGAATTAGCATCAAATCATAAAAAAAAACTCAAATCAGAGAATTTGCATCAAATCTCAAAATAAAATCTAAAATATGAAAATTAACATCAAATCATAGAATCAACTCTCAAATTTTGTGAATTGACATTAAATCACAGCATCTGCTCTGAAATTAGCTAATTAACAGAAATTAAGAAAATTATAGAATTGGATTTAATTTTTTAGTACCCCTTTTAGTACCTATTGTTCAACTAACGGAAAATATTTTAAGTCATATTTTTGATACCAGATGAGCATTAATTGTATTTTAACACAATTTAATAAAAATTTGTATTTTAGTACGTATTTTATTCTAGTCTTTTCGATGTATATTATCAATAAAATCATAAAAATGAATGCTTATCTGGTATCCAAATTTATGCCTTTACTGGGTATGAGAAATAAAAGGTAAAATGACAAAATCAATTCTCTATAGAGAATTAGCATCAAATCACACAACTTATTCACCTAACCTCAATGTAATAATTTGAGGGAAATGTAGATTTAAAAAAATTAAATTTAAATATTCATCTTTGTATTTATTTACTAAGCTTCCTTAAGTGCAAGAAAAGTCTTTTTAGTGGTTAACTAGGACAAGGAATGGATTGTTAATTTCAATATCTCCAAAACAAAACTCCTCCATATAAATCATCTGAGAGAACCAGTTCTACCTTCCATCAGACTTGTGGTGTCTTCTCAGATGAATGTCCTCTGCTGACATGAAGTGAAAACGATTATACTGAATATGTCTAGATCTGCTACTGGTTCACTGTGTCATGCTAGACAACTTTTTCTCTCCAAAATTTATCTTAAATATTTATAAGTCTACCATTCACCAATGCTTTGAATATTTCTGCCACATATGGTCTGGTGCTTCAGCTATATATTTAAGAATTGTTGATAAAATCCAAAGAAGAATCTGCAATGTTATTGATCCTGATCTGGCATCTTGGGCTGAGTCACATTCCCACTGCTGTAATGTAGATTCCTTGTGCTGTTTCTATAAATAATTTCATGCTAATTGATTGGATGAACGTTCCTCTATGGTACTTAGATTTTATGAATTTGCAGTTGAATTGGCAAGATATGACTGTTCTATGCTAATAATTTTTCTCACACTGCTCACCTGTGGAAATCCCTTCCAGCTTCTAGCTTTCTAGTCAACTTTGATTTCCAAAAAATTAAATACAATGCCAATCATATATATATATATATATATATATATATATATATATATATATATATATATTGTCTTCTTGATTCCTCTTCTTTTATTCTTCTAACTCCTAAATGTTTCTCTTTTTTTCTTATTCTTTCATACTCAGTGTCCCCCTTATGTCATAGTGCCTTTATTGCCTTTCTTGGAGAAAAAATGATTTTAAAAAAAATGGATGAAATTTATGATGTACAAGACTAGCTTGCATTGAACACCCTTAAAAATAAATGCAATATTTAACACTGGCTCAAAAATAACAAGAATACAGTTTTTCACTTTATAAAGAATTTTAAAAACCGCATCTTACCACCAACTTTTAAGGAGGCTAATTATTTTTAAAAATGCTACTTAACAGCAGAGATACACACAGAGTTATCCAGAGTATGAACATCAGCAATCATGCTCTTTTATTTTCCTCTTACTACCATGACAATAAGAATCCTTTCTTATCATCTTACGATATGAAAGTTGTCTTGAATGGCCTCTCTTCTAGATCTTTTTTGCATAAATGCAGGTGTTCCCCAAGACTCTATGCTTGGACCTGCATTGTTTCTAAGTTTCATAAATGACCTTCCTGATTTCATCAGTTCTCAACTCAGTATCTATACTGAAGACACAACCATTTATTCTTGTCTTAATAGTAAGTCTGATCAGCTCGATAAAGTCAAATTGGAAACTTACCTCAAAAATGACCGACAATCTGCTGTTAAATGGTGGGAAAGTGAGTGAAGCTGAGATGCCAGGTCAGAATGAATAACAATGCAGATTTTTCTTTGGATTTTGTCAACAATTCTTAAATATTCAGCAGCAGAAAATGTTAGCTGAGAATAAGTCATTCTCCTGGAGGTTAACATCAGCCATGCTAATATTTTAATAATAATGATAGTATTAGCCATGTCCTGACAAGGAAACATTTAGCATTCATTGACTGAGCACCCAGTACTGTTTTCAGTTGAACTTTATCCTTAGCTTAAAACACTTTTTTTTAGGAAAAAGGTTTCTCAAGTCCAATAGCTGTTATTGCTTTTTCCAGTATTGATGGGGGGGTTTTCCTTCTGAACGTTCTATTTGAAGTTGTGTGGAATGTTAACATCTTGATTATGTCATTATTTTCTCTTCAACTTACATTTGCTATCCATTTTAATTGTTGCTGCTGTTGGTAGTCCTTTAGTGATGTGGTTTCTGTTATTTGGTACAGTTCTTTGTTTATGATTCTCTAACACCATCCTGCAATATTCAAAAAAGGATAGTCTTCACCAGGATCTATAGGCTTCACTAGCTCAAAGTCATTTTTAACCATTGATCTTAGAAAGCGATTGTAATCAGCTGACAGTTGAGGTATTTCTGAATGGGTTTAGGGCCATGAATGACAACCATATGAAAGTCTTGATCTGATGAGTCTATTTAAGAACATGATTCACATTTTCAGATTAGTGTTTTCCTTTTGTAGCAATTATCATGGCTGGGCGAAACTACATCTAGCACAGCCTCTTCTATGTCATTTGGTACAATTTTTTGTTTGTGATTCTGTAGTGGCAGTCCACAACACACACACACACACATATATATATATATATATATATATATAGAGAGAGAGAGAGAGAGATACACCTAGTGAACCAGACAAACCTACCTAGGTTTCACCTAAACGGATCGTCAGGGAAAGTTTGGCTAACAAGGCCAAGAGAAACGCATATTTATAGGTGATAGCTAAAATTATACCACGTGACCAAAGAACTACAAACAGAAACACCTAAGTGGGTAGGGGGTAAATATTTATTCAACAAAAATGGGGAGGGAGGGAAGAAAAAAAAAACATTAAGGTGGAAAGACAAATAAGACAAATTTTCCCCTCCCTCCCCATTTTTGCTGAATAAATATTTAACTTAGGTGTTTGTGTTTGTGGTTCTTTGGTCACGTGGTATAATTTCAGCTATCGCCTATAAATATGCGTTTCTCTTTGCCTCGTTAGCCGAAATTTCCCTGACGATCTGTTTAGGTGAAACCTAGGTAGGTTTGTCTGGCTCACTAGGTGTATCTAGGTCTGCTCTACGGTTGTATTGAGCTCTTTTGTTAGTTAGTTGTTTACTCGTATCAGGGTTTTTCCTTTGGGCTTCAGACCTGCATCTGTGCGATTTTTAATTTGGCAGTAAGTTCATGTTTGTAGCTCTTTCTTTTTTTAAATCATTTTTCCATCGAGATTGATTTGATTATTGGCAAATCAAAAATTCGAGGGTTTTTCGAAACGAGTCTAGTTATCTATATTTGTATGTATGTATAAAGCTCTAGGTTATTCTGTCGAGCACTGTTTTAAATCGACTAATATGGAACGTGTAGACATAGGTTATTCACTTAAAAACATACCTATACATGACCGTCACTCATACGAGTTATGTTTACTAAGAAAAATAGAAAAAATTATAATAAATATGAGGTGGCATGCATATTTTTGTCTAAATAATAAACCTAATAGTAAAACCAACGAGAGCTATGGATTTAAGACCAATGCCCATCCCCCGTATGTTAAGGAACTCAATAACTTCGAATCGGAGTTAATTGGCATTATTAAAAAATTAAAATATAGGAAGATAAGGAATAATAACGTGCAACAACAAATTACTAAGAATATAAAAGAAATAAAGGAAGACAAGAACATCTACGTAAAAGCTGATAAATCTAAATTCTTATATAAAATGAGCCCCAATAATTACAAAAAAATATTACATAAAGAGGTAATAAAACATTATATAAAAGCTCCTAATGACATAGACTAAAATTAACAATGAGGCTAGTATTTTAATTAATAAATTTAGATTAGGTAATCGGGTTGAGAAAATAAACTTAAACACTTGCTTTATCCCCATAAAAGATCATAAAAGTAATTTTATTAATAATCCTGAATATAGACTTATAAACCCTACCAAGACAGAATTAGGTAAAATAAGTAAAATAATTCTGCAGGATATATGTAAATCCCTTAGGACTTTCCTTAATATTAACCAATGGCAATCTACTAAGGATTGCATTAAATAGTTTGAAAATTACAACAAAAATAAAAAGTGCTCATTCATTAGGTATGATATTAAGGAATATTATCCGTCTATTTCAGAGAAAACCCTAAATGAAGCCCTCAGCTTAGCCAAAGAATACATCCAAATTTCTGATGACAAAATAAACCTAATTAGACATTGTAGAAAAACATTGCTATTCCATGATAATACTTTATGGATAAAAAAAGATAATATTAACGGTTTTGACAACCCCATGAGAGCGTGTGATGGAGCAGAGGTGTGCGAGATAGTAGGGTGCCTGCTGCTCCATAGGCTTAATGAATATATAGACTTTAATAACCATGGGTTGTACCGCGACGACGGTTTAATCATAGTGAACAATAGTAACCCTCAAAAATGTGACACTATCTGTAAAAAAAACTGCACTGGTTTTTTAAAAAATTCGGATTCAATCTCGATATAGAAACTAATTTGAAAATCACCAACTATCTAGATATTACGTTGAATTTACAAAATGGCAAAATATCCCCGTATAAAAAAGAAAACCAAGAACCCCAATATTTAAACATAAAATCTAACCACCCAGCCCACATCATAAGGCATATTCCAAAAAATATTGGGTATAGACTTTCTACTAATTCCTCCAATAGGGACATTTTTGAGGCCAATAAAACAAGTTATGAG
>OZ010589.1:82555241-82582741 GCA_963932145.1 Acanthosepion lycidas | reverse complement strand
TATCAAAACTTACAAGTTTGGTCAAGAAATCATTCTGTTGCAAAGTCCTTTGTCAACAAGGCTAATTTATTTAGTATTTGTTGTCTGATGCACAAATATATATGAAATAAAATCAAGTGATTTTAAAATAACCATATACTTATATATTTATTTATGTCACTTGATCAAAAATCAAAACGAAAATAAAAAATAAAAATGTTTTGAAAAGAAAACCCAAAAACAAAAAAAATGAATAAAACCCCAAACAAATCTGAATGTCTGTGTTTAAATCAGGGCTAAGTCTTTGATTGGACAAATTCCAAACAAGCACACAAACAAACAGGATTGAAAAATCAATAGAAAGATTATTATTTGTTGTTGTTGTTGTCTTTTCAAGTGATTCAGTTGTTGTTGTTTTGGACAAGTTTTTCTCTCCATTTTTGTTGTTGTTAATAAGAAAAAGAACAAAAATAATAAATATAAAAAAGGAACAGGAAAAAAATTGAAATTCCATAAAGAAGGTAAGGATTTTGGGTAAAACGTGTCTGCTGTACATTTGGTCGCTATTTATACGACTCATTGTTGAAATGCTAAACAAAATCTTTCTGTGCTTTTCTTTTTCTTCTTTACAAGAAAAAAACAAAAAAACAAAACAAAAGTGAAAATCTTAAATAGAATTCATTTTTTTTTTAAATTTAAAATTCCATTTCTTTTTGGTTTGTTACAAGCTTTTATTAAGGATATTTTTAAAAATCTATTTTATCTGATAGAGAAAAAATATGAGAAAGATTGTGCAGCACCAGCTATTTCAGTTGAGATGGCATAAATGCCTTTAACTCATTATTGTTGATTGTAAAATGTGCTATTGATTATGGAATTGAAATAAAAATCTCTTAAAGGTTTCTAACAAAACCCAAAATTAATTATCTTATAAAAAATGTTGTAGCATACCTATGGATGATAATGGGTATGTCCCCATTCACATAAATACAGTAGTAAATACTGTATGTTGGTCTGCAGTTGGAGATTCATTGTGGAATTCACTTGACTCACTTCTAGCAGTTAACTACTTCTTCTACATGACACTGGTGAATCTTATATGTGTTGTTCTTGTCCTAAGTATTATTGTTCATTACCAAGCTTCATGCGATTATTCTATTCAGTAATCTTCTTTGGTTTGCAACAGTAAAAATAATAATAGCTTGATTAAAATGTTATTAATTATAGATTTCTAAAAAAGACATGTAATTAATTATACATTTCCAATAAAAAAAAATCTGCTATTAATTATAGGTTTATCAAAAATTACAGAGTTAATTTAAGTTTTTTAAAAGTTTAATATTAATTATAAGTTTTTACCAATAACCCATCAATGACCACCATCCTAAAAATATGGCTGTGGGCATTCTTTTGTCTTTGTGGTGTGTCCCTATAGAATGTGGGTGATCTTAAATCCCCACAACATTCTGTACTTTGTAGCCTTCAGTAAAGTCTGTGATATTGCTATATCTCCAAATCCCTGTTCTACCAACCATTTGCACAAGCTCACTAGATAAGTTAGGCATTGTTTTTATCTGTTCCTCTTGCCTCAGAATATCCTGTGAGTGTCAAATTTTCCTAGCCTTCTTTCCTCCTGATGTGCCCTAGAAATTTCAGCTCATTTTTTTTGGATGTTTTGTATAAGTGTCCTTTTTGTTTTCATTTTCTTTAAAACTTTGCCATTGCTCACATGTTCAGTCTGAAGTCTCTCTCTTTCTAAATAAGTGAACCTTGAATTCAATGCCCAGAGGTTTACACACGGTTTCATGACAAATGCAAGCATGGCCTGATAATTGTGTTTAGCATGAAACTGACTGTTACTTCTAGGTGTTGACTTCAATGTCCACTTTGATATTTACATACACTCTATCCCTGATAGTGAGCACTTTAACAATAAATATAGCATACCTTGAAACTATATTTTATCATATATATATATATATATATATATATATATATATATATATATATATATATATAAATTTACAAGAGGATAAAATCCAGGTAGAACTCAATGTCCAGGACAGAGTAAGAATATAATAAAAAGACTTAAACACTAATATTCCAGGGTTAGAATTTATTACATTGGAAGCGTAATTATGATCCAATTCATCAAACCTACAAATTTAAAAAACTATATATATATATATATATATATATATATATATATTTCAATATCTAACTTCCGTTAAGTTAACCGTTTAAATGTGTCAATATCTGCTAACTCACTGATATCTTCTCTCTCCCCACTCACTTCCTCACTTCGTTAATTTACATATGTTTAATACGGCCCATCAAAAATGTGTAAATTTTCTTTTCATTTTTTGTTTGGAAGTAAAGTCTGATGATCCACAGTCCTTTAAAAGGGCTGTGGTGAAATAATTTATTACATGGAACTTTAAAGTGGTGTTTTTATTTAAATTATTTGCTCTGGATTTACATTGAACTCTCTGGATTTTATCCTCCTTAGGTTTACCCATATGTATTACCTAGTTTTTCTTAAACTAAATATATATATATATATATATATATATAGATAGATAGATAGATATTTAAATATATATATATATACAAATATAGTTTTAAGATATGTTTTAAGGTAGTTTTAAGGTATATTTTATTATATATATATGATATATATATGATAAAATATAGTTTTAAGGTATGCTATATTTATGATTAAAGTGCTCAATATATATATATATATATATATATACATATGGGAGGAGAGAAAGAGATAAAATCAAAGAAAGAGAGAGAAACAGAGAGAAAAAATAATCATATTAAACATATAAAGCTTCTCTCTATTTCTCTCAGTGTGTCCATCTTGTTTCCTTACATTTACAGAGATTTCCTAAAAGATAAACAGAGAAGACAATCAATAAAATATCAAATATTTTCAAAAATTAATGTCATGACAAAGTTTTACTTCTATTGATCATTAAGAGATCAAATTTGATGATTAAGCTATTTTTTCTCATACAACCAACTGATTAGGATAGTTGTCATGGATATCAGGCAAAGAGGCGTATTCTCTAATATAAACATGGTTGGTTTGAGTTCAAACATATCAAGAGAATGAAAAACACAACTACAAGCAACTGTTTTTACCTCTTCAGAGATCATTTTCAAAATCTCTAACATCAAAATGTAGGAATCATAATATAATGGAGCTAGTGCCTGCTTGCATGGATCTGTTGACATAGTAATGAATACTGAAGCACATCATGAATCTTCTCCTTTCCTGTCCCTTGCTCAAAACAACTTTTGCCTCTTTCTAATTTGTCTCTTCTCTGCTATCTATTCACCCAACCTCATTAAATTGGTTACTCATTGTTTTCCTCTGGGAAGTAGTGAAATGATTTTTAAAATTTTGTATTTTTGTTTTCTTGTCTTATAAAGTCAGGTTTTAAGGACATGTTCAAGAATGTCAGAATTTTTGAGAGTAATCATTTTTATTCTACTTGTTTGTATATGCAACCATTATGGTTTGCAAACAAGATAAATGTTACCCAATTTACACCACAAAAGTGTTTGTCATGTAAGAGTTTCTCTTGTCTTATTTTATGATATCTTGGGACTTTTTATTTATTTATTTCCATCCTACTTTTTATTTCTATTATTTTTTTTTGCATAAATTTATTTATAATCTAAAATATAAAGCCCAATGTGATGTGATCAGTCACACAACCTGATCTCTCCTTTTCAGTAATGTTATGGTCTAATATCCTCGCACCACAGTTATGGTCCAAGGTTAGAACCAAGGAAGGACAACACGAACACAAGAGTAGAATAACAAAGATATATTACAACAGAAATATAGTACAAGAAGTTGAAGTTGTTAGTAATGACTGTCCGTCTGGTTTAGACTGAACTAATATTGTCTTGACTCGTTACACCATTCATTCATTATACCTCTTGAGAGGCACAGTATTTATAGTGTCAGGAAGAGTCCATTATCGTTATAGGTAAGTTCCCATAACAAGTAATGAAATATTTCAGTTAACATCAGTAAAAATTAAAATGGGCATGGTGTAACGGTAGAATGAGTAGTCTTCGTAAAATGAAAAATAAATAACAGAACTGCCCAGTAACCGTCTATTTTGGTCCTCGTATTAAGTTAACTTTAGTATTAAAAAAAACTCAAGGATTAAACTCATAACTGCCAGGTAATTTGTTTCACTTAACAAAGCTTTTACACACAAGGACATGTGTCCTATAAGATAATTCAGTGATGGAGATTTGGAATCTTAAGCTTAGATTATCTGTCTCATCAACTTAACTGGTGTATATGACTTTTATACTGTAATATATGTTATTTCCAGTAAGGTGTATGAGTGTAATGTGTTATTTCCAGTATGGTGGAAATTTTTTAGTTCCAATCCTGAGTCAAGTAGAGCAAAAAAATGTCAAAAACTCTGATTCAGTAGTGGAGTCAAATAACATCATTTGAAATTCCCAGGTAGTTACCAGTAAAAGTTACCTGCAGAAGGCCAGAGAATACAACATCTGGTTATGAAAATAACAATCAGTATGAGGACATTAGTGCAAACAAAGCAGTGTATAATCATATTAATTTCTCATCTCGAAATTTTTAACAAAAACTAAAGGTACAGGTTGACATAATTAATAGGATAAAATATAGCAGTTGATCCCCCCACCCCACAAAAAAAAAAAAAACAATCATCAAAGGTTTTTACCAGGTGATGATGGTTGCATAGCATGACAGCTTCTAAACAAAATGGCAAGATATGAAAATCATGGGGTGGAGGGAAATAATTGCAATATACAACAGAGTTTCTAACTGACAAGTCTGTCACCCATGTCATTTGAGGTCAAGGGTTATCAGTTCAATTTCACTCTTATTTGGAATATCATTCCACCCTTGTCCCTTTGTTAGACTTCCTGTCCGAAATCTGAACCACAACAAGGGATGATTGTAAGTATCTCTTCCCTGGTTATGCTTTGAGTGTTAAATCTAGCATTTCCAGATAAATTCCAGCAAGATTTCAGAAAGGAATGAAAACTTATTTCTCTCAGAAAACAGTTAATAAAAAGGATCAAAAGATTTAATGGAAAAAAAAAAGAAAATTTTGAAGCAATGATAACTTTAAGTCATCTAACAAATATAAAAAAACATAATTTTAAACAAAATTGTTTTCTTCATGAATTATTAAGACAAATATCCTTATTTTTGTTATTTTGATATCTATGTTACCAATGTTGTAATGTCCCGGATACAATAAACTACATCTGGCAGCAAGGCCTCTGATTGGGAGGTTTTGAGGAGCATGGAACCACTTCTTAATTGCTGTTGTTCCAAGGCCTACCCTAATCCCTGGTGGTAGCACCTGTTAGGGCCCCAGCTATGGGCAAATAGTTAACACCCAAAATGAGATCAAGACACTATGAAAATATAAAAATAGATTTTTATATTAAAAAATACCAGCATTACAGTTTTGAAGAAAAAAAAAATATTAGCAGCAATACATCTTTGAAAAAAAGAAAAGAACATGGTACACATGGTACGTTATGGAATCTAAAATCCTTCATTATTTAACAGAAATTCAATGATGAACAATTTCATAATTTGATAAACTCCAAAATTCTGCAAGGCACTTCAGATTTCCAAAGTGTATCCAAGGTACTTCAGATTGTGTCTTTTTGAGACGCTTCAAGTCACTTCAGATTTCACTTCTTTGTGTGGATCCAATGCATTTTATATTTCCCCTCTTTGAACAGATCCATGGCACTTCAGATTTCAAACCTTTGAGTGGATCCAATTATCTTTTTGTCCCTCCAATGCACTTCAGATTTCACATCTTTGAGTGACTCAGTATCACTTCAGATTTAACCTCTGAGTGGCACTTCAGATTTCCTCTATTTGTCTGGTTCCAAAACACTTCAAATTTGCCCATTTCAGTGGATCCAAGGGACTCATATATCACTTCTTTTAACTGGATCCATGGTACTTCAGATTTCCCCTCATTGAGTGCATTTCAGATTTTACATTTTGGAAGGGTTCCAAAGCACTTCAGATTTCCCCTCTTTGGGTGAATTCATGGCACTTTAAATTTGACATCTTTGAACAGATCGAAGCCCTGCTTTGTGGCTCAAGGCATTTCACCTTTTTGGGTGGCTCCAAGGCTTTTAAGATTTAATCTTTTTGGGTAGATCCAATAGGTTTCCTATTTCACCTTTTTTTGTCAGTTCAAGTCACTTCAGATTTTAATTGGGATGGCTTTGTGGCACTTCAGATTTCAAATCTTTCAGTGGATCCAAGGTGCTTCATATTTCACTTATTTAAATGGATCAAAGTTACTTCAATTTTTAACATTTTGAGTGGCTACATGGCAATTTAAATTTCAGTTCTGTGAGCAGATCATAGGCACTCTTTGAGTTGAAGGAATCCTTTTGATGGTTGGTTGGTTGGTTGGTTGGGTTTTATGGCATATCAACCACTGTGGGTCATTTAATGCCAAATTAAGGTATATATATATATATATATATATATATATATATATATATATATATACACATACACACACACACATATATATATATATATATATATATATATATATATGAAGAAATATAGTCTTAAGGTGTGCTATATTTATGGAATAAAGTGCTCAATATCAGAGATAGAGCATGTGTAAATATAAAAGTGAATGTTCACTTTTATATATATATACACATATACATACATATACCTATACATATATTAAATATAAAGTACTATTAAACATATAGCTGGCAACATTATTTTTTCGAAAAAACGTATAGCTGGCAACATTATTGTTTCAAAAATGTATAGCTGGCAACATTATTTTTCCAAAAAACATATAGCTGGCAACATTATTGTTTCAAAAACGTATAGCTGGCAACATTATTTTTCCAAAAAAACGTATAGCTGGCAACATTATTGTTTCAAAAATGTATAGCTGGCAACATTATTTTTCCAAAAAACATATAGCTGGCAATATTATTGTTTCAAAAACGCCTACCTGGCAGCATTATTTTTCCGAAAACATGATCTGAAGCCTTGTTGTTGGACGTAGTTTATCATCATACCCAGGACGCGGATGTAGTTTATCGTCTTACCCAGGATGCGAATCCTTTTGAGTGGATCAAGGGCACATCAGATTTCACTAGTGAGTGGATCCAAAGAGTATAATATACATCTCGGTGAGATTTACAGAGGTGAATTCTGATTGGCCATGGATCCACTCAAAAGTTTGAAGTAGTAAACATCTTGTATCTGCAGAAAAAGTTGAAATCTGAAGGGACTTGGAGCCACTGATAAAGGTGAAGTCTGAATTGCCTTAGAACTTCACATTTCACCTTTTTAGTGGTTCCAAGGGACCCTCAGATTTCACTTCTCTGAGTGTCACCAAAGTATTTCTCATTTCACCTTTCCGAGTTGCTATTCCTGATAGAATAGTGTTATGATATGAATACCATAAATATATATTGCTAGTGAATTTACTATCAAAATACATATAGAATCAGAAGGTAAAGCATTGTCAGTGGCCAGTAATTCAAGCATTATCATATAGGGCTCATGTTATCATCAACTGCTATCTCTGGAAATTATCAACATCCTAATTACTGGAATTTCGAAAATTCAATAGAAATAAAACTTATTAATAAAAAAGCAAATTGATTTTTCCAAGCCCAGTTAATGTCAGAAAAGCTTAAAAATGAAAATCAGCAAGAAAACAGCACCTAAATAGATCAGATAGGAGAAGATCTAAGCCCTGCTTTGTGGCTCTTTAACAAAAAGATAAAAGTGATTTCAAACTAGAATTAATTTTTCCATTATGATATTCAGTGTTAAAGAAACTCATTCCAGTATTTTTGTGAAGTTCTGAGAGCCAGTATTTTTGTTTATTCTACAGACTTTTCAGATAATATGTGTTCAAATCAAAAAGTTATTATTTAAAAGCTTTATTTAGACTTACTTTCATCAATGAAATATTTTTTTGATTCTGTGTATTTTTCAAACTGTTTTCTTTATCTTTGTTGCTCATAGGAAAGCATTTTGTCAAATACATTTTTGGTCATGAATTTTTGAGATAAAGTGTTTTTATTATCACATTCATGTTTCAGATTCTTGTCTTCATCTTTGAGCTTTTTACGATATCATTTTAGCCAATATATTCTTCAGCTTTCTTCTAATGACAGAAGTTCTCAGTTGAGTCATTTTTATTTATATCTGGTCTTTTCTTTTTTAAACTTTACTGATCTGAACACATTTCAGCTGCTGCATTCTGAAATATGTTAAAAACAACAGATATGCAGACAGCAGTTGGAAAAAGACATGGAATCAAGAAAATACTACATTACAGAATTTCATACAATAAGCACTGTTCAAAATGCTTTGTTCAAAAATAACAGAGATGAAAACAACAGTTTGAAAAATATGTGACAATTAAAATACCTAATTTCAAAACTTCAGAATACAGAAATGCCAGAATGCAGTGTTTTAACACAATACTTTGGTCCATGTTAAGCTTGAACATCAGCTTTTTTTTTTTTAAGCATTTCACCCTAAGCAAGGCAGGAGTGCCACTAGCACACAAGGGGTTACAGAGAGTGGGAACAAGAGTAAAGATGCATAATAGAGGAAAGGATAAAGAGAAGGACAGGGAATAGATCAAGGTATCTGGAGATGTTGATTGACATGCATTTGAATATTTGGAGATTATAACTATCAGGGAAGCAAGTAAGAGGAAGGGAATTCCACAGACAGGAAGTGTCAAACATGAAGCTATTGGAGTAGGAGACGGCTACATTTAACTGCTTTTTGAGGAACAAGAAGACTTACCTCTGGCAAAGCAAATTTGCTTGGCATGTTAGGTCCTTGTTGAAAGGTTGCAACTGGCGTTAAAAGCAAAAATGAATTATTCCAAAACTCTTATTTCACGGGCAGGTATACAACAAAAAAGAAAAAGAAAAATGACTAAAAATTCAAGCCAGCATAAATTTGTAAGATCGGAAGTCTTGGGTGAACAAGAAGTAAGTCTCGTATGCAAATTTTAACATCCAGCCATGGCACTCCTATTTTACTCCTGCTTATGAACGGAGATACACACTTCATCAGTTTCTCAGCGACATGTTAGATTTTATCATCATTATAATTGTTGTTTTAGATCCTCTCCATTTCTGAGCCATCTTGGGTATAATGATGAACTACATCCGCATCCGGGCTAAGACAATAAACTACGTCCAGCAGCAAGCCCTCTGATCAGGAGGTTTTGACGAGTGTGGAACCACCTCTTAATTGCTGGTGTCCCCAGGTCCACCCTGACCCGCGGTGGTAGCACTTGTTAGGGTCCTAGCTATAGGCAAATAGTTAACCCTGAAACTAAGTTAAAACGCATTATAAAAGTGTAAGAATGGGTTTTTATACCAGAAATACTTTGTAAAAGAATTGCTACCAGAAATAAATTTTTGAAGAAAAAAAAAATTATTACCAGCAATATATTTTTTTTCGAAAATATTACCAGAAATACATTTTTGAAAAAAAAAATATTACCAGCAATACATGTTTTAAAATAATATTACCAGCTATACATTTTTGAGGAAAAAAGTATTACCAGAAATAGATTTTTGACAAAACAAAATATTACCAGGGAAAAAAGTTGTCAGCATTAAATAACCCAATGAGGTTGATATGCCATAAAACACAACAAAGCAAACCTCCAACTTTGAGATGTTTTGGTTTGGTGATGATGATCATATTTCAGCTCCTAACTACAGCTTAAAAACACACTTTTCCCAGAACATCAGCTGTTTCAAGTCATGATGTCAGTTGTGCACTCCCAATAATGTCAGGTATCCTCGAGGTGTCCTGTCTAGCAGAAAGATTCCTGGAAAAATTCCTCTTTGTGTAGTCCAACCAGAAAAGAGACAACTTCTCTGATTTACTTTACCCGATCTGGTACCCCTGTATTTCTGCCTGCTCCATCTTTATAATGTTCCTATCCCAAGGATGCATTCATGGTTGCTCTAATGGACAAGTGTGACATCAGGATGATTGCTCTGCAAGCAATTGTCAGTCAAAACAGTCATACACTACATGAGCTTCACTTACTCAACTACTGATGATGACAAAAGCTTGTATTACTTCTCTTCATAATTCAGGCCATTCTTCCTGTATAGTTCCCTATGTATCCTGAAGGCTACTTTATCATCTGTACTTTTGGTGCCAACTGAGTGTTGAGACTACCAATGTGTTTCCCACTTTCAGTAGCTTTACTATACAACCTGGACAAGGGTAAATCAACTGTTCTATCAATAGCATATTCAATGGAATTTCTTCTTAAAGACTGCACAGATAATCCCTTCAGTTACCTTCTTTAAGATCCCATTCCTGAGCCACCTCTATAATTCTGGATCTGCCACCTCTTAGATTTCTTGTGCAAATTCCTTGTGTAAAGTGTTTTCTTTCCATGCATCAACTTTCTCATCATAAATCATCTACTAACCTTCTGTCCCCACAATGATGTTTTCATTCACTGCACTTTATATCATCTACTCCTGGTTATTCTGTAAATACTCATGTAAGGACTAACAGTATCATTATAATTGAATAGTATTATTATTTTCACATGAGTTCTCAATTTCATTGGTGCTTTTTATTCTAGTCCTATTGGTTTTGATTATTTGAATAAAGAATAAGTATCTGAACCAAACTTGAATTTATATTTGTAAGAAAAATTGCGTTATAACTTGCTCCTAGCAGTTATAATATTATGTCTTGCTTCAGTATCTCAGCATGACTTTCCTTGATTGACTTTGAGTTCTTTATTTAAAGCATCTTGCCTAGTTCATTTGTGTTACTGGGCATGTTTTATTTATTAGGTTGGTGCAAAAATAATGACGTAATAATGTTGTTTTTTGACGTTAAAAATATGTCAAAAAACAACATTATTACGTCATTATTTTTGCACCAACCTAATACTCCATAACATCCACACTTTTGAGATTTTTTTTTAACTAGTAAATATTTTATTTCTTAGTATTCCCTCCATTCCTCTTTTTGGCAAGTTTACCAACAAACTGAATTTTGTATTTCTTTCATTTTGGATTAACCTCTAGTTTTTTCCATACGTTTCCATTATCTGGTAGTCATACTTGTACGTTTAACAAATTCTTGGTGTGTTGGTACGTCAAAAATATCATACAGTACTTGCATAAGTTCTTCCATTCCTGCAGGCCATTCTTCAATTTTCTTTAAGTGATTCTAATACCTTTTGTGTTCCCATTTTTTTTCCTTTCACCATATATATCATTTTTCCAATTCATGACCTTATTACACTGTTTTCATCATTTCTTTTCCATTTTTATATAAACACTTTTTCACCAATTTTGAAAAACTTTGTATCTTTTTTCGACCTGGTAACAACTTGTTGAACACCATTTTAATTTTTCTTGCAAACGACAATTCTGCCAGTGACATAATTGCTGGTGTATTGGGATTTGGTGTTATTCAGTATACTCTCAAGAATTTTTGTTGTGCTTCTTTGCTCACTTTTTCATTATTTGCTTTAATAAAAGCTCTCTTAAAAGTACCCAAAAATTGTTCAGCTTATCCGTTTGACCATGAGTGATACAACGGGGTAGTAAAATGTTCACAGATGGACGTTTTACAAAGTTCCTTAAATTTCTAAGCAGTGAATTGTGTACCATTATCTGAGACTATGGAATCCAGAATGCCATATCTTGTATACAGTTTGTATGAAAAAAAAAAAAAAAAAAAAAAAAAATCACTGTAACTATGAAAGTTGGTTTTTTGCACTTACAAATTTCAGGCCTCTTAGTAAAGCCATCTACTACAAGATAATGTGATCTAGTTATTGAGCCTACAAAATTTATTCGCAGTCTTAAGCATGGAGTATTTGTCTTTGGCCAAAGTTGTAATTTCATGGTAGGTGATTTTGCTGCCAGAGCACACCTCCGCAGGCTTTTACTAATTTTTCAATGTCTTGATCCATTTTGGTCCAGTATACAATACATAAGATATTTCATCCTTGAAATTCCTGGATGTCAACTATGAAATTCATTTTTTATTTTCAAAATAAATATATCTTATTTTGCTTTACTTTTATTTCTTCAATGGTAACTGGTAGTTCGCGTACGACATATTTTTAATTTCTATTTAACTTTTTAATTCTGCAAATACAGTGAACTCAAACAGTTCATTTTTTTTTGGTATCAATCTTGATAAACTATCAGCATGTCATAATTTTTGGGACAGTTGGTATTCCATCTTCAACTCTTAATTTGATAACATGGTACCCCCAGAGTTGTAACCTATTTGCTATATGTGTATGAATTGCTTTTATTTTTAACCATAAATTGATAATATATGATGGTGGTTTGTCTGTAAATGAAAACTCATTCTATTTATATATTTGCAAATTTTTTTCACTGCAAATATTATTGCTAACATCTCTTTTTCGATCTGGCTGTAATTTTTTTTAGCCGATTGTAGCAAATGCAAAGCATGTGCGATGGTTTTCATGTTACCATCATCATATTTATATAGAATTACTGCTCATATACCATAGTCACTCGCATCTGAAGCCAATACGATTTCTGCTTTTGGGTTGCAATATGCTAATAAGTCTGATGTTAGTATTTCCTTGATTTCTTCAAACACCCTCTGACACTTATCAGTCTAGTTGCACTTTATACCTTTTTTAAGCAAATTGCTCAGTGGAGCTCTCAAATTCTGCATATTAGGTATATAGATTTGATAATAGTTTGCTAGTCCTAGAAATGCTTATAACCTAGTAATGTTTGTTGGAAGAGGCATATTCTTAATTGCACTCACCCTTGACGGATCTGGTTGATGAC
The DNA here is from genome assembly GCA_963932145.1 of Acanthosepion lycidas. Lineage (NCBI taxonomy): Eukaryota > Metazoa > Mollusca > Cephalopoda > Sepiida > Sepiidae > Acanthosepion > Acanthosepion lycidas. Next base: position 82,569,856 of record OZ010589.1, on the reverse strand, counting down.
CATTTTTGTCAATGATTTGTCCTAGGTACTTGATTTTAGGTGAAAGCAATTCACACTTTTCCTCACTGAGTTTGAATCTGTATTCTCATATTTTTCCAAAAACTCTTTTCACATGCCTGATATCTTGTTCATTAGATATGCTTTCAATTAATATATCATTCAAATAAGCAACTGCGAAATCACAATCTGCAAGCATAGTATCCATAGGTTGTTGAAATATAGCTGAAGACACTTTTATCCCAAAAGAAAGCCAGTTGGACTTATACATTCCCCTGTGTATATTTATTGTTATTAACTCTGAACATTCTTCTTCAACCAATATTTGCAAATATGCTTGAGAAAGATCCAGCTTCAAACAAATTTTTCCGCCATTTAAATTCACAGAAATTTTCTCTGAACTTGATAACGGGCACTTATGAGATTCTAAATATTTGTTTAACCCTGTGGAAAAATCAGCATAAACATGAATTTTATTATTTTTTTTCTTTACATACACTGCTGTTGCTGCCCATTTTGAATGGTCAATCTTTTCAATTACAACTGGTTTTTCAAGTCTGTCTAATGTTTTGGTTTAAACATTGGCATCAACTCTTTTTTCACTTGAAATTTCAGTTTGAATTTAAATTAAGTTACGACTTTGGAACACTGACCCAATTCATTCAACAGGACATCTGGAAAACATTCTTTCAGTTCTTCCTTTAAATTTTCACACTGTTTTTTTTTTTTTAAACTTGTAGCTTGTCCACTTACATTTTTGCAATAAATATTTGTAGGTAAATCCTACAACTAAAATAATTCCACTCAGTACCAAGAAAGTTTGTAGTATTTTTAACCCATAAGCCTTAGTTTTTACATATTTGCTATTATATGAAACTTTACAAATCATTTCACAATAAAAAATAATTTCTTGTCAAACAAGCCAAATGTGATTTTCAAAATTATTTTTAATATAGATTTTTCATTTGTTTCCATGTGGCTTTGTTAATTATTGTGATATCACTACTAGAGTTTAGGTGCATTTTTACATACAAAAATGTTCTTTGGTGTTCTGTAATTATTTATTCTATTGTAATGCTGTGTTTGATTTTTTTCTGTGAGAACTTTTCCTTGATTTAGTTTTACAGTATGACTTTTTATGTCCTACTTTTCCACACTTGTATCACTTTAAATTCTTAAAGGAACAGTCGTCAAAGTGTAATCTTCCACATCTGAAACATGGAATAATTTTTCTTTTTCCACATTTTTCTTTAGCTTGTATGTATGTGCATTGTTTTTTTTTTTTCAATTTCTTCCGTATCATATCTCATATTCAGGATTCTCTGACATTTGTCCAATGTTTCTCATAGGATTAGTTTTTGATTCGTTTCAACTTTCATATATCTGCATCTTTTTTCAGCATTAACCCTTGAATGAAAATTAACTCCTTAAACATATCTAAGGTCAGTTGATTTAATTTGAAACTTTCACACTCCATGTTAATGATTCCAGCATATGGGACAAAATCTTTGTCTTCTTCTTTTGTCAGATTCATATACTTCCAATGGATATTAAATAAACTTTTCTTGCTAAACGTTTTAGTGAGAATATTTACTGTTTCTTCAAAGCAAATTTTTCCTGTCTTTTTTCAGTAGGACAAAATTATAGTATTTTTCATGTTCTATCAGTGCTAACTTTCTCAACAAAAGTCTTGTTTTTTTTCTCATCTTCTCAGGCGCAGCATTCTTCTTTGGAAATTTGCTTGCATTTTCTAAAATAAGCAGAAAAGCAAATTCTATCATTTGTGACTTCAGCTATGGCATTTGCCACCACACTTGAAAGAACTTGGGGAATTTTTCATTTTCTTCCACATTATTTTAATTAAATTTTGTTATTGTTTTTGGAGTTCTAACAACTGCTATTGTTGCTATTATATTTTTACCACTTGGGTTAATAATTCTTCCATATTTAAAGAATATCTTTTTCTCCCTTCTTTCTCTTTTTTCTTTCTTACACACACCAAAGAAAAAAATAAAACCAACATGATTGTAATTTCTCATCATTACTGTTACTATGTGACTCGAATCAAAAGTATGAATTTCGATCTCTCATCGCCACTGTTACAACTTACTCCTAATAGTTATAATATTATGTCTCACTTAGGCTACTCACTGCAATTTGTTTTTTTTTGTTTTTTAAGCAATTGCCCCAAACAAGGCAGGAGTGCCACTGGCATGCAAGGGGTTACAGAGAGAGAGAGAAAGAGTAAAGAGGAGTGTTTGGAAAAAAGAAAAAAGAGAAGGACAGGGATCAAGGTCAAGGCATCAGAAGATGTCAATTGACATTACATTTGAATATTTGAAGATGACAGCTATCAGGGAAGCAAGTGATAAGAAGGGAGTTCCATTCACAGGAGATGTGAAATAAGAAGCTGTTGGAGTAGAAGAGATGGCTACATTTAGTCATTAGAAATTCTTGAGTGACGACAACGGACTTTCCTTAACTCACTTTGAGTTATTTATTTAAGGCCTCATGCCGTGTTCATTTTCTGTTATCGGGAGAGGGGGGTTCTTATTTACTCCAAAACATCCCCTCTTTTAAGATTTTGTTTTTTTCACTAGTAAATATTTTATTTCTTAGCATTCACCTCCAGTCCTCTTTCTACATAACAAATTCTTAATTTGAAAAAACTTGAAGGAAAATGAAAATGTTCAAGGACAGAAGTTTTAGCAACATGCCTTTTTTTTGTGCATAATATGGGAAATTTTGAACAAATTTAAGGCGAAAAGGGGAGATTATATTATACACAAGTACACGTCTTCAGAAATTTTTACTCAACTTAAAAAAACCTCTCATTTGAAACATATTCAGATTACAAAATTGATAATAAAACACGAAACAGAAAAGTTCTGATAACAATTGTTTATAAAAGATATTTGATATGTCGGCAATATGTGTTCTTTGGGAATCAGCGTAATTGAATGTCTTTTGTCTCAAAGACAGAAAATTCACTGAAATTATTAAAAAATTAATAAAGGGAATACAAAAATTCTTTCATGTTTTCATAACATTAATGTCACAACAAAGACCTAACTATTGTATGAATTATGTACCTTATTTTATTTATTTTTTTTTTTGCTTGAAAAATGGGGTGATAATTCCCATGTTGTGTGATTGTTGTTTCATATTTCTCCAAATGTTGACACAAAGTATCAAGTTTGAAAACTTGAAACAATTCGAGAAAAGTAAAACATAAAATAGATACATAAACAACTCCAATATAATTATATTGCTATATAAATAGTGTGCACTGGTACTTGTAATTTTAATCGCAAAGTATTGCAATTATTTATGTAAATTTAATAATATCTAATTAAAATTAATTTAAAACTTGAAACAATTTGAGAAAAATAGAATATAAAATAGATAGATAAACAACCCGAATATAATTATATTGCTATATAAATAGTGTACTTGTAACTTTAATCGCAAAGTATTGCGATTATTTATGTAAATTTAAAAATAACTAATTAATAAGAAATATTTAAATTATTTAAATGTCTAGTTAACACTTTTCTCTGAAAAAATCAAAAAATAAGTTTTGAAACTGAAATTAGGAAAAGAAACACACAATGTTTTAGCATCCAGTTCTTTTTTGTTGTTTAATAATGTGAAAAAATAAATATTTCAATAAAATATATGTACAACATTGAGGTTTTAATGGATAATATGGTACAACTTTAAAAAAAAAATTGCATGGGGATGGTTGTACTATGAGGTGATAGTATAGACAAGGATGTAATTTATTCCCCTATTTTTAGCTTCAGATGCACGTGGTCGTATTATGAACAAGGAAGTAATTTATTCCCCTATTTTTAGCTTCAGATACACGGGGTCGTATTACGAACAAGGATGTAATTTATTCCCCTATTTTTAGCTTCAGATACACGGGGTCGTATTACGAGCAAGGATGTAATTTATTCCCCTATTTTTAGCTTCAGATACACGGGGTCGTAATACGAGCAAGGATGTAATTTATTCCCCTATTTTTAGCTTCAGATACACGGGGTCGTATTACGAGCAAGGATGTAATTTATTCCCCTATTTTTAGCTTCAGATACACGGGGTCGTATTACGAGCAAGGATGTAATTTATTCCCCTATTTTTAGCTTCAGATACACGGGGTCGTATTACGAACAAGGATGTAATTTATTCCCCTATTTTTAGCTTCAGATACACGGGGTCGTATTACGAACAAGGATGTAATTTATTCCCCTATTTTTAGCTTCAGATGCACGGGGTCGTATTACGAACAAGGATATAATTTATTCCACTATTTTTAGCTTCAGATACACGGGGTCGTATTACGAGCAAGGATGTAATTTATTCCCCTATTTTTAGCTTCAGATACACAGGGTTGTATTATACTCAATTCATATTATATACAAGAAAATACAGAAAGAAAATCAAACAGTGATAATATCAGCTTAAATGAAGTATTAATAATATCAAACATGAAGACAATATTCTTAAAAATATGTGAATCAAAATAAAAAATGAAACATGTTAACTCTGACACTTGAACCATCCTGGGTATGACAGTAAACTACATCCACGTCCAGGATAAGATGATAAACTATGTTCAACATCAAGGCCTCTGATCAGGAGATTTTGAGGAGTCTTGAACCACGTCTTAATTGTTGGTGTTCCCAGGTTAATCCTGACCTGTGGTCGTAGCACCAGTTAGGGAACAAGCTATAGGCAAATAGTTAACACCGAAACTGGGGTCAAAACACTATGAAAGGGAAAAAAATGTTTTAATATCAGAGATACTTTGCAAAAAAAAAGTTATTACTAGCAATACATTTTTGAAAAAAAAAATATATTACCAGTAATAGATTTTTTTGACAAAAATAATATTATCAGAAATACATTTTTGACAAAAAAAAAAAAAAAGAAATTACCAGCAATAAAAATTTTGTTGGCATTAAATAAACAATGAGGTTGATATGCCATAAACCAAACCAAACCAAACCAAATCTAACACTTGAAGAGGAAGACAAGAGTCTGAAAAAGGCTGAAAATACAAATTTAGAGAATTTGTGGAAAGTCAAAGACAATATCAATGAAATGTTAAAGTCGACAAAGATGAAGAATCTGAAAATATATAAAGAAATGCATTGGAAACAATTAACAATAAACTTCTTTAATTTCTTCAAGCAAGGCAATAAAGCCACTAAGAAACATGGGGTTACTGAGTGTGAGAAAATACGAGAAAAAGAAAACATTATTAACATGAGAGAACAATCAAAGAACAGAAATTAAGATTGATTTGCATTTTCTGTCTAAGTTAACCTTTTGCAGGTTATTTAAAGCCAGAAAATATTTTTAGAATGCCAGAAAGTTTTTGAGATAATAATAATGATAATATTTTTTACAGATATAAGTTCTATTAATTAACCCATAGCTTGTGGGAGTGGAAAGAGATGTGGATTCATACCTTTGCCAACAGTGTGCCTAAGTTCATTTAATGAACCCAACTGGAATTGGAATTTGGTTCTTCCATTTTCAATTCCAAGCAATTATCCATTACACTACCCACACATCCAAACTTACAGCATCTGGTATGTCTAAGCAGCCACCTAACTAGATACTAACCTGTGTTGATGTTCCTTAAATAAGGTGATCGTACGAGAACCAATTTTTTAGTGTGAAATTGATCATAATCCCAACTGGTATTAAAAAGACTGAAGATAATGGTTGAGATTGTATTTAAATTTTTGTGGATCAAAGTTGACTGGGAAGCAAGAAGCCAGAAGAGAGTTCCACAAGCAAGAAGTGCTACAGAAGAAACTGTCAGCATAGAACAGTTACATCTAGCCAACTTAATTGTAAATTGATGAGACCTTGCTGCCAACGTAGTACTGTGCTTAAAATCACAAAGTCTAAGATCTTCTTTATCGGCTGTGTCCCTTCAGGATGTAGGCAATCATGGCTCTCCACAATTTCCTCTCTTTGTAGCTCTTAATATTTTATGACTTTTCGTTATTTCTCTCAAAAACTTCTCCACCATCCATTTGCTCAAGCTCACCCCGTAGATTGTGTGTTGCTTTCCTTTGTCCTTCTTGCCTTCAATCTATCCTGTGAGTGTCAGATTTTCAAAACCCTCTTTCCTCATTATGTTCCCTACAAATTTCCAACATCTCTTTCAGATGTGATAAGTTTCCTTTTTGTTTCCATTTTCTCTAAGACTTTGTATTTACTCACATATTCAGTCCATGGTATCCTCACAATCCTTCTGAAGAACCACATTTTTGTTGCTTCAAGTCTAGTAGAAAGTTCATCAGAACAATTAGCATGAAAATATTTATAGAAAAGGCATAGGGAAGCAACGTTGTGGTGGTGAGAAAGTGACTGAAGCCAAGATGCCAGGTCAGGATCAATAACATTGCAAATTCTTTTTTTGGATTTATCAACAATCTTTAAATATATAGCAGAAGTATCAGGACAGATATAGCAGTAATAGTCAATGCATGAATATTTTCAATATTCAATGAAACTTCCTCCAAACTATTCCCTTTGTGATCTTCCATAGCTACCCTACCCAATACCCATCCTACCCAAAGCTTTGATTCCAGCAAAGAAATGGCTCAAATACTTTGATCAATCAGAAAATTAATAAATGGAGAAAACTTTCATTAATTGTAGTGAGATCAATTTATACAAGGAGGAGGATAGGTTGTGGGCTGTATTCTGCTGAAGGAACTCAAACTGCGCAGATTTTACAAGTCTTTCATCTACAATTTGATGTCTTTTTGTCTTCATTTGAACCTCATTTAATTACATTTACCCAAATTAATATTTAAAAACTGTCACGTTTTGTCAACTGACAGTAAGAAAGTAAAAATTTTTACACTGAAAGATTTGAAAGCTGTTAAAAATGAAATTATTTTCTATTTAAAACCAAATAAATTTTGTCTTAATTTCTGAAATGAGGACTTATTCAAATTTATATTACTATCTTAATCTTTGTTGTTGTTATTATTACAAAATGCTGGTCATTGTGCCTCGTTCAGTTGTCTGTTGTTCTAGGTGGCCATCAGGGAATCTGAATGTTTTATTTAATTGCCAAATGTAGATTATTCTTGTTCTGCTGTCAATATCCAAGGAATTGTTCACTGTGTTTCCACTGAGTTTAAGTCTGTACATCTCAACCTAGGAATCAAAATCACAAGTACGATGCTACCAAATTCAAATGCTTTAATCCATTAGAATATTACTCCATGGACAATCCTGAATCTAGAACTTAGAGCCTTAAATCTAATGTTTTTATTGTTTGCCTGCTGCTGCTATGCTTGATCTCCTTTGCCATCACTTTTAAATATAAATAATGGGAATAATGATTAACCCTTTAGCATCAAACACACTCACCCTCCCCCCTCCACACACACATAGATATCAGCACTCAAAGTCTCACTGTTTGTATGACTTCCTGTATTATTTGCGATGATGCCATCATATATTATAGCGGAGTATACTATGTTTGATTTGGTTCTCACAAACACAGGCCAAACTGCCAACTGGGATCATACTTATTATAAAACCCATTTTGTGTGTGTGTGTGTGTGTCTGTTCGTTTACATATTGGATCGGATTTTCTACATTTTTCAACCGATTTCAACAAAACTTCACAGGACTACGTAAAATTACCTTGCGGTGGTTATGACAGCACCAAAAATTGGAAAAAAACAATTGTTTTTGCACGAAATCAATTTGAAAACACAATTAAGAGGCATCGCTGTTTCGAGAATGAAAGGGGGACAACTCAGATCGAGTTATATTTATTATAAAACCCAGGTTGTGTGTGTGTTCGTTTATATATGGGATCAGATTTCCTACATTTTTTAACCAATTCCAACAAAACTTCACTTTTTTTTTTTTGGCAGGTAGTGTTTCTTATTGTCTTGCACACTTTTTTCTTTATTTTTACATTCAGAATGCTTTAAAAATTCTATTTACAAGACAAATGTTTATAATAAAATTGAAAAATTCTATTCAATCGGTAGACTCATAACGATTGAAAACAATGTTTTTGTTTGAGTTTGGGTTCGACCAATTCGTAAAAAAAAAAAAAAAAATCTAATTAAGACATGTGTGTCTGTCAACCTTAAACAATAATCTTTGTCAATTTTATTTTTCTGTCTTTATGATGGTCGTTACTTGATCTATCTCTTACTGTTACATCCCCAGGCAACGCCGGGCTCTACTGCTAGTCATGTATATATAAAAACTTAAAGAAAAAAAATATGCAAAAAAAATATTGCAGTTTTATCAACAGATCACAACAGCTATCAGGGTGATGTTATTAAATATACTTTAATGTTTAAAAACAATTTATCCAGTATTATTATTGTTTAGTTAATAAGCAATAAAACATAGCACAAATAGCTATATTGTGAAAAAAAAGGAATTTTCGATAATATATCCATTTTTTATGTATTAATAGTTGTTTATTTTAACTTTTATCAATTACAACATTCTTGTACATGTAGTTATAGATAACATTATACATTAATTACTAATTTTTTTAATTAATAACTATTTATGCTCAGTTGTTGACATTAATAAATATCTGCTGATATGTTAAAATTTTAGAATAATGCAATAATAAAATTTTAAATTTCATCTCTGAAAGATGTGATATGTAAATAAGTATTTGTTATTTTAATCATTAAATATTTTTTTTAGATAATGACAGTATTTTGTATGTTAAATAATAAAACTTTTAATTTTTCCAAAAAAATTAATGAAAATTTATTGTACTAAGTTACACACCCTAGAAAAACAACTGTAGTTTGTATCTCCTTACCTATTTGCACTTCTCAAAATCTGGTTTCGATAAGTCAAATAATGGCTAATTTAGAAGGTGTGATGGATGAACAGATGGACGGACTAACAGAAGTCACAGAATTTTATATGTAGAAGAATTTTCTTCTCCTTCAAAGAAAAAAAAAAATTCATGGACTTTCTCAAGAATATCTAGTTTGATAATCTCTAATTTGAATCTTGAACTAATCTGATTCTTGATTCATATTGGACTTTTGAATACTAATTTTCAGGGCATAATTTGCAACCCCTTCTCTCTAGAAAATTTTTGTAGCATCAGCATTTTTTTCCAATTCATTCCATCTGTGATTTATTATCCTCAGCTTAGTAAGTATCTATAGAAATTTTTGGAAGTGACAAAGAGGGGTGTATTCAAATAAAAAAATAAATTTCTGATGAAATATTTTGAGGAAAGAATTTTTTTCTGAATTTCTTTTTAGACAAAGCATTAGTTTATTCTCATATATATTTATTATTGAGAGAGAGAGAGAGAAGAAGAACAAGAGAGAAGAACAAGAACGAGAGAGAGAGAAAGAACAAGAGAGAGAGAGAGAGAGTGAACAAGAACAAGAGAGAGAACAAGAACAAGAGAGAAAGAGAACAAGAACAAGAGAGAGAGAGAACAAGAACAAGAGAGAGAGAGAGAACAAGAACAAGAGAGAGAGAGAACAAGAACGAGAGAGAGAACAACACACCAACAAAGTGGCACCAAGTTGCAAATACATGAAGCCTGTTATACACATCATGCCTCTCAGTTTGGTCAGGATGTACCAGGAACATGCATCACAGCCAAATGTGCATGATATGGTGACAGGTTTTGATAAAAAAAGTAGATAACAATAACTATGCAAGTAGTTACCCAGTCTGCTCTGATGGTCACCAACTGAGGGTATTCCTAAGTAGAGAGTTCACAAGCATCCCCAAGTCCTTGTGGGTAACAAATTATTTTCCACCCTCCAACCTCTCTCTCCCAGGCAGGATATGATGTGGCTCTCACTGCTATACTGCTACTTCCATAGGAAGTGCTCAGACGAACTACATTCCATTTTTGTGCCAAGTCTAATCTTCGTGGCTAGGATACAACATACCACTTACATTGTAGCAAAACACCCACATTCCCTATGTATTCTATCAACGAGAAGTAAGTTCCACTCGAACAGCTTCTTTCCGCAAACCACTGCTCCGTGGAACCAACCCCTGAGATGATGTTACCCATATAATTACAATATTAAACTGTTCAAGTCTTCCTATCTGGATAAACTATACCTTAACGTAACACTCTAATCTGAATGACTTCCAGGCCTTGTACAGGGTGAAAATTACTGTGTAAAAAAAAAAAAAACTTCACAAATTGCTCATCCTCACTGCTTTATTCTTTAAACTTAAAAACAAAAAAAGTTTCTAGAATAGAAATGCACAATGCATCAACCCCAAAATAATGTAAATAGTATACATAATACCTCATCTCAGAAATATAGACAGGGTTATTTATTGCAGCTCATCTCAGTTCACCAAAATTTACCTTGAATCAATTCAGATGATAAGCCATAAGAGGCATACCTATGTACATTATTATTATTAGTAGTAGTAGCAGATTCTTTTGCTTTTCATTTGGTTGAGGATAGTCTTTGTTATAACATTTCTTTTACTGCATATTCAGGTACAAGGGTCTCATGACTTACAGAGATCTGTTCCTAATGCACGATGTAACCTGATTTTCAATATAGGTTGGAACTCACCTCCATAAGCAACCACGAGTCTGCTTTATTCTTGGGAGCCGTAACGAAGGGCAAAAAGTTAAAAAAAAAAAATGACACAAACGAGAGATAGCAAATGTAGCACAATTCAATATGGTCTAAATTGAGTGAAGAAACAACGCCATCTTCCTCGTATAGTGACACATGACAACGTATTATTACTATATTTAATAATATATCCATATACCACCATCTCACATAATATTATATTATGTTAAATAGCAGGAGAGTTTGGGTCATATAGTTTTGGTTAGTAACCCAGGAGAAGTACAACTCTAAATTGAAAACAAGAAGCTGGAAGAGAGTTCCATTGGGCCATTTGGAGACCTTGTGGTATACTCTCCGCAACAGTTCTCTGAATTTAGTTTTCATAAAAAGTGGGCAGGGTTTGTACAAACCTTCACCATGATACACAAATTGTGTCGATGTGCATTTTTAAATCCTTGAGTGGTTTGTAAAAGTAGTGCTTCATGTTTTTATATCAATGGTTGCGTGGAATCATTCATGCTTATTAATTTTGAGAGTTCTCTGTTTCTATGTCGATAAATGTTTAGTAACAGGTGTGTATATATTTTAATATATGATGCACCATGTGTCTTTGTATACTTTTTACCTTTAATGGATGTAATTTTTAACATTGCCAGGTGGCAATGTCACTGTTATGACAATGGCAAGTTCAATGAATAATACAAATAAACATGACCTGTGAGAAATCTTTCAAAGTATATATATATATATATATATATATATAAAGTATATCAAGTCATATATATATATATATATATATATATATATATATATATATATATATATATATATATATGTATGTATGTATGTATATATATATATAAACTTTTATAATCAGGAAGTTAGTTGAATCCACTACCTTGGTTTCAACCTTACGGCATCCTCAGGCAATTTTAATCAAATGACCACCAAACACTTTTTTACTTTTTTTTTAAACAAAACTAAAGAATGCTATATTATTATTTTCAAAAATAAATAAACAAATACACAACATTGGGTGTAATGGAAAGGGAGGAGGGGAATGTTGTTGTTGTTGTTTTTGGTGGTGGTGGTGGTGGTGCTGCTGCTGAACGATGAGGAGGACAATGACATTGACAATTATGACAACGACATTGTAAATGTACAGGTGGGAGGTTAAATTACTTTTTTAATCCTTTTTAAAAAAGTAATTTAACCCCCAACCAACCTATACATTTACCATACACTTGCTTTTCTTCTTCTTCTTCTTCACATCCCCCTCCTCCCTTTCCATTATACGTGTCATACATTTGATTTTTTATTTTTTTAAATTAATAATATAGTCTTCTTTAGTTTTTTAAAAGAATAAAAAAGTGTTGGGTGGTCATTTAATAAAAATTGCCTGAGGATACCATAAGGTTGAAATCAAGGTAAGTGGACTCAGCTGATTTCCTGGTTTTTAAAGTTAAAACCTCTATATGTTATTTTTATTTTTATTTTTTCACACCTGTATTGAGCACTTTTTAATATTATTGTTTCCTGGTCTGATTCAACTCTCTCTCTCTCTCTCTCTCTATATATATATATATATATATAATGAAATTTATAAAGTCCGACAATTATTTTAAGACATTTTTATGCTTAACATTCTTTTTATAGATACAAATATTTAAGTAAATGTTCTGTTTATAATAAACAGTATTAAACAACATTTACCGTGAAAATTTCTCAAACATTCAGGCTGGTAAATGTTGTTTAATACTGTTTATTATAAACAGGGCATTTACTTAAATATTTGTATCTATAAAAAGAATGTTAAAACATAAAAATGGCTTAATATATATATATATGTATGTATATATATATATATATATATATATATATATATATATACATACACACACTCCCACAGAATCCACTGTGGTTTATACTGCAACTATGCTGAGCCAACCTTAGTTACAGTGTCCAGGAAAGAGTGCATAATCTAGCATGATCAATTTCTAGAAAAAGACCAATACACTCAAACCCTCAGTCATGATGACTTGTGACATTGTGCTAGCACAACAATCAATAGCTTCTAAACAGTTCCATCTCTCCAATTTCATTCACAAGTTGTGGCTTTACCCATGGAGTGGTTTTCAGGCATTTTTCTAAAGCTACCCAACACTGGCATTGCTACCCACCCATCCTGACCAATATAAGCATTTCCCTGTCAAATCAACCATGGTGAGATTCAAACCTGGGTCTCATGTAAGTTCTTATGTTCAGAAAATCATGAAGCAGGTAGATCATTGCAAGTCAACACCCTGCTGCCTGGCCTGAGGAACACAGTAGTTGACCAATGGAATACACTGATCCCTACCCACCATCGATGACAATCCATCCAACTCTCCACCAGTTGAAAATTGACTTATATCTCATAAAATGCTGTTTCCTATGTTGTGCTCTCACCAGGTGGTGACCTTTCCAAAGTGCAGACCTGGGTGATGGTATATGGAGGTCATGTGCTGCACAGACCTTATGGCTCCACTCTCAGTTATACTAAGATCCAAAGGAATACAGGGTATAACATTTGGGCCTGGCTTGGCTGCAGATGTTGCTGGCAAGTTGCCAGTGCTGACAACCATCTTCAGGGCTTGACTCTGGATATTTTCTGTCTGGATTTACTTTCATAGGCTTTTCCATGTTAGAATATGACTACAAGGCAGTAAAGGCTTAAAATCAAGGTTTTCCTCCTTCTAGATTGACTGTCTTCCCATGTTGATGAGCTCTCTCTACTTGAAGTATCTGGTTTTGAGGTGACAGAGGTGTGCTTTTGCCCCTTCTCCAGTTTGCAGATGAACTTAGTTGTCAGAGTTTATTTGAGATTAGAGTTCTGAACTTGAGGAGAGATGTCATGTTTTTTCAAAGCTAAAAAAAAAAAAAAAAAAACGTATCCAAAGTTTAACTTTTAAATTTTAAAAAAGTAAATATTGTTTGAAACTATTAATTTTACATAATTCAAAATTAATATTTATTTTCTTTTATTTAGAATATCTAAAAAATTTTGATTATTATATTTAATTGTATTTATATATGTACTGATTATTACTTATTTCAACTTTTTCTGCAGTTAACATTTTTTTCTGTCAGTTTTTGTGCAACTATCTTGACAATCATTTTTTTTACTTTTTCTTTTTGCTTATCTAACATTAGATTTATCAACTTTGCCTTTTCTACTCTCATTTATTTTACCAATTGATAGTTTAGTTGTTAGTACTGTCAAAAAAGTAGTATAGATTATTTTTGATGTTATAAATAATGACTTCATAATCTCTGCGTATTCCAGGCTTAAACCCCGAATTATATTTTTCTTTTTCTTTTAGCTACCTTCTTCCACTGTTATCAAAAATTTCATCTTTATGTTTGTACAAATATTTTGTAATTTGGTTTGCTTTCTCATTTTTTTTTTGTTTAAAAAAAAAAAAAAAAAGAAAAAGGAAATTGTTGTTATCAGTTTCTAAAACACACAATATATGTAATTTTCATATATGCACATTATATATGTACCAAGGGTTGTCATAGCCAGGGACAGTACTGGCAACAAGCTCACACTGTCTAAAAAATGACCCCATGAAACATGTCTGAAGTAACCTCTGACAACTGAGTCCATCTATAAACAGGAGAAAGGGGTGAAGATAGACCTCTCAAAATTAATGACCAGATATTTCAAGTAGATGGAGCGCATCAGTTCAGGAAGGCAGTTCATCTAAAGGAAGGAAAACCCTGATTTTAAATCTCTGCTACCTTGTGATCATATCCAAACATGGAAAAGACTGTGGAAGTAAATCTAGACAGAAAATCCACAATGGAGCATCAAAGACAGTTGTTTGTCAACACGTCTGGCAATACCCACAGTCAAGTCAGCCCCAAATGTAATACTATATATATGCACATTTCATTGAATACAACAGACAAGGTGCTTTGAGTTAGTTTTTTTTTATACAATTTCTCATGTGATCTAAATTTTTT
>OZ010589.1:82481098-82546098 GCA_963932145.1 Acanthosepion lycidas | reverse complement strand
AGAGGATGGATGAGATCACAAGAGAAAGAGGATAGAGCATTGGAGGAGGTGAGGAAGAAGAACAAAGCACAATACAGAAGGGGGATAATAAAAAAGAGGAGGAAGGAGTAAGATATAGGAAGGGAAGAGGAAAGTCAATGGAGAATGACACTGTAAGAGAGGAAAAACGATGGTAAATGTTATTGGATGAGGAGAAGAAAGAGGATGAAAACAATGTAGAGGAGAAGGAGAGAAAGGTGGATAGAGCATGATACATGAGGATGAGGACAGAGCACAATATAGAAAAAGGAGGAGATGAAAGAGTTAAAGGGAAAGATGATGGGACATAAGGGAAGAAGAGGAGGACAGAATATGATAAGAAGTGGAAAAGGAAAAAATTTAGAAGGTAATCTAAAAGAGCTGATGGCAAAATGTGGTGGGGTGGAGAAGAGAATTGAAGATTGATTCATTGTTTTGTTGCTTTTTTATGATTTATCAACCTTTTGTTTTTTATGGCTTATCAAGCCTTTGTAGATTGTTTGAAACCAAAATATATTTTGCGGTCATAAGAATTTTTCTTTTTTCCTAGTGAATATTGTATTTTTTTCTGGATACAAGTTATATTATTAAATCCATAGCTGGGGGGAAGAAATGGATTTATATCTTTCCCAAGGGTATTGCTGCATAAGTTCTCAGGTATAAGCCATATACCATCAATTTTCTTTAAACTCGAAAATTAAGGATTTGTTGACAAATGTTTATATGGACTTTGGTACTTGTCTTCATGTGAGGAACCTGTCTCCAAAGTTTCTAAAAGTATTTTTGATATACCCTATATATATATATATATATATATATATATATATATATAGGGTGTATGAAATATATATATATATATGTACAGGTGTACTAATTGAATGTAGGAATTATGTGATCAAAAAATAATTATCTTGCAGGGAAAAACAAAAAACATGCATGCATTGGGAAAACCATGATGCTGTCAAGGAAAAAGTACCCCCACTCCTCTGTCTCAAAGAGTGACCTGGTTGACCAATATTTTCTCTTTCCTTTCTCCCTTCAAATTCAAACAGCACCTCAATACCCACAGTTTTCATCATACAGCTCCATGGATCTGATCTTTTAATCCATAATCATTTTGAACCTTTTTCTGCAGATTCTGCAATTGCCTTTCTATTTTTTTACTCCCTTCAATCCAATTTGAGTTAGGGTCCTGCATAAAGATCTTCCTGAGAAACCATAACATCCAACATCAATAGGAAGAAAGGTAGCCTGCCATTTGTTGGACTTGCATTTCTCTACCAGCTCCTTGTATTTTTTGAGCTTTCTTTCAAAAGCTTCTTTCATAGCCTCTTCCCAAGGTACTGAAAGTTCAAGCATTATAACTTTCCTCGAGACAATTGACCAGATTATTAAATCCAGCTGCAGGGAAGATGTTGTTATCTGCTCTGTAAATTTTAACTGTCTCCCAACATCTAATTTCAATTGCCAGTTTCAGGTGGAAGAGAACATGTAAGCTGTCGGTTTATGCGTTGAGGGAGGGTTTTCACCAGCTTCAACAAAGTTAATCACCTTCATTTCAGGCTTGAAACTGCTAACACTGATGGCTGTGGCCACTATCTTTGCCAATGATTTAAGTACCTGGTTATGTCTCCATCGGTACTTCTCACCACCAAAGGTCCTTGGCCTTGGCCAAGCACTTAGAATATATATAGAGAGAAAGAGAGTATATATATATATATATATATATATATATAGGGAGAGAGAGAGAGAGAAAGAGAAAGTAAAGATATGTGTTTCCTCTTTTTCTCTCTCTCTCTATATATATATAAATATATATTTCATTCTTTACTCTATCTCTAAATATATATATACATAAAGAGAGAGAAATAAGATATATTTCCTCCTTTTCTCTCTCTCTCTCTCTCTCTATATATATATATATATGAACATATATTTCCTTCTTTTCTCTATCTATCTATATATATATATATATATAGAGAGAGAGAGAGAGAGAGACAAAAGCGTTTCTTTTATTGAAACTATCTTCCTCTATCTTATTTCACATTTCCACAGGGGATATGGAAATTGAACATAAAAATGGTTGTGCAAGGTATAGTTTCATCCAACACCACAAACTGCTATAAAACCAAAACTTAAATTTTCCAATCTATCCTTCCTCATACATTGCAGAAATTTCAACCGTCTCTCTTTGAGAGAGTTTGAATTCTTCTGTGAATTTGTTATCTAGAAGTATGTGGATAGCTTGCCCTTCCAAAATTTCAAAAATAGTGAACAGTTGGATAAGCTGCAATAAGTTTGCATTCAAGTGTACTGTACCTTGCCTCTGTTGGTGATAGTTTTCTAAAGAGAAAAAGAAATTGGTTTCCACTGGCCACTAATTTTCTAATGCAAGTGGAAGAGGTACCACCTACACCAGTGGAAGAGGTGTTCACCCCCAAACACAACTCCTTGCTTCAAACAATATACTGTTAGAAGTCAACAAAAAACAAGTAAAATCTGTTAGTTGACCAAGAAAACTAACTCTACTCGAGTTCCAAATCCAAATCCAGGTTTTCTCACTCCAGTTGGTGGGACCTCTTATTAATTGACCATGTCTTCAGCGCTGTAGCCATTCTCACCATGGCCAATTGCAGATTAGTTAGGCTATTTAATCCATAATTGGGATGGATGTCTGTTGACTGAGAAGTTCATCTTCCCTTTGATCAGCACTTTTTGTGCTTCTGGCTTCTGCTTGGAGGGTAGCTTAGTCACTCAGGATTTGAATTCAAAGTTGTCCTTCTCCTAGACCAGTTGTTCCCCACCCTCATGGCTATAGGACCCAGTCTTCCCTGCTATTTACCTCTAGCTGAGAGCAGAGGTATTTGCATGTTAGTGAATGTAACTCAACTAGAAATTGAATTCAGCTCTCCAATTCCTCAATCCAAACTGCTATCCATTACTCCACCATGCTACTGTTAGTTGACTAGGAAACCATACATCTGTTGTTAGTTGTTTTCAATTAAAATAGGAGAAGGAAAGAAGTTAGTACAAATAGCTTGTTGTATTTCATGTTTTCAAGATAAAAGAGTGAAATAAATAAGGAAAACAAACTCGTAGTTAAGTAATGAGGTAGAAGGTTAACTACATGAAGGTACACTTAGCAATTGCTAACTCTGCTTAACTCTTCTTATTTACCTAAATGGATGATTACATTCATTTATGTCCGAAATGACAAGCTTCAGAAACTTCTTCAGGACAACACTTTGAAATTTTTGAAGATGACTATGTATTACATTTTGACTAAATCATATATATATATATATATATATATATGTGTGTGTGTGTGTGTGTGTGTAATAATAATAACAGACTCTCCCGTCGGTTTTGACGTATGAGGATCTGACAGCTTAGTTGATTCAGTTATGAAATTTTGTACGATTATCTTAAGTGGCCTTTAAGACCTGCTAGTGATTTACAAAGGAGGCCACATATAGAGCAAGAGTGAGGATTGTGAGATGAGATCCCTGTTAGATTGGCTGACCTTTTAGTTCTTGCTCTCGCTTCTTGAATGAGACAAGCAGATTGTAAACTGCTGAGTCTACTAAAACACGTTGATCTCCATTCTACCTGTTCCAAGGCTAAGTGCTCAAGGGTGTTATGTGGTGTGGTATATTGATATAACACCCTTGAGCGCTTAGATTATATATATATATATATATATATATATATATATATATATATATATATATATATATATATGTATGTATGTATGTATGTATGTATATTTATCTTATGTAGTGCTACTTTGTTATTCCCCAGCTGATGAGATGTCTAAAAAAGGTTTTCCCTTTCTTGACATTGAAACAAAAATGTACAATTTTCTAGTGCATGTGTGCATTTTCTAATGTAACACTGCATAAGATAAATAAATATTTACAGCTCTACTTTGTGTACTGAGCACTGTTTTTAAATTCATGTTTTGAATGCTGTAATCTTACTGTTCATTCTCCAACACTTTGATATATATATATGTTAGTATAACATCCACTTCTCCCTTCCATCTGCTTGCATGCTGAATTCAACAATCATTTTCCTAAGCCTTCACCCACTCATTTCAAATTTTCTATCAATAAGAAAGCCATTTTTCTGTCCGAAGTTTCTTGAACATTTGGACAGCATCTTGTGGATAAATTTTCCTCAAGATCAACTTGTCATGAGGCAGTATTAAAAAAATGCAGAAGACATAGAAAATAATTTTCTAGAAATCACCAATAATTTCCATCTGAACATTTTTTTATGACTGAAATTTGAAATAAAAGATTTTTTATATTATACTCTTTATTTGCACAATATCAAGCAAGAATACTTAATACTTAAAAAGGTTTTTCATATACTATTTTGAGAAACTAAATATACAACACAGTGTTACCAAAGAATTACTTGAAACATGTGTAACAGGTGGTTAAATCTCACTTTGCAAACTTCAAGATAAATAAATTTTCTATTGTTAGAAATTTATAAAAAAAAAATAAAGTAGTGTGTGTGCATGAGTGTGTGTGTGTGTGTATATATATATATATATATATATATATATATATATACACATATACATAGACTATGAGATAACAATACATATTTTTATATATCAAGAACAGTAGAGGAAATTGTAAGACAAAACAGAAGTTTATTTTTCTTTTTCCAGTTTGTCTTATAATTTCTTCTCTCTCTCTCTCTCTATATATATATATATATATATATATTTAAAACCCTTTATTCTACATTCGATATCATCACTTGATAAGACACCAGAAGTGTTGAAACAAAATGGCTATTTTTGTAGTGATTTTATAACATTTTTATGTTATAATTTTCAAATAAAAGATTATATTTGCTCTACTCTGTATTGAGCACTCTTTTAAGAATAGTATTTGTTGGTTATTTGAATTTATTCCATATACACCAATCCTATACTTGTGTGTGTGTGTATATATATATATATATATATATATATATATATATACAAATTATTGAAAAATAATTTTTATTTCTTATGAGTCTTTGTATAAGATCTATGTTCTCCATCCATCAAAAATGTTTTCAAAAAGTAAAAAAGATATGAGTTTAATTATAAGGCCACATAAGGAAGCACTGAGACCGTCAAATTGCCACAAGCATTATATGCCAATTAAATAAGCTTCTTATAGGTCATTGGCAATTCCAGTTAAAGAAAACCTCTAAAAAGGCCAATGCTATGTGATTCCAGTTTATAGGAAGAATGTAAAATATAATCCTAGTTATAAAAGCCTCAAAAAGGTCAAATGCATTTTATCCCAGTCAAAGAAAACCTCTAACAAGTAAGAGCTATCTTATCCCAGTTGTCGAAAGACTCTTAAATGTTGAAAGTAATCTTAATCTAAAAAAAACTCCAAAAAGATAAATGTATTTCATTCCAGTTTCAGAAAAACTCTGAAATGTTGAAAGCAGTCCCAGTTATAAAAAACTTCTAAAAACATTGAAAGGTATTTTATTCTAATTATAGAAAGGCTATAAAAATTCAAAGGTATTTCATCCCTGTTCAAGAAAACTTCTAAAATGTTGAAAGCAGTCCCAGTTATAAAAAACTTCTAAAAACATTGAAAGGTATTTTATTCTAATTATAGAAAGGCTATAAAAATTCAAAGGTATTTCATCCCTGTTCAAGAAAACTTCTAAAACTGGCTGTGGTACCATGATATAACCCACCAGCTGTAAGTAACCCACAGCTGTTGGGTTACCTACAGCAGCCAGCTCTCCATACATAACGGTACTGGTAATATTACCCATTTCCCTATGAGGAAATATTTGGATTTATTGACCAAGCAGTCAGTACTATTTTTGGCTACAATTTATAAATTTTTTCTTTTAAAACATATTTTAGGAAAACAAGTTTTTCAAGCTGGTATCACTCTTTCCAGTACTGATGAGGATTTCCTTTGTAACCTTCTCTTTGAAGTGGTGGAGAATATTAACATCTTGATTATGCCATTATTTTCTCTTTGAGTTACATGTGCTATCCATTTTAGTTGTTGCTGCCATTGGTAGTCCTCAAGTGATGTGGTTTCTGCTATTTGATACAGTTCTTTGTCTGCGATCCTCTAGTGACAGTCCATACGAAGGATGATCTTTGTGAAGACACTCATGCCTTATTCACACAATGCCTTTTGTCACCATTGGTCTTATGAAGTAATTATATACAGCTGACATATATTTGATATTTTTGAACAGGCTTGGTGCCATGCATGGTATCCATATGAAAGTCTTGATTTGATAAGACTATTTAAGAACATGAATTGAGTTTTCAGGTTGTTGTTTGGATAAGTAGAAATTTGCATTGCTGGGCAAAACTATCTTTGGCAGAGCCTATTGTATGTTCATTGGGAAATATTACAGTAGAATCATGAAGCAAAATGAAAGCAAAACAAAGAAAAAAAAAGAGAAACACAGTCACTCGTCTCAGTTTCTTGCCCATCCTGACTGTCCTTAGAAACACCATTAAGAACACCTTTCTCCTCACTGCCTCAGCATCGATCTTGTTCGTTCTTTTATTATCTCACAAAGTACTCTATCCTGGTGTTTGTATTAAATTTGCATATTCCTATGCAAATTGCAACACTATCCCAACATCCTGGTGTGTCTATTGCACATTAATTCAACTTGGACAAATCAACCTCAACAGGTTAATGTGAGGCTCAGGTTCAAATCACAACAGAAATCAATTCTGCTTACGGCTACAAACAATTCATGTTGCCCCACAAATTCTTTTCGCAAATGACGCCTTCTCTAGGCAACCCCCAAATATATTTTTTTAATATTTGTTATTATTTAATAAATTATCCAGACTAGCATTCTCACTTCTGGGAAAAAATTGGAATTGATTTGTTTACTGAATAATGACAACCCTTTAGAATTATTTTGAAATATAAGCGACAACATTCAATAAGGATATACAAATAAGCTTTTTGTTTTGGGCCTTCTAATGACTGGATACAAACCAGGATAGTAATGGCAATAACTCAATTTTAAAGAATGTTAAACTGCAAAGTAGAACAGAAACCAAGAGAAGACTTTATGATTCAGATTCTGAACAGACATTGAAACTCAATTGTTTAGCTAGAAGTGTATTACAAAGAAGGAGATGATGATAGTAACTTTCCAATAATGTATAATTTGTATGGGCATATAAATTACTTATTATAGATGAAGATAGAACACAAAGTGGCTGAGTAAATTCAACAAGTCTTGCTTTGTGGGCAAGGAGGATAGAATGAGAAACCAACACATTTGTAGAGAACAAGTTAATCTTGCAGTGGTTCAAGCTTTGAGGAGTCATTTTTAAAATGTTTAGTCTAAGAGAGTTGTTATCAAGTCATAGTAGGGACATTCAAAGAGGAATTTTAGTGAAAGTAAAGAGAGGGAAAGTGAAAGAAAAATGAAGTATAAAGTAAGCTAAAGGGAAATACAGAATAGAAAATGGAGCATCCAGAATAAAACTTTGGGAGAAAAGTTGGAGAAAGATTAAGAGAAGAACAGTGGGGAGATATATTTAATCAAGAGTGCGTCTGAGGAATTTTGCAGGTGGAGAGTGGAAGAAAATGGAAGAAAAAAAGGGGAAAGAAGAAATGGGTAAGAGAATGGAGAAAAGAAAAGTAAAAAAGTGAAGAGAAAAAGAGAAAAAATAGAAAGTTCTGAGTGAAAAGGGGAGACAGAGAAAAAGTACATTTAAAGTACATTTTTAAAAAGGTGTAAAAGAAAAGAAAAAGGTTGTATAATAAGAAAAGGAAAAGAAAAGGAGGGACAAGCTAGAAAAAGAGACGAAGTAAAAAAAAAGACAGGTTAAAAAAAAAAAGAGAGAGGAGACAGAAAAAGAAAAATATGATATAAAAAGAAACAGAGGTAAAAACAAAGTAGGTGGAAAAAAGAGGAGGGTTTGGAAGAAAAATACTAAAAGAGTTAAGAGAGAATATTATGAGATAGACATGTAAAGAGAGTTGGAGTAGAAGATATGCCTGACCAAATAAAAATGAGGTAAAATCTCAGAATTTATATAAAACTTCCCTGAAGTTGAACAGAAGATTCACAAAAAAATGATATTGAAAATTTCATTATTATCAAAATAAAAACAAACTTAGAGAAAGCTTTTTTTTTTTTACCTTGTGAATCAATTTACTATTTAATTATAGTAGACTCTGACAGTTATCATGCAGATCTGATTGCTACATTCCCTATTTATATATACAGTGTAACCCAGATATAAGAGAGTAGTCGGGACCGGAGAAGTCTCTTATATTCGGGTTTCTCTTATATCCAGGTTTGGTCTATTTAGAATATCTCTCTTATATCCGGGTTACACTGTATTATTAAAACATGTCTACTTATTTTTAATAGGATCTTCTCATTCATTAACAAGCTTCTTACTATCCTTATTAAAGTAAGAAAGAAAATTACTATATTGATGCATATTCATTTTATTCCAAGTACTTTTAACCTTAGCACAATCTCGTCATCAGGGTCTTGTTTTTTCTAAGACAAAAAATTGTTTTCTTCATCATTTTTCTAAGACAAAATTATTATGTTCAGCTAAAAATTAAATTTTTACATGTGAAGTGAAAAACACTAATGTTACGTACTGTGCAATTTTTAAATTTTATCCTGTAGACATGTGTGCAAACATCAAGGGAGGTAACTTATTGAAATGTCTAAATATCTTTTAAAAAAAGAGAAACTATTTAAAACTATTAGTTAAAACCTAAATATTGTAAACTATCTACTGTAAACATTTTAAAACATGTGTGCCATGTTCATAATTAATTTTATTAAGGATTGGTTTCAATTTTTAATATAGATAGCTTCAAGAATTTTTTAGTTCTTTTAGTCTCATGTTTATTATTTTCATGAGAAAGTATAGATGTATTTTCAACAAGAATCTTCCTAAATTGCAAATGTGGACAGGTACACTGTTGTAAATGTTAAGAGATGTTAGATGCATCATTCAAATGGAAAATCAACATTTAAGACAACGTAGTAGTAGTATGGCGGATATATTAGTATTTATTTTTGCCCTATTTATAATTAGAATGTATTTGATTGTGATATAGAAGATGAATAAGTTTAGGGTTAATTGAAGAAGTATTATATCCTAATTGTTTTATAAAAGGACAATGATGAGAAGGCTTACGTTTCACTTGAATGATTATAGATCAATCTCAGAATATTTAAAGGAACACTAATGTCTATATTCACAGTTTAGACACACATTAGTCGAAAATATATCAAGATAATAGTAAGCAAAAACTTAAAATTCTGGAAGCACTTTATATAAAAGAATTGCAACCAAAAATAAAGTCAACTACAAAGACAACAACAAAGTTCTTAAAGGTTTGTAGTAGCAAAGTGTTATATAAAAAATAATAAATTAAAAATACTACAATTAAAAAGTCTTTAAAAAATTTTTTTTTTAAATATATTTTGAATTTACAGTGTTAACACATAACACATCTATAGATATGCAACCCCTGAAGATGGTCTCAGATGAGATTGAAAATACTTAGGAAAATAAAAATTATTCGAAATAAAATTTTGTAATTTTCATTAACAAATTTTCTACAGCCACCAAGAAATTAATTTGTGAACTTGAAAAGATTAAATATATGTCTAAATTATTTAACCAAACATGCTTGACTCTCTTTGTCTTTCTCTCTCTCTCTCTCTCTCTCTATATATATATATATATATATAATGTGTGTGTGTGTGTGTGTGTGTGTGCACATTTCATTGAATATGACAGACAAGGTGCTTTCATTTAGTTTTTATACAATTTCTTATGTGATCTAATAATTTTGTTTTTTGAAAAATGAAAACATTTTATAAAACATACATACTAAAAACTATTTCTTATTTAACAGTTAAATTATTTAATCCTTGAAAATGGCTAAATGTATAGTCGACAGTGCTCGGATAAAAAGAACGTTCAGACAGTTTTTATATAATTTATCATCTGAAAAGAAAAAATTATTAGATCGCATGAGAAATTGTATAAAAAATTAAATAAAAGCACCTTGTCTGTTGTATTCAAAGAAAAGTGCATGAAAGAAGGATATATAAGTCATCCACATATAAGGCTGTTTTGCTGTATCACAGCTCATCAGTTTGGCTAGACATCTGATTGCTCCAAGTCAGGATCAAAACCTGATTGATTTGACATCAGTCAGAGATCCTACTGCTATCAGCACACAACAGAGAAAGGGAAATTCTAACATTATATACAAATGCATACAAATGCCAGTAGCAAGAGTGTTCAATTCATTAATGAAGAGTGGTGTGTTAATAGTGGTGACATCTACTGTTTTTGAATTACCTTTTTGCTTGATATTGAAATGATGACAGCATAACATAATCATCTACATACAAGCCTATTTTGCTGTATCACAGCTCCCCAGTATGGCTAGATATCAGACTGCTTCAAAATCAGGATCGAAACCCGACCAATTTGGCATTAGTCAGAAATCCTACCCCTAAGCTATTGGCACATGTCAGAGAAAGGGAAATTCTGATGTATTATATACAAATGTATACAAACACCAGTAGCCACAATTTTCAATTCATTGATGAAGATATATATATGTTATATTCCGTGATAATAGGAATATATAATTGAAAAACAAGGTGGATAAAATAAATAAAGGTTTATTGTAAAAAACCAGTACAATAAGAATAAAGGTAACAGTTATGCATAAGGTCATCGCAAGTGAATCCAGTAGTGAGTGCTATTATTGGAAGGTTGGTTGTTCTCACATAAGTCTGAGTCTGACTCAACAGATTCCAGCTAGTCAGTATATATCAGGGTAGATGTGGCACAAGGCCAGGTTTAACACGGGTCTTCTGAGTCCATAGGCTGAGCCAAAAACTATTCCCTTTCGAACTCGTATAAACAGGATCGGGTTTGCCAACCTCCCCGAACGAGACTCTGCCCTTCAGCAGAGCCTCGTCTGGGTTCCTCTCTGCTCGACCAACTAGCTGAACAGATCGCAGCTAGTCTCTGTAGTCCATTGACTTACAGATACTTATAAGTAGTTACTACCTATAGTGTAGTCACTCATGGGGGTGACAAGTTATTCTATTGCATCAATATATAAAGAGAGAGAGAGAGAAATAACAATCAACATAGCATGGTGTCTATTAGTCTTGCCAAAGTTTTGGTTTAAAGATCACACTAAAATGTGAAACTGACAATCACCAGGCAGAGTTCATCCCTATGTCCATGCTGTCTATGTCTACAAAAGTTCTATCTTGAATATTGAGCACCCTTCCCTCTTTCAATATAGCAAATTTAAACAATATATTTATGCCCTCTACAGTTTTCCATTTTTTACTTCTAAACCTAACAGAAACTTGTTTTTATTTTTTCAAAGTTCAAAATAGAAATTCTGTCAAATGCAAGGTGAGGTTATAATCTGAACCATTTACCTAAAGTCATTGAGGCTTTCTTTGGCAACACGATAAAGATCTTTCTCCAGCACCAAACCCAATAATATCATTTATTTTCCCATTTCACAATTTTCTTGTTCCTCATGAGGCCTAATTTTATCAAAAAGCTCCACAGACAAGCAACATTCTTCATTTCTTACTTGTTTTTCTTTCATCTTACTGTTGATATTTTTCACTCTGATCAAAGTCAATATAGTCTTTGAGCATTAAAGCAAGAAGCGGCAATCAGATAATGCAAGTGACAATTCATTTCAAAGACTTGCAAGATTGTTGAAACATCAACATTTCAAGTCTGCAACTACAGGTTTGTCCAAAGCAAAGAACCCATTAGGAATTATACATAGATTATTCATGATTTTAAAGCCAGGACAAACCATTTTAGCATTGAAGTTCTATCCTAGTAGTTTTTTCTCTCAGATTTCTCAACTGTGGAACGCTATTCTTGCTTTTCTGTCAACTACGATCTTCAAAACTTTAAATGCAATGTTGTTATATACCATAACTATGGACACTAATGGGTACGTCCCAATCCTCATAAATACATTGGAAACTATTGTAAGTGAGGTGGGGGGTAATATGCTGTCTAAGTAGTCCACCTCTAGTAGTGGTTTACCTACTTCACCCCACTGGTGAGTATTGTATTTTGTTGATGTTATAAAGATTACCATTTCATTTCCAATCTCTATTTTGGTTATTCCTCATTCAGTAACCCTTCCTAGGTTACAACAAATGTCAATTGTCATCTTCTGTTTCCTTGAATCCCGTTCTTTTATTGTCCTTTCTATTCACTAATGTTTTTTAGTTTACTTCATTCTTAATAAACCTTTACATCTTAGTAGCTTTATCAACTAAGCTGGTTTGGTTTGGTTTATTTGGTTTAACGGCATATCAACCTCAATGGGTTATTTAATGCCAACAACATTTTTAGGATAGATTCATATGAATAGAATATGTATTCTTTTGTTTAGATTGGTTTGATTTATTTTGTTTTATGGCATATCAACCTCAATGGGTTATTTAATGCCAACAACATTTTTAGGATAGATTCGTATGAATAGAATATGTATTCTTTTGTTTAGATTGGTTTGATTTATTTTGTTTTATGGCATATCAACCTCAATGGGTTATTTAATGCCAACAACATTTTTAGGATAGATTCGTATGAATAGAATATGTATTCTTTTGTTTAGATTGGTTTGATTTATTTTGTTTTATGGCATATCAACCTCATTGGTTTATTTAATGCTGACAAAAAATTTTATTGCTGGTAATATTTGTTTTGTCAAAAATCTGTTTCTGGTAATATATTTCCTTCAAAATTATATTGTTGGTAATAATTTTTTCAAAAATGTATTGCTGGTAATAATTAACTATTTGCCCATAGATGAGACCATAACAGGTGCTCCCACCCTGGGTCAGGGTGGGCCAGGGAACACCAGCAATTAAGAGGTGGTTCCACCTTCATCAAAACCTCCTGATCCAAGGCCTTGCTGCTGGACATAATTTAACATCTTACCCAGGATGCATCAATGAAGCTGGAGTGAAATGATTACATTAATAAAATATACACCTTCAAATATGATAATTCAGCTTGCAGATCAGCAAAATTTGCTCAACAGTGGTTACTGTATGTAGAATTAGTTGGATTTTATAAGTGAGTTAAAAAAGGGTCCTAAAACTATTTGCAACAGTAGATTGCATATATTTCTTTGCTTCAGACGGTACTCAAAAATTGGTTAGAGCTATAAGGGTTAGAAATATGTCAAGTCCTATGATTGCTTTGGTGCTGATGTATTTTTCATTATGTCCAATAATTATTTTTTTTTTTTGCTCTACTTGTTCAGAAGTCCTAGCAGGATTAATTATTGGGGACCAAAACCTTAACATATGATATGTAGATGACAGAGTATTTATAGCAGACATGCAAATAAAACTCCTTCAGAATGTAGTAAAGAGAAGGAAGTACTAAACATCATGGTTGTTAGCAAATGGAACAACCTAACATTCAAATTAAAAACTGGAGATACCAAAATCAAATAACAATTTAAGTGGAAAGTGTTTAACAGAGGACAGAAAGTGTGACAGTGAAATCTGAAGTCACATTGGGAATATGAGAAAAACTACTATTAAGAAAAGAGGATAATAAAAGAACAAGGATTTAGAAGACGGATGAAAATGGTTGACATTCCATTTAAAGTTTTGAAGTTAACTGGGAAGCAAGGAACCAGAAATTACCAAACGACTAGGGTCTGTAAATTATGAAGTGGGAGTGGAAAGAGGCTTGATGAGGTGACATGTGGATCAACTAGTGAGTCTGCCAAGCCCCCACCCCAAGACTGCAGGGGAACTCATGCCTGATGTGCCAGCGGTAGAGGTACCTGAACTCCCCAAGGTTCCAGAAACCCATGAAGCGTCTGGAGTGTAAACTGACTCTCCAGCAAATGATGCAATAATTTCTCCAGAGTACACTGAAATGCTAATCCATTGGGGTATCCCCACGTGAGTTCGGATCTCATCCTCTTCGCCACTTTTATGAATTTTGTTTCTGCAGCACAATAAGTAACTGTCAACTTTCTTCTACTGGAGCAGCACAGCAATCAATAGTCACTACTAGCTAGCACCTGATTAGCCCCAGTGTCCATGTTTTATAACCAACCAGGAGTGAACCATCACTCCCTGGTCAAATGAGTCTGTCCAAAATAACTAGGCTTTTCCTAAATGTACATATACATAAATTTCACTAAATAAAACATTATAATTCACAACAGTGCTCCACAAGTGAGAAGTGTGACAGAAGAAACTTTTAGCATAGAACTTATGATTACATCAAACCATTTCAACTGTAAAATGATGAGACCTAGCTGCCAATCTAGTACTGTGGTTATATTCATAAAATCTAAGTACCATAGTGGAAAGTTCATTAGAACAATTACCATGAAAATATTTACAGAAAAGGCACAATGTTCTCCATGATTGTTTAAGCACAATTCTCCAGATATGAATGTATGAGAGAAAATCATGGAGAATTATGTTTAAATACAGTAAAATCAACCTTGGTAACCGAACACTCCTCTGTGGCCCAATCCGTAAAGTCACATCAACCTATATGACGGTTCTGTATAGGATACAGGTTCAATTCCTGTCGAAGGATGTATATTTTCTATGAAAATTTCTTGGACATTCAGGCCGGTAAATGTTAATACTGTTTATTATAAACATAGCATTTACTTAAATATTTGTATTTATAAAAAAAAAATGTATAAACATAAAAAATGTCTTAAAAAAATACATATATATATGGATATATATTGAGAGCAGTTAATATCAGTATTATAAAGATGTGTAAATACATCCACATTTTAATGGATGGTATTAACTGTTATTTTCTTCATTCAACCAGATATCTACCTCATGAGCAAGATTATTAGCAATGTACAAGATTTCAGAGAAAGTATTTGAAGATATTCACTCAGTATTAGTCTTTGAAGCAATTTAATTTTGCCAAATCCACTTTTAACATCAGCATAAAATGAATAGGAAGCCAATATTTATACTTATGCTCTAGTCTTTCACATGAGATGAAATTTCTCTTTGAAAAAAGTTGTAATGATGATTACATATAACTTGTTATTACTTATATTACAATGAAGAATTGGACAGCTTCTATCATGGGAAACCACACAATATGATGGGCTGGACTGTGGCTAGTTGGTGTAGAGTGCCTGGGTTACCGGCCCTAGGAGTGTCTATCAATCTCCTCCTCTTCCTCATCCTCCTCCTCCTCCTCCTCTCCAAGGTCGACACCAGTAATAATGGATAATCGATACATCATTTTCACAAGTAGAGCCTAGAAAGATAGTGATAATAATTAACCAACATTAGTGATTAGCTACAAAGTTGGCTCAAACTCTTGAACATCTGCCAGTTGGTCAACGCTCAGATTCTTACGTTCAAACTGATTATTTAATAAGATCTTGCTTATTGAATTGCATCGGTGAATTTTCAGGATTCTGCAATTAATTCTCCAAGAAAGGCTGTGGGATCAGATTTTATTATCTAATTTTATTCTTGTTCTTTAATATAGATTCTTGAAAGAATATCACATTATGTCTTTCACGTATTATTAATCTGCAAGACAATGACTTAAATGTAGGAAAGCTCTTCAATTGATACAATAAATTATTATGAATATAAAATAAAACATTAAATTAGATGAGTAAATAAAAGCTACAGAATGAATAATAATAATAATAATAATAATAGAGTAAAGAAGGAGGAGGAGAAGAAGAAATAAAAGGAGAAGGAGGACACCAAAAACAGAAAGTGAAAATAAAAAATACAGCCAAAAAAAATAAAATTTCATGAATGTGACATTTAAACACAAACATCCTTCCTATAATAATAAGATCACTAGGATTGATTAAGTAAAATACTGATATATACAAGAAAACTCCTCTTTATCTGAGATACAAAAGAGTGTGCTTATGAGTATAGTTCACATACTAAGAAAAAAACTTTGTACAAGGTCTAAGGTAAAACACGTCATAAAGGATTGCATCTTCTGACAAATCAAGAAAACTAAACTGGTAGATAGGTTTATTAACTTTGTAAGGTACTAAGAAAGTTGTGGAAGATGAAAATGTGGCAGACATAGTGAACCAGAACTGAAGTCAAACGACGGAAATAATGAATGCCTTATTCTTGACGAAAGAGAGTTCGTCTTTGTCTGGCATGTAGGACTTCAAGCTGATATAAGGCGAGTGTGTCGTTCAATCAAAAGAAACCATTCTTCTTTGTTGTTCTACAAGAAACTTGTTCATTAGCAACTGTGTATAGTACTAGCATGGTTGGATGGAGTCAAGGAGGGGCATCAAGGTGTGTTCATGCTATATTCTGAGGTCTAATAAGTCTATCACCCAGTCAAGTAATTGGTGATTCCCCATTATAAGTAGACCATCACAAAGGTAAGAGGTGTTTCTATCAGAGTACATCATACTGTACATACAGTTGTGACAAAAAAATCAAATAACAAACGTTACCAAGAAACCAGTGTAGAAATGCCCAATCCAAAATTGTGTCACAAAACAGAATTGCTAATTTCTTTTGACCACAGAAGATAAGTCATTACTAGCACTCTGGGAATGGCTCTGAAGAAGATGAGAAATTATTAAGGAAATTGAATATGTGAAGAAAATTTAAAGTTTCAGAGACACATAATAAGGAAAGAAGGTTTGAGTAATTACAATGACTTACAAGATACATTGAAGGTAAGAGAGGAAGAAGGAAACATTGAGTAACCTACCTAATGATCTTCTGCAAATGCATAACAGAGAAGGGGGACATAGTGGGGAGAGTAAGTAAACAAATACTGCTTAGATTTCCAAAAGACAAGAAGCTGTGGAGAGTCAGGACTGCCCACATTCTGAAGGGACACAGCACATAAAAAAAAACACAACTAAAATTGAATACATATAAGACCATTTGCTATTTCAGCAAGGAATATAAATAAAGAAATTGTTGGATGGAACATTTAATGTTACTAGAATTTCTCTATTTTCTCCAGTTCAAAACAAGTTTCTTGCATTTAGTTATGAGTTTTTTAAATAATTTCACCCCAAGCAAAATGCATTTGCCATATAGATTTCTACAGAAAGAGAACAGAAAAAATCCACATAGGATATCAACAGTAAGGAAGGGTTTTTTCAGTGGATTCATTTGTCATGCAGATGTTCACAGAGAGAGAATAGAAGTGAAATGAAAAAAAAAAAATCAACATAAAACATGAACAATAAAGAAGGCTTGTTTCAGTATATCCATTTGTAATATAGATGTTTACAAAGAGAGAAGAGAATTGAAATGAAAAAAAAAACAATATAAAACCTTACACAATAAAGAAGGCTTGTTTCAGTATATCCATTAGTAATATAGATGTTTACAAAGAGAGAAGAGATGGGAAATGAAAAAAATCAACATAAAACCTTGCCAATAAAGAAGGCTTGTTTCAGTATATCCATTTGTAATATAGATGTTTACAAATAGAGAAGAGATGGGAAATGAAAAAGTCAACATAAAACCTTAACAATAAGGAAGGCTTGTTTCAGTATATTCATTTGTAATATAGATGTTTACAAATAGAGAAGAGATGGCAAATGAAAAAGAAATATCAACATAAAACCTTAACAATAAGGAAGGCTTGTTTCAGTATATTCATTTGCCATGTATCTTCTAAGAGAAAAAAGTGAAATGAAGAAATCTGTATATTATCTCAACTTTAAGAAAGGCTTCATTCAGTGTATTCATTTGCCATGTAGTTGTTCACAGAGAGAGAAAAGAAGGCAAAGAAAAAAAATGTACATATCACCTCAACAATAAGGAAGGCTTTTTATTATATTCATTTGTCATGTAGATGCTCACAGTGAGAGAAGAGGAGGATATCAAATGATGGAATTCTGGATGCCACTTAAAATGCATATTTTGCATTCTCATCTTGATGTTATCCAGTAAATGTGGATGTTGTCAAAAATTGTGAGAAGGTCCATTAGAGCTTATCTGAGATTGATTCAAATTATCAACATTGATTCAAACTAACTTCCTTTAGAAGGTGTTATACTCATTGTATATGTGCAAGTAACTGAAGGATTTCTGCTTAGATCAGATATAAAGTATTTTGAATTAATTTGGTTTGTACCTATCAACATCTAAATTTTCCGAGAATATAAATGTATTATTTACTAATGTATTATACACCTTGCACATAAAAATGCTATGTACAGTACTAATATATTATTAATACATTTTTTTTAATCATTTCACTCCAAAAGACAGCAATAAGGTTACTAAGATGCAAGGGGTTACTGAATGTCAGAGAATATGAGAAAAAGAAAATGATATTAAGGAGAGAGAATAATAAAAGAACAAAACTTGAACATAGTAGCTGACTGACTATATTTATTATAACTGTATATACAATATAACATATTTATTGATACTGTGCATACATTATAAGGTTATATTTATTTATATAGTGCATACAATATACTGCTATATTTATATAATTTATACAATATAATGAGTATTTATTAATAATGTATGTGATAATAGAGGTATTTTTAAATCAGTGTATACAATATTGTCCTTATATAGTGTTTATGATATATCTAGATTTGGATATAATATAATGCTGTATTCATTTATACTGTGCATAAAAGATATACTGTTGAATTTATAGAGTGTATACAATACAGTGCTGTATTTATTATACCGTGTATACAATATAATGCATATATTAAACTTATATACATTAACAAATATTTTTCTCATCTGTTCCCACTGATTTTGACATACTTCCATTCTATCATTTAGTTAAAAAAAAATTAGGTTAAAGAATTTCTGACAGGAGGGGAAAACTGAAGAATCAAAACAGAATTTTATAATTTTACATTTCTTTTATTAGATATCAAAGCACAATATGTTGAAAATAGGACTATTGCATATATAATATGAATGCATTGTTAATGATTTTATTATTAAAATGCATTAAAAACATGGAATATGAAACAATGTATGGTTAGAGAGAATACAAATGGAACATGTACAATATTAGCATTTGTGAGCATTTTGCAAAGTTTAATTTTTATATTAACTTTGATCTTGGTTTCTAGGCCACTTGTTTCATTGCAAGAAATGTGTCAGTATTTTAAAAAGACAAAAAGTCTACATGACTCTGTAGTAAAGGATAAGAAAGATGAGGAAAAAAGAGAAGGAAGCAGTAAAGAGGAAAAGAAGAAAAGAAGAGGAAAAGAAGAAAGAATAGAAAAGAGAAAAGAATAAAAAGGAAAAGGAAAAGGAGCAGAAAAGAATAAGAAAAATGAAAAGGAAAAGAGAAAAAGGAAAAGAGAAAAAGGAAAAAAAGAAGACAAAGAATAGGAAAAGAGAAGAGGAGGTAAAGAAAGGGGGAAGAGGGGAAAAAAGAGATAAGAGGAAAAGAGAAGAGGAAAAGAAAAGAAGGGAAGAAGAAAAAGACAAGAAGAAAAGTCAAAAGAAGAGGAAAAAAGGGAATAAAAAGAAAAGCTGAAGATGAGAAAAAGAAAAAAAAGAAAATGTGAAGATAAAGAAGAGTAGAAAAAGAAGAAAAGGTAAAGAAAAGAGGAGAGGAAGACAGGGGGAAAAGAAAAGAGAAAAGAAGACGTGGAGGAAAAACAAAGGAAAAGAAGAGAAGAAGAAGTAAAGAAAAGAGAAGAATAAAAAGAAAACCAAAAATGAAGGAAAAGTAAAATTGAAGAAGAGTAAACAAAATGGAAAAAGAAAAGAAGAGAAAAAGAGAGGAAGACAAGAAAAAGAGAAAGAAAAGAAGAGAAAAAGACATAAAAAGAGAAGAATAAAATGAGAAGGGAAGAATAAGAAAAGGAAAAGGGAGAAGGGAAAAAGAATAAGAGTAAAGGAACTGGAGAAATGAAAAGAAGAGAAGAAGTGAAAAAGCAAAGAAGAAAAGAGAAAAAGAAGAGACAAAAGAAGGGAAGAAGAAGAAAAGGAGAAACGAAAAGAAGAAAAACAGAAAAATAAAAGGGAAGAAGAAGAAAATAAAAAGAGAATGGAAGAAGAAGAAAATAAAAAGAGAATGGAAGAAGTGAAGAAGAAAGGAAGAAGAAGAAGAAAGGAGAAGGGAAGAAGAAGAAAAGTAAAAGGGAAGAAGAGGAAAAGAAAATGAGAAGGGAAAAAGAGGAAAAAATGAGAAGGGAAGAAGAAGAAGCAAAGGAGCAGGGAAGCAGAAAAAAAAAAAAAGAAATGGAAGAAGAGGAAAAGAAAAAGAGAAGAGGATAAAAAGAAAAGAAAGAAGAAAAGAAGCAGAGGTAAATCGGATGTTTTACAAGATTAAGTCACATCAGAATTTGTTGTAGTACAGACAGACTTTGAGCAAAAACCATTCTTGTTGTTGCAGCATTTATGAAGCCAAAGGTGGGTGGAGATATCTGTCTGTAGGGGTAGGGCAGATTCTGGTTGTGGATGAAAAATCCATGTCAAAACTGACAAATTCTTTTTGTCAATGGAATATCCTCAAAACTGAACTTAACAGACAGTGGCAGTGACATTAGAAAAAACGAAAAAAATGTATGCATTTTCAGCTATAAAAGTAGGTATGAAGAATGCTAAGGTCATTAGAGAAAAGAGAGGAGGAATATTCATTTTGGACAGGGCTGGTCTTAGGAGACCGTCAAAAGGAACTTGACTGACCAAAATAATGCTGACCAGTTGGTGTGTTAAGTGTAAAAACATATAAAGCAATACATCAAGAGAACCACAATGAAATGACGAGGGAGAGGGATTTACTGAAACATAACTTATATAATGGCTGGATACACTGTTTTGTAAGCATACTGATCTTCTAGGATGGCTAGCAAATCCTTGTTACAGCCACCCGCTCAGGTACATTTGCTTTACTTCAACACCCACATATCCCAACTGTTATTTATACTGCAACTAAATTCCCACCTTACTTGGGGTGAAATAATTAAAAAAAAAAGTGTAACAGTAACCAAAAATGCATGATTTTTACCCTCTTCAAAAAATTACCTGTGTGTAGTGCAACCCCATATATTTAGCATAAAAAAATAATCCTAAAAACTCACACTATACTTGAGTATATATGGTACTACTCTTGATCATTGGTCTGTGAGACTAACTTGCTATTGCATGATAGTAAGCTACTCATAGTTTACTAAGTTCATCTTGTCTACTACATGGAGTTGATTGTGGAACACCTAATGAGGAAGTAAATTATATTTATCAGAGACAGTTGGAATTTCTGGGACATAATGAGGAAAGAATGCCTAGAGAATCAAACACTCACAGAACATACTGAAGGCAATGGAAAAAACTGCAATTAACCTACTTTAAAATTTATTAAAGTAACAAAAAAAAAACAGGAAATGTAGAGAGTCACGAACCCCATTTCCTGAATAGACATGACACTGAAGAGAAGAATCATAAATTAGGTTGTGATATAAACTTTCTAACCATTCTGTTATGAGAAGAATTTAATTATTCCGAGTTCATCATAGTCTGACACAAGTAATGGAGCACTAACAGAATTTAGCACACAAATGAACTGGTTTGCTGGACAAGCTTATGAATCACTGTGTTATGGAAATATCTTTGATATTTGCTAAGATTATCTTAATCTGGCACAAGGTCAAGTAAATTAAGGTAGGAAGATTATGTTGCACTTATCTTTCAAATGGTGAGTATCTGCCTGCATTGAAAATCAATATTAAGATTCTAACTTTTCACAAGATGAGAACACCAAACAATGGTGCAAGTATTTCAAGAATAAGGCAGATTTATACACATATGTAACTGCCTCTTCGACTCCAACAGCTTCTCTCACACTTCCCAACAGTAGAACTCCCTTCCTCTTACTTGTTTCCCTGATATCTATAATCTTCAGATATTCAAATGTAATGTGATCTTGATCCCCATCCTTCTCTTTATCCTTTCCTCAAAAACCCTTCTTTACTCTTACTTTCATTCTCCATAACCCCTTGCATAGAGTGAAATGGCTAATATATATATATATATATATATATATATTTTAAAAGTGAGAATTACGTACACTAGTTAGCACATAGCACATCTGAGAATTATATATATATATATATATATATATATATATTTGTTGTATCCTTAAAGAAACAGACAAAGGTGGTGCTCGAGTGAAGGAACAGCAACACACACATAGATGAAAGAAAGAGAGGTTTATTGTAAAAGAGAATACATTAATGAAAGACATTGACTCAAGTGGCAGGCTAGTAATTTCTGAAGCTAGACCCCAGGTATATCCTGTGCTCACTATACATAGCTACTGACATAGTCAGTCCACACAGGTGATAGGGAGTATGCGACATTCCATTACAATATATATATATATATATATATATATAAAATGTAAATCAATTTAAACTTGATGGGTGAAAAAACTTGGATAGTACAATTTTCAAATAAAGTAGCATCCAAGGAAAAATGGAAAAAAAAAGAAATCTCTGAAAAAGGCAAAAGAAATTGTCTAGTACCTTAAATCTCTAGAACAAAGAAAAAAATCCAGTGAGGAATAAATTAAAATGAAGAATGCTCAATACATTAAGTAGAGCAAAAGTAAAATAAATAAATCCTTATGAGCCAGGTACTACCTACATAGGTTTCACCATATGGGATCTTCATCTTTCTCAAGATATATATATATATATATATATACACACACACACACACACACACACACACACAGTGAGTAAGAGAAAGATAACAATATATATTTTTATATATCAAGAACAATATTGGGTTAAAATATATGATAAAGTGGAAAAAGTTTTCTTGTGATGCGTTTCATCCTTTAGGACTCCACTGGACTTAGTCTGATGAATCTCTAAAAGAATGAAACACATTACAAGAAAATCTTTTACACTTTGCCATACATTTTTCCCCCGATATATACAGGGTGCGATGGATAAATTGTCATCTAAATTACACAAAAATGAAAATAACATCGACATCTCATTTTAACAGATATATTTAGCCAAATCACACAAAAATATCTTGAAATACTAAACAGTGAATTTATACAATTAAATCATCATTGGCTCCAACCATGACCTTCAAACGACTTTGGAATCTCCTGCAACTCTTCTGGACAGTCTCCTTGTTTAAGTTGTGTAGCAAAAAAGCTTTAAACTTTTCCTCACAACCAATACTCGCAATCAGTTTCTTCTCACTCACAGTCTGCAATTTTGGTGTTGCTCGTGCAGAGATAATTTTTTCAATTAAAAATGGAGAGAATTTAGCGAGACAGACCTCTTCCAGGAATTCAATGATAATGAATCTGGGGAAGTCTGCTGTTTCACACTCAGAGTCTGATTCAGATAAATTTCGTCTAGTTTTTTTATTTAAGGATGCCATGTTTGGGTTTTTATTTTCACTGGCCCTGTGCTCCACCACCCACCACGGAGTCCAACTTGAGAAGGGAATGAACCAAGGGGGTAACCCAATCGCCTGGGTTGAGACAGGGATACACAACCAGTATACTCATATTAAGTGCAAGTCTTGAGCCTCTGCAAAATTTTGGTTATCTTAAGCCCTTCAATTTAACAGTGGTGAAAAAGTCTTTTGCTCTCAACACAGTTGACCCTCAGCCCCCACCTTCTAGCACATATAAGATAAAGGGTTGTGAAATGTTATACTAATATAGATTCAATAATACTATTGGGAGAAAAAGAAATATATATGAGCTAGTGCATGTCGGGATCGGGCCTCTCCGACCGCCCGTCTAGCCCAGGTAAGGGCCAAAATGGTGTGTCGTAGAAACATGACCTCTTTGCAGGATCTTGTCCCCAGGCATTATGGGTCACCACCCACGGCCAACAGGTGGCCCCCTTGGGGGACTTTTACCCCCTGCAGCGGTGCAGATGGTGGCCTGAGGGCTTGTGGGGAGATGAATGGAGACATAATGTTGCCATCACTAGTGATCACTCTAAACAGATTCGTAATCACCATTAGACTCATTCAACTCTTTCCTAATCTTCTGCATCAGATTGACACCCAAACACTCTAAAATATTTGTATTGAAGCTTCTGGTATGAATGCCAAGGAGTACAACATGACATTTCCAAATTTCTGGCAGAGTGAATTGCGTCATGGTGCACTTTTTCTCAGACAATGCGGTCAACTGACCTTACTTTACTGTGCAGTTGACAAAATCAAAAACACAATAGTGACAATTTACCCATAGCATCCTATATATATGTGTGTCTGTATATGCATGCATGTATGCAAAAATCCACTTATCAGTGCTTGAAAATTAAATTAAAGGAAAATATTACTAAATACAACAAACAAATCTTTCAAAATTTTGTCCTCCCCCACTTGCCACTCATGGACAAATAAACATCTCTTCAACTCTGTATATTTTCTCGGACTACACTGGTGGCTACATTGTCAGAGAATGTCTCCTATCCACCCACCCCCAACACACTCAACCACTGACTCCATGTAGGCATAGATTAGCTATCATAATGCATTTTTTCCACAAAAAAATAGAAGACAGCATTGTCTGGATATAAAAATAACACAGTTTTGGTGATTCACTGCAGATAACGACAAGTGGAGTCTTTCTCGTTTGTCTTGAGGTAAACATTCAATTTATCTGATTTTCACATGAACATACCACAATGAATATTTTATGGATCATTAATTCAGTCATTAAGCTAAATTTAAGGTGATCGATTACCAGAAGCTGAATGGGCAAGATGCATTGCATACTTTGCATGTAGGCGGCCATTTGCAATGTAAAATGTCCGTGTATATGAATGCAATCCTTATAATCCTATCAGCTGAAAAATATTCATCAGCTCAGTGCATATTTAAGGATTCTTTCAAAGTGGCAGGCAGGTTGCGTTCCAACAGTTGTTGAAGAAAGAAAATAGTGATTGGTTGCAATTTATAGTGGCCTGTGTGTTCTACAATTTATTGTTTTAGAGAGAGTTGGTTTCTTTCCTCAGTAGAGACCACATTTTGGAAAATACAAATAAATTTATAATTATGTACATTAAATGGAAATGCAAAAAAGTTCTCAAATCAACCACAAAGGGACTCAATAAAAAAAAAATATTCCATTTCACCAGATTTTGAGAAGTACGTCAGGCCAAGAACTTTTCAGCATCTCCTTGAAGATGACACACATCTGAGAAAGACAAAATAACATGACTAAAGCAACAAAGCCAAAGAATCTAACCAAAATAATTTATTGAACAAATTAAAATATTTAAAACAGATAAGTTATTAATTAAGGGTTTAAGAAAATTCAAAACCAAAGATAAAATTAAAAAAAAAAAAAAAGAAAAAAAAAACTTTTATGTCAAAACTAACTTTCCTCCATAACACTGAAAATTAATATTTTGCAGAAGATTAAGATGAAATCTTTTTACAAACAAACAAAAGATGGAAGAGAATGAGAGACCAAGTGATTGGAATAGTCAAGAATAAGGGGACAGGGATGAGAGTCATGGTGGGTATCTACATTGTAGCCTTGAGGAGAAAAAAAATACTGGGAAAATAAATAACAAATCAGTGTTTACAAAATGAAGTATTATTATTATTATTATTATTACTACTACTACACCTTTGTCTTGACTTTTGCACACACACAAATACATATAACTATAAAAACACACTTCACAATCACTCTCTCTCTCTCTATATATATATATATATATATATATATATATATTTCATCTCTATGTGTATACACACTTCTTGATTTGTCTCTCGCTTGTCACACTCACATACTCTCTCTCATGCATACACACACACACATACACACATATATATATATATATATATATATATGAGAGAAAGGTGGGTTGTATGCAGATATAGATATTTTTGTGTGACTTTTTAAATCATACATATGTGTGTGTGTGCATATATATATATATATATATATATATATATGCACACACACACAAACAGATCACAATCACATGCATGCACATTCTCTCTGTCTGTCTCTCTCTCTCTCTCTATATATATATACACACATACACACTGTGTGTGTATGTGTATATATGTATATATCTTTATTCTTGAGGTGTATGTGCATGTTTATATATGTATATGTCTTTACACAGGTGTATGCGTACACCCACACACAAACACTTCCTTCCTTCTCTCTCTCCTAGCTATGTGTATGTAGTGTGTCTGTATTTTTTTTCACGTGTGGGGGTGATGAGAGTTGTTTTCTTTTTTCTATGGCAGATGAAAATAATGTGAAAATAACAACATCAAGTGAAAATTTTATGACAAAACCAGAGCACCCAACTTATTTTGTAAGAGTCATGGATGTCCATTGTTTATAATCAGGACTTGATGGTGCGTCTGTTTGTCAATGCCATTGCTGTTTAGAGGTGAAGTGATGTGTTCAACAATACATTCCTAAAACTTCAAGAGTACATTTCTCATCTCTTTGATCAGCCCACCACATAAAAATGAGGAGAAAACTCATTTGATAGGCCAATTCAATAGTCAAATGTATCTGATCTTTATTAGGTGCTCAACTTCTGTGGCCTTGTACCAAGGAAAGTGAAATGGAGTTAAGTGCCTCAAAACAAAGTTGTTTGACTGATTTTGCTAGTTTTCAAGTTGGTTTGTTGGTTGATTTTGTTTAGCGTCATATCAATCTCTGTGTTATTTAATGCTGGAATCTGCTGGTAATTCTGCTTTAAAAATGTATTGTTGATTATTTTACTAGAAAATCTTGTGTTGGTAATTCTGCTTAAAAATGTATTGTTGGTAATTTTACTATAAATATTGGTAGAATTTTTATATAAAAATGTATTGCTGGTATTTTTACTATAAAAATGTATTTTTATACTTTCATAGTGTTTGGGGGTTCACTATCTGCCCATAGCTGGGGTCCTAACAGGCTTTACCACCCAGGATCAGGGTGGGCCTAGGAATAACAGCAATGAAGCAGTTTAGTTTTCAAGTACAGACTCTAAACTGTATAGGAACTATTATAACAGATGTCAGACAATGAGAGATAGAAATCTGAGGGTGCATTGAAACAGTGACAGATGCCTTCCGAAAAACTAAGTAGAGTATTAAGAAAAAGGAAAATTTCATTAGGAACAAAGAACAGATTACTGGACTCCTATGTAATATCAATTCTCTATAATGGTCTCTCTCCTTTCACCTTCAATTCCAAAATGCATTGTGGGGACACTGATATGCTGAGCTGTTCACCATTCTCCTGTCTGAGTCTGGATCTTTGCAAATTGTTTCTTGGTGTCCTCATCAAGTGGTGTGTCTTGGGCATTTTAACCATTCCTCTCCTGATTAGACCACAGTTGATGTCCTTCAACTAGTTGGTCATGAACACATGGCTGCTGTTGTTCATCTGAGAAACCCTTCTGCCCTGGCCAGTCTCCTGTGTTGAGGAGGTCCTTTTGCTCAGTAA
Organism: Acanthosepion lycidas; assembly: GCA_963932145.1. NCBI lineage: Eukaryota > Metazoa > Mollusca > Cephalopoda > Sepiida > Sepiidae > Acanthosepion > Acanthosepion lycidas. The sequence continues at coordinate 82,518,575 of OZ010589.1, read as the reverse complement.
TGCCATGTTAACACCACCCCTCACATGAATTTAACCCACCAGCTGAAATGGTTTACTGGGGCATATCAAGTTTGAGTCATCACATGAAAGATTTAGGAGATGGTTGAGGACCAGTCATGGCCATTGATTCAAAGGTGCAGTATACTAGACATCAAAGGCACTACCTCTATACATATGCCCACATATATATATATTTTACTCTATAATGGTAGTGAATGCAAAAAGAATTTCCTGAAGGATGAAGACAACAGAGATTTGGTTCTTTCAGAATACCAGGGATGGAGGATGTGAGTAATAAGAAACTTTAAGATAAATAGGAAATATCTTTGATATATAATGAAGAAAGAAAGCTTGGAAAATTTGACACTCAATAGAAATATAAAAGGGCAAAGAAAAACAAGTATCGCCAATCTAATAAGATTGTGTAAATGAATGACATAACAGAGACTAGGAGGGATGTTAAAGTGAATGGAAGTTGTGGAGAGCTATAATACTGATGTCTTGAAGGTACATGGCACATAAAGAAAGGAGTGTTTAGCCATAGCTTAATATTCACAACTGACATCTTCAATGAGACTGAACTGCAAATAACTGTCTCTCAATGTGTCATGTCCTTTCAGAATATGAATGATCGTGGCACTACACAGCTTCCCTTTATTTGTTGCCATTTTATGATCACTTTCTGTCTGACAAATAGTTATTTAATAAATTTTTTCTTGCTCAGTGTCACAATAGTGCAGCACTCGGTGGATAATTAGATCAAAAGATGGATGCGGCAATTAATGCAATACAAGTATGGCCTTGTGGCAATTTTTGTACAATTCTGTCACAAATGAAAAAATAAGAAATCAATGAATATTGTGAATATAATGGTTATAGCATATGATAAATAAGGAAGTTCTTACGAAAATAGAGACAACAAAGAATCTGTTGATAACATCAGAAAGACAGAACTGAGATTCTTGAGAAACATAATGAAGAAAGGAGGATTGGAGAATTTAACACTCACAGGATATATCAAAAACAGGAGAAGCAGATGAAAACAGCAAGTAACCTACTTGAAAATTTATGAAAATATAGTAGAACCAGTACTTAAGAGATGCATCTTAAAAGATGAAATATTGTTGACAGCAACAAAAGATAGCAAACTGTGGAGAATCATGATCATCATTGACCTGGAAGGACACACATGGACTGCCTGTACAGAACAGTAAGTTATAAACTGATTAATGAAGATGCTGTAGTTTTAGTTATTTCTTTTATTTTTCCAAGTACTTTCAATCTCATCCAAGATCATTTTCACAGGTGAATTGCTAAGACAAAAAAAAATATCAATGTAATTGATAGTTGGGAATTTTTTTGTAAATGTGCATGCATGCACTCTGTAACAGTCAATTTAAAAATTAACTGTTAAGAATATGTAAGGGAGGTAACTTAATTTATATTTTTCATTATTAATGTTTTAAAATACTCAATCAGCAATTTAAAAAAAAATTACAATTTGGATATCCCAAAATATTGCTTTTATAGGCATTTTATAGGCATTTTAAAACAAAAATTGTATATCAATATAAATGTTTTTTGGAAGATTGTTTCTCTGACAAAAAAGTAAATATATATGTTGGTTTGAACATGTATTTATAAACAGAAGTAAAATTATCATTAGGTTTTCAAAATTTCTATATTTAAGAACACTCCTAAATATTCTTTAGGCTAACTGTAAAAGTCAAGGTAAACTATGGAGAATGCTAAGTGATGTGATTTAATGCTAAATAAGTGAAACTGAGTAAATATTACTTTTGTAAATTTTTTTATTTGTTTATAAATATATTTATTTATTTGCTTGTTTTAAAATAATCAATTTAATTATTATTTATTATTTTAATTTGATGAATTATTTATGTATTTATTTATTTTAAATTTTAGAAGGCTTTTATTGTCAATATATATGAAAAAATAAAAGATGAAGTCATCTGTCATTTTTTAATGTATGAGGGTTCGGGAGCTCAGTTCGTAGAGCCAAACAGATAGACTACCTCTACATATGATTTGATGACAGTGACATAGGCTTCTGTAGAACTGATCAACTTTTAAGGAAGAACCAAATCCAGAGAACTGGTGTACAGAGTGTACCAAACAACTGTTCCAAGATTTTGAATAAAGAGTTGTCTTTCTCCTAGACTGGTTGCGAATCAAGATTATATGACAAAGTCTTTCCTGCTATTCACTCATAGTTGGGGGGAGAAGAGATGGGTTCATACTTTTCCCTTTTGTGCAGATGTGAAGGTAAAGAAATTGACTGGAATTCGAATTTGCTTCCCCAATTTGTTAATCTTGAGCTGCTGTTCATCTCACCACTGCTGCACATCCACGCACACATATATATATTTTTTTCGAGACATAAACAGTGAGAGAAAAAAAAGGCAAGCACATAAATTCCAGGCTGTGAAAGAAGTCAGAGAAAAATCAACAATAATGTAATTGAAAGCAAACATTTACTATAAAGAAACAATAATGACATAAATTTAACAAAATCATATTTAGCCATCCTACATATTTTCCGAAATAAAAACTTTAAGATTGTTGACCTTTCCATTACTTCTGTCAGACTCTGTATAATATTCTATTGTATACAATAAAACACTTTACTGACACACACACACACACATACATACATACATACATACATACATACATACATATATATATATATATATATATATATATGGAAAGGCGTCACTGTAAAAATCAGAACATAAGTGCTTTGAACTTATCTCTCTCTCTCTTTATATATATATATATATATATATATATATATATATGGCCTGTTGATTGTGTCTAGCATGAAACAGCCTGTCACCTCTGAGTGTTTACTTCAATGTTCACTTTTATATTTACATATGCTCTATCTCTGACAGTGAGCACTTTATCCTATAAATATAGCACACCTTAAAACTATATTTCTTCATATATATATATATATATATATAGAGAGAGAGAGAGAGATAGATAGATAGATAGATAGATAGATAGATAGATATTACAAATATACCTAGTTTCATGATTTTCCCATTTAAAATTATGAATGGGAAAATGATGAAACTGTACTGTAAATGTAGGTATATGTGCAATTATTAATGTATACTTTATAGCTCTGTTTAACTACATTGGGCACCATTGATTAAATAAATATTTATTTGCTCACCTGCATGTGTATGTAATTGTTCACTTACATGAATGATCATATCTCTTTATCTCATTTATATATATATATATATATATATATATATATATATATATATATATATATATATATATAGTGAGAGAGATAGACAAATACATAGATAAGTCGAAAGGACATATGCTCCGAACATATATATAAATATAATGTCCCTCCACTCATACACACACACATATGTATATGCATAGAATGTTTTCACTGCATAATTTGGAACACAAGTCCTTTGAACTTACCTATCCATCCATCTGTCTCTCTCTCTCTCTCTCTCTATATATATATATATATATGCATATGTGTGTGTGTGTGTATATATATATATATATATAGAAAGAGAGAGAGATTATTTCAAAGGACTTATGTTCCGGGTTTTGAAGTGACACTATTCCACCCATCAGATAAAGCAGAACATTATATTTTCAAAATCTTCAACTCTTTATCTAAACCCCCAACTGAATACAACAGCTTTCTCAGAACAATGGTTGAAAATTGCTTTGAGTGAATAATCAATGTAGGTCTTAGTGAGGACCATCCTTCTTTGTACCTTGTGGACTGGTCCTACAGAATCTCTAACAAATAACTAAGCTAAATAACAGAAACCACATCACTTGAGGACTTTCAACAGCATCAACAACTAAAGTGGATTGTACATGTAACTTAAACAGAAAATAATGATATAATGAAGATGATGACATTCAACATCACTTCAAACAAAAGGTTAGGTAGGAAAGCCCCATTGATACTGGAAAGAGCATTAAGTTATCAGACTTAAGAAAATTAGTATCTGTCTATATATCTGAGATGAGGTATTATGTACACTATTTACATTGTTTGGACTATCATCCTCATGTTGCCATATTTATCACAATGTTTTGGCCATTGTATACGCTGGCCTTCTTCAGGTGGTCGGAATTTCAAACTGAACCCTTTATTTCACTTGCTGGGGTAGACTGTTCTAGTTCCATGTGCCATGTCTAATGGATGTCAGTTATCAGTTAACTCCTGTTAAATTCCCTCTCCAAGTTCTCCACCGCCTTGACCAGGTATTGAACTCACACTCTTCAGGTCCAGTCACTGGATCTAACACCTTTATACATTGCCATGTGTCCTTGAAAGTACTTTCCTGAGAAATTACTTTAATAGAAGCATTTTATAAATCTCAACCAAAAGTAACACTGGCTGCTCATTCAATAAATGCTGAATGTTTCCTTATAAGGAAGTGGACTATATTACCATTAACATCATCATCAGAGAAACACGTTTAAGTTCTGAATCACAGTTTCATTAACATGAACATGAGAAAGATGATAGTTTGTACTGACAAAAATAGTAAATAAGACTGTCCTTTTTCCACCCTTACACATCTGTGAACTGGACAGTCAAGTACATCTGTGGACTGTTTAGAAACGAGAGAAATTATTCACAACAAAGAAAATGATCGTCAACTAATGTGTTTGACGGGCTTACACAAACACAAATTGATGGATGTATTTAATGGACATTAGAGGCCAAAGAAGAGAAATAAAATGACCAATGATTTGTAGACAACATCTACAACATTCATGCAGACAATAAAATTTTCTACTGTGGTCAGTGTTAAGTGATTGTCCATCACAGAACCTGACAATTCGAGTGTTCAGCAAAGCGTAGCAGCAGAACTGACCAATAACATTTATAGTGCCAGTGATCAGTTTTGTGATTGTGTCCATAACCATAAGACACGTGATCCACAATTGTGCAAGAGTACAAAGGCAGGACTGACCAGAGATATGTTTCTTTTCCAGGGTATGGGATGTTAGCCAAGAGCAAGATTTGAACCTGCCAACGCAGCTTATTTTCAGGTGTTGAGAAGAAGCAACAAAGATACTCTGAATATTTGTTTCTGTGCGGAACTGTGCCAAATTCAGAATCTTTCAGGAGATAAACCCATAACAATGGTGTTTATCAGTTTTTATTATTTCTTTATATTGCTGAATGAAACGAACCAAACTGCAAGTGAATCTGGCAGACAAGGGAACGTAAAAGAGCCAAGTCTGTGTTTTAATATATGAACTTGTTCTAAAAGTTATTATAACAGTTATTTATTATTACTGCTTTATTTATTATTTATTATTATTATAACAGTTATTTATTATTATTTATTATTTATTATGACTGCTTTATTTATTATTTATTTATAAATTATTATATTATTTATTATGTTATTTATTATTCTGTTATAACATTTATTATTACTGCTTTATTTATTATTTATTTATAAATCATTATGTTATGTTATTTATTATTACTGCTTTATTTATTATTTATTTATAAATCATTATGTTATGTTATTTATTATTACTGCTTTATTTATTATTTATTTATAAATCATTATGTTATGTTATTTATTATTACTGCTTTATTTATTATTATTTATTTATAAATTATTATATTATTTATTATTATGTTATTTGTTGCTGCTTTATTATTTTATTTACTTATAAATTATTAAATTATTTATTATGTTATTTATTATTATAAGTTATTTATTATTACTGCTTTATTAATTATTTACTTATAAATTATTATATTATTTATTATTCTAAGAGTTATTATAACAGTTATTTATTATTACTGCATTATTTATAAGTTATTATGTTATTTATTATTACTTATTTATGTCTTTTTTGTTATAGGCAATGAATATGGGAGAATAATAGATATAATTTTTTATAAATCAGAAAAATCTTAGGAAAATTAATAACAAAGTGGGAAAAAAAATTTTCATCTTTTTCTTTAACATCAGTGTCCCAACATTTCCAGTATTTTCTACTTATGCATATATAACTTTTTCAAATTATAAATAACATTAAAAAATGTTTATAAATATTTATTTTTCTTTAAAAATTAAAAACTTTCAGTTTTCCAACATTTTCACTGTTTCCTATCTGTGTATAATTATAAATAACTTTTCTTATTTTTTTAAATTTTTCAAAAAACATTTTTCTTTAAAAATTTTAGTGTTCCAACATTTTCAGCATTTTCTACTTATGCCACTTTTTAAAACTATAAATAACTTTTTAAAAATTGTTTTATAATTATTTTTTCTTTAAAAATTAAAAAAAAATCACTGTTTCCTATCTAAGCATAATGATATATATCTTTACTTATTTTTTTTAAATTTTTGAAAAAATATTTTTCTTTTAAAAATTTCAGTGTTCCAACATTTCCAGCATTTTCTACTTATGTGTTGTAGCATATCTACGGACAATAATGGCTATGTTCCCATTCACATAAATACAGTAGTAAATACTGTATGTTCGTCTGCAGTTGGAGATCCGTTTCCAGCTGTGCTGGTCAAAATCTCTGGCAGAGAGAATCCCCAGATGAGGCTATGTTGAAGGGTAAAGTCTTGTCTCAGGAAACAGCTACCCGAGCCCGTTTTATACAGGGTCTATAGGGAATGTTTGGATGACTCTACGAGCTCAGATACTCCACATTAAATTTGGCCTTGTGCCACATCTGACCGCATGGGGTGGTTGGTAGATATCCTACAGTTGGAGATTCAATGTGGAATTCACTTGACTCACTTCTAGCAGTAGACTACTTCTTCTACAAATCTGGCGAATCTTATATGTGATGTTCGTGTCCTAGGTATTATAGTTCATTACGAACCTTTGTGTGATTATTCTATTCAGTAACCTTCCCTAGTTTACAACATTATGCATATATAACTTTCTTAAACTATAAATAACTTTTTTAATTTTTTTAATAAATATATTTTCTTTAGAAATTAAAAAAATTCAGTGTTACATTTTCAGTTTCCTATCTATGTATAATTATAAATAACTTTTCTTATTTTTTTAAATTTTTAAAAAAATATTTTTCTATAAAAATTTTAAAATGTCCAAAATTCTCAGCATTTCTTAACCATGCATAATTATAACCAATATTTGCACTTTTATATTATCACCTCTTCTTCTAATGTATATATAATTACATCAACAAAAACATTATTTTAATTCAACAAAGTCCTAAAGGATGAAATGTATCACAGAAAAATGTTTTTCCTCTCTGTCATTAATTTTTCTAGACAAGGAATATACATACATATACACAGACACATATTTAACACACACACACACATATACACATGCATATATGTATATGATAAGATAAAGAACAAATCCAAAATATTTATCAATCTAACATGTTTCAACCTTATTAAACCTTCATCTGAGAATGATTAATAAAAGTTAAATGTGTTAGATTGATAAACAATTCCTATTTGTTCTATATCCTATTATTCCAGTGAACTCTGATCAATATTTGATCAGTATTGATCCCAGTTCATAAGATAAATAAAAGGAAAAAATAAAAAATAGGAAAATGATTTTACTAATGCCACTCTAGTTAAAAAAAAAGAATATAATACTTTCTGGAGAGAGTACTTCCAGAATCCACTAATAACAATCTTAGTAATTATAAACACATGAAAAAAACATTATATTGCATTGCCAACCTTTATTGAATCCATTCTTAAAGAATCTAATGTATGTTTATCTAAAATAAACGTTATGTATGCAAAAATGTTCACAAATCAACATGCAAAAAACCAACAAACATAATATCTACTAGACATATGAATATACATTATCATCCAATTCCCATAGAGACAAACTAGAATTCTGATGCACTTATATATATATATATATAGCAATATTTATGACTTTTCATGTAGGCTTGGAATCCATTAATTTCTTGAAAGTTTGGATAAATGCGTCATGTCTCCTTGAATTCAGAACGCCATAAATTATGCTAAGAATCAAATGCATGTGAAATATGGTGATTTTCTAACAGTAGACGAGATGAGGGACAAGGCTGAAAGTATGGAGCACCCAGTGAGGCTCAAACTCACTATTCAGTTGTAACTGATTTAGCAAGAGAAGCTTGCTAACCATTACACCATGTTGAATACCCCAAAATGCATGCGAAACATGATCAACTACCATATCTGAAGTTCCAAACAAGAAAATCAGAATGAAAATATAACAAACAAAAAAATTTCATTAAAAAGTCAAACAATAAATAAAATTGAAATCACTATCGTCAATGCAAATTTGCTATCTTATATGGAAATCTCCAATAGCATTTTGACAAATTTTAGGTATTAGTAAAATTGCCTCTTCTTCAAGGAAATTCTTGAAATCCTGAAGCATTTCAGATTTTCTATTGTAAACCACATTCTTAATATGTCGACAAAGAAAACCTTGAAGTGTAATATCAGGGGACCTTACAGCTGAAATCAATGGTCTCACTCCCCCAAGCCATCGATTTACTTTACAAACAATCTCTGGCATTATGTGAATAAAATGCAGGTGCACCATTCTGTTGAAATATCATTGTTTGAAAAGTCATTCTAGAGAGCTGTGAAAAAAAATAAAAAATAAAAAAGCAACAGTCCAACTTATTCAAGGAGTTTTTTTTTACCAAGTATGTTTCCATCAATGAAGAAATGTTTGTATACACTTATGACTGAACCGACATATTTACCCCATTGTTTCCGTCGGGTGCTAACAAGTGAACCTTGTATTGTCTCCCACAACACATTTATCTCGTTTGGTTTGTTAATGAATAAGGAATTAGGTTCTTTTACTTTTCTTCTAGCTTTGGTTTCATGTATCACAGTTACTTCATAAGCACACTATAACAAATACACACACACACACACACACACACACACACTATGAAAAGAAACTTGCACCAATGAAAAGTGGATATAAAAAGAAAAATTGACAAGTATAAGTAGTCAGTTGCTAACGATGGGACAAAGAGATTCCCAGAGTATCTGTCTACAACACTCTGGAGTTGGGATGCTGAAGGTAACATCAGTCAGCTAAATGACAAACCTTTTACTTTTATTCATTATATATATATATATATATATATTTTCTTATTAATGCAGCTGATGCAAGACTCTTCGTTTAGATGAATCAAGTTCTCTGGTCACTGGCATGTTTATCTAAAAATAAATATGTCTAAATTCACCTTCATCCCTGGCGTGCACCAATGGCTTAGAGATAAAATCTCTGACTGATACCAAATCAGTCAGGTTTCAATCCCAGCTTGAGGCAATCAGATGTCTAGCCACACTGATGAGCTGTGAAACAGTCTGTCAGTGGATGGATATATATATATATATATATATATATATATATATATATATATATATATATATATTGAACAATAAAAAAAATTAAAAAATTAAAATCTTTAGACACACTGGGTTGTAGATTAATATTCTTTCGTTTTTTTTTTTTTTTATTATTATTTCATTTAGATTCCTTGACTAGTTTATTAACTAGAAACATACTTGGTAAAAAAAAACTCCTTGAATAAGTTGGACTGTTGCTTTTTTAGTTTTTAGTTTTTTAGTTTTTATTATTTATATATATATATATATATGTAATGAAATGGATTTAAGTCAGACAATTATTTAATATATTTTCTGTTTATAGATTATTTTTATAGATACAATTTATTTAAGTAATAGCTCTTTTTTGTCTTAATTAAGCAGTATTAATTACATTTACCGTACAGAATGTTAAAGAAATGTCATAGAAAAAATGCATTCTTCAACAGGAATCAAACCTGTATTCCTCCATGGAAACCATCATTTTATCTGACGTGCTATGCCATTTAGCTACAGAGAAGCATCTGGTTAGCCAAGTCAAAATTACTGTTTTCAAGCATACAATCTTTGATGATTTTCTCAGTTGATCATATCTGTTCGCAAAACGTATCTTAACATAAACAATGACAACATATAATGAAATATTGTAAGTCCGACAATTATTTAATAAATTCTCTATTTGTACATTATTTTTATAGATACAATTTATTTAAGTAAATGCTCTGTTTTGAAGTAAATGGTATTAATTACATTTACCAGCCTGAATGTTTGAGAAGTTTCTTGAACATTCAGGCCGGTAAATATAATTGATACTGTTTAATTAAAAATCAGAGCATTTACTTAAATAAATTGTATCTATAAAAATAATTTATTAGAAAAAAATGTATTTTTATATATATATATATATATAAAATATATATATATATATATATAAACACACACACAAATATATATATATATATATATATATATATATATATACATATATATGCATAGATGTACATATATTCATATATATGCATATATATATATATATATATATATTCATATATATGCATAGATGTACATATATTCATATATATTCATATATATATATATATATATTCATATATATACATTCATATCTATGCATATTCATATATATATATATATATATACACACACACATATACACACACACATACACACACACACACACACACAGTCATAATTTTTTCAAGGTTCACTTAATTATAGAATGGTTGGAGAACTTGATATGAAGAGGACATACTCAAGGCAAGATCATATTGGTCCTGACTTGGTATCTCAGCTTCAGTCACTTTCCCATCCATGAAACAGCTTCCCTGTACCTTTTACTATATGGTAATAGTAGTTTTCTCTTTGGTACTTCAACTTTATAAATTTAACCACAGAACTAGATTGGAAGCTTGTTCTCATCATTTTACAGTTGATATGACTAAATGCAACCGTAAGTTCTAAGCTAACAGTTTCTTCTATCACACTGGAATCTTATACAACCATGAAGTGTGTATTCAAAATCATCTTTTTATTGATAACGTAAACATTAAACACCTTACCTCTGTATTTGCATCAGTTCATTTATATAAAAGGTGGCAATGTTGCAAAATTATTTTTAATACTTCAGAATTTTTCAAATAGTTTTTTATAACATCTGTTTCCTTTAATCATACAGAGTGGGTTTGTGGAAAATTGCACAATTTTTGCTAATTTTTATTACTGAAACTTATCATTTTGAGCTGTCATACTTCATAATGCTATACCATTTCATTGAAGCAGACTTTAAACGCACGTAGGTGTTATCGCTCATCAGGCAAAACATTTTTTTGCACCAGAAAAAATTAAATCAATGAACAGAGTTATCTCTGTCAGAAAAAACCCTTATCAAAATTATTTGTGAAGATTTAGAAATTTACGTTTTCCTCATCTCGGGGATTAAATTGTTGATTCGTGATTTTGGTGATAATTGTGAGTTCAATTCTTGAAACAAGTAGTTCAGACTAAAACTCAGTAGAAATGATGGCAAGCAATCACTGAGCAGTATTAAGCAAGAACTAGAGGAGATATCCCTAGACAGTGACAGCACAATGTGAACAATCTACCCCTGTAGGTTAAATAAAGTGCACAGTTCAAAATTCCCTCATGTTTAGCTGGATTGACAAACACCTGATAAGGATCAGAGGGTACAACAGAAAAAAATATTGTGATAATAACAATAGAGATGAGGATATTCGTTTGAGTGTAGATAAAGTAAATGATGATATTTCTTCATTACAGAAATGCAAAAAGGTGATCAAGTGATAACAACAAAGACGAGGATATTCGTTTGACTGTAAATAAAATAAACAATCACTCCTCGTCCCAGAAATTGACAGAAGCTGATAATAGCAACAAAGATGCAGATATATGTTTGACTGTAAATAAAGTAACTGATGATAACTCCTCATTACAGGAATGCAGACAAAAGGTGATCAGGTAATGATAACAACAACAAAGATGAGGATATTCGTTTGCTTGTAAATAAATTAAATTCTAACTCATCCCAGAAATTAAGACAGAAGGTGATAATAACAACAAAGATGAGGACATTAGTCTGAGTGTAAATAATGTGAATAATGATGTCCTCATTTCAGAAATTCAGACAGAAATTATCAAACTGGGATTAACTCAGTAAGATATACCAAGAGCTTAATAACAACAAAGATGAGAACATTAGTCTGAGTGCAAATATTATCAACAATGATAACACCTCATCCCAGAAATTCAGAAAGAATTTTTTTTTTTTTTAATTTCTTTTCAGATGGTCAAGACATACTGCATTTATTTATTCTTGGTAAGTAGTTCTCATGTATTCTTGTAGCCTGAGTCATCAAAAAGCGGGTTGCAAGGAGTGGAAGTAAGTACCATATTTTTAGCCTACCATGATTTGATCTTTAACTGTTCACATGCAAATATTTCTAAGTTGAAGTAATTTATCATTATTTAGTCATCATCAATCAATATTTCTTTTGCTGAACCTGATACTTTTCTATTCATTTTTTTTTTTTTTACTGTTTAAATTATTATTTTATTTTTGCATTTCGCTTTGCAATGAGATCTTTGTAAAGATATTTATATAGCTGAAAATATACTCCAATAATTACATTGCCCAATATCTTTAGGAGTGGAGTGTGTGTTTCCTGGAGGTAGGTAGTGAAATGTCTGGATTAGTCAGACATTAGCAGTGTGACATCAGAAACATATAACGATGATGATAATGTTGTATTGCATGTATAGAATGTTATTACTGAAATTGTGATGAAAGAATTAAGTTGATGTATCAAAAATTACATCAAAAAAGAGAATGCATCTGATAAGGGCAAATCATAGTTAAGCAAGCAGTAAAATTCATTTTCTTTCTTTAGGAAAACAGAAGAAACAAAGAAACATACTTACAATCAAAAAGTAACAACTGAAATTTCAGGGATACATAATGAGGAAATATGGCTTTTTTTTGTCTTTTTTTTAATGGGTATCACCCTGTGCAAGGAAGTAAAGTCACTAAGACACAAAGGGTTACAGGATGTGGAAGAATTAAGACAGGAAACATTAATAAGAAGAAGGAAGAGAAAAGAATAATCTGAAGGACAATAGATAGCAATTGACATTGCATTTAAATTTTTGCAGATTAAAGTTGGCTGAAAAGCATGGTGCCAGAAGGGAGTTCTACAAGGAAGAATTGTAAGAAAAGAAACTTAGTATAGAATTTACAGTTATATATAGCCAGCTCAACTGTAAATTGATAAAATCTCAACCCCAGTCTAGTACTGTGCTTAAATTCAAAAAGTATAGGTACCATAGCCAAGAGCTCATCCAAACAATTACCATGAAAGCATTTATAGAAAAGGCAGAGGGAAGCAAATTTATGGTGGTGGGGGAGTGAAAAATTAGAAAATTTAAGACTCACAGTATATATTGAAGGCAATAAAAACAGAAAGAGTAACAAGTTTTTGTGAATAGATGGTAGAACAACAAATATCAACTGTTTCCTTATCATCATCCTTCAACTTCCCTATGGCTGGACGGGATGCCAACCTTATAAGGAAACATTAAGTATTCATTGACCAGTTGAAATTTATAAAATCTTTCTCTTAAAATAATTTTTTCAGGAAAATAATTTTCTCAAGCTCACTATTATTGCTCTTTCCATTATTAACAGGGATTTCCTTTCTAACCTTTTATTTGAAGTCATGTGGAATGTCAGCATCTTGATTATATTATTTTCTCTTTGACTTTCATGTGCTATCCATTTGAGTAGTTGGTGCTGTTGAAAGTCTTCAAGTGATTCAGTATCTGTTATCTGTTACAGTTCTTTATTGTGATTTTGTAGTGACAGTCCATGAAATTTAAAGAAGGATGGTCCTCACCAAGACCTACAGACTTTATTCACTCAAAGCCATGTTTAACAACTGGTCTGAGAAAATGATTGTATACAGCTGATGGCTCAAAGATGAATGGTAAATGGTTAAAAATTACTTAAAGCACCAAAAAAACAGGAAGCTCTCAAGAACCATGATCATCCAAGTCCTGAAAGGATTTGGTACAATAAAGAATTTTCTGTGTTGAAGTTCTTATTATATTTCTTATTTTCCCCATCTCTTTTTTTTTAAGCAGTTTAAATGACATTTCATCTGAGTTGAATTATTTTTTATATATTTGAAAATATTAGAAAAGAAAATATAGACTGCAAATAAAATCATATTTAAACATTTTCCAACTTCTATTTACCTACACTATTTACATTATTTGGACTATTGTCCTCATCTTTGTCGCCATATTTATTACAATGTTTCAGCCATTGTACGCTCTGGCCTTCTTCAGGTGGTTGGAATGCTGAACTGAACCCTTTATTTTACTCACTGAGGTAGACTGTTCTAGTTCCACATGCCATGTCTAATGGATGTCAGTTAACAGTTATCTCCTGTTAATTCCCCTCTGAAAGTTCTCCGCTGCCTTAACTGGGTATTGAACTCACACTCTTTGGGTCCTGTCACTGGATCTAACTAACGCCTTTATCCAATGTGCTATGTGTCTATTTACCTGTAAAATTTGACTTTGGTCTTTTTTTGATGCTGTTTGCTTCAAAAAGCCTTTAAAAGTTTTAAAAAAAAATCTAAATACATTTGGAAAAAAATCTAAATTTACATACTTCTGAGAAGAATTTAAAAACCTTTGAGAAATGTCTTAATTTAAATACATTTGAAAAAAATTAAATTGAAATACATTTGGAAAAAATACTGAAATCATTCCATCAATTATTCAGATGAGTATCCTCATCTTTTTTGTTCCGATTATTACATTTCAGCTGATGCATATTCTGACCTCCTTCATGTATATCTCAGCTGGTCATCTTCAAACAGAATCCCATATCTTATTTCATAGATTATCCAGGTGAGTATCCCCATCTTTGTTGTCTTTAAAATTATGTTTCAACCAATGCATCCTTTATTATTTTTAAGCTGGATGAAACATATTGTCACCATCATGTGTAATGGTACTCTTAATTATTTTTTGTTTTTTGACTTTCTACCACCTTATCTAGCTGATTGTAACTGTTGTAACCTAGGGAAGGTTACTGCATAGAATAATCATATGAAGGTTGGTAATGAACGATAATACTTAGGACATGAACAACACATATAAGATTCACCAGCGGTGTGTAGAAGTCATCAACTGCTAGAAGTGAATTCCACAATGAATCTCCAACTGCAGACCAACATACAGTATTTACTACTGTATTTATGTGAATGGGGACATAGCCATTATCATCCATAGGTATGGTACAACAGTAACAATACCCAGAGTTTAACAATAACTATTAATGCACTCAACACACACCTTGACTTTGTGATATGCATCAAAGTATTTCATGATGCAATGAAATTATTCATTACAGTACAAAAAGAAAAAAAAATAACAGTCGTAGAGAAAGATAGCAATCAAAGTTATGAATAAAAAGAAATAAAGAAAAGACATTTGGTTGTATAGGTAGCCTACGATTGGTCTCTCTTGTTGCTTGCATTTTTTTTTGTTGTTGTTGTTGTGAGATGACAGATGAGGCATCAGTTTTAGAATGCTTTACCTCTTTTTATTGTTTTCTAATTAATCTTTTAGACTTATCAAAGATCCTTTTTGATAAGGGTTGATTGAAAAGCCGGCTGATGGATATCACATGTAACTCAAACAGATAATAGTGACTTAATCAAGATGTTGACATCCTACACTACTTGAAAGAAAATGTTAGAAAGAAATCCTCTTTCAATATTTGAAAAAATGATCACAGCTATTAGACTTGAGAAATCTATTTTCCTGAAAATTGTTTTAAGTGAAAGATTTTATAAATTTGGACTGAAAAGTAGCACAGGCTGCTCAGTCAATGAATGCCAAATATTTCCTTATAAGGAAATGGTTGATGGCACCATTACCATAAAGCAGAATTCTTTTCTATGCACCTTTTCAGGACATAGGTGATCATGGCTCTTCACCTCCCTCTATCCCTTGCAGATCTCAACAAGTTCCATCCCTCTGCCACCACCCCAGACCACGTTCTGTCATCCACTTGCTTAAGGCTGCGAGGTATGTCATGCGTTGTTTTCTCTTTTCTCTCATTCATGTAATTCGACCCATGAGTATCATTTTCTCCAGGCCCTCCTTCCTTATTATGTGTCCCAGGAACTTCAGCTGCCACTCCCTGATGTTATTTATAAGCCTCCTCCTTGTTTGCATCCTCTCTAAGATCTCATTGTTGCTCAAATGCTCGGTCCATGATCATCCTTATCATCCTTCTGTACAACCACATCTCCATCACCTTGAGTCTCTTCCTCATATTTGAGGAAATCGTCCAACATTCGCTGTCGTAAAGGAGGACAGATATCACGTAACAGCTCAGTATTCTTTTCTTTGTTACCAAAGAAATCCTTCTGTCTTGCAATACACTGCCCAGTTTTTGGAATGTGTCCTTGGCCATCCTGTTATGGCTACGGATCTCAGTGTCTCATTTACTGTCGTATCTCTCTTTTGACAGCATGTCTCCACTTCTCCATGCTATAATTAAGTTTTACTCTGGTAAGAAATTGATTAAATAATGGGTCCAGTTTGAAATTCCCTGAAATTTACACACATTGACAAACACCTGAAGAAATCCAGAGGAAAACAATGTATGAAACATTGCGGTAACATTAGTCTCAATGTAACTAATGTAAATGCGTAAGTACATAGAGAGATTTTTTTCTATGCGAGAGTTAGAGAGTTAGCAATAGACAGAGCAAGTTAAATCTTTTTCATACATGTATAATATCTTGAACTTTACCAGAAATAATAAGAAAAGAAAAGTAGAACCAAAAATAAAAAGTAAAACAATTATAAAAAAAATGTCAAATATCCAGACAATCAAATTAAGTAATTTTGGATTTCCCTTTTATTGTATATAGATCAAAGAATCTAAATCTTACATATATATATATATGTGTGTGTATACATACATACATACATACATACATACATACATATACATACACACACACACATATATATATAGATACATGTGCACACATACATATACATGAACACACGTAAATACATATACATACACACACACATATATAGATACATATGCACACATATACAGATACTTGTACACACACAGACATACATACATACATGCACACACATACATACATACATGCACACACAGATACACACACTCATATACATAAATATATACACACACTCATATATATAAATACATACACACAGATACATACAACATATGCACACATGTATGTGTCTGTGTGTGTCCTTCATTAACA
This sequence comes from Acanthosepion lycidas, assembly GCA_963932145.1. Taxonomy (NCBI): domain Eukaryota; kingdom Metazoa; phylum Mollusca; class Cephalopoda; order Sepiida; family Sepiidae; genus Acanthosepion; species Acanthosepion lycidas. The sequence continues at coordinate 82,501,300 of OZ010589.1, read as the reverse complement.
AGAAGCAAATTTCATACTGGCTAAAAATTCATATCTAAAATAATGTTTGTTTGAGTGACAGTCTGGGTCATTTTGAAATACAAACAAAGAAAACGTTTCACAACCATGACTATTATCTTCAGCTATTGTATTTGTTGAAAAACCTTCACCACTTATTAGTGTCTTAATAAGAGTGTACATATATATATATATATATATATATATATATATATATATATATATATATTGGAAGCATTAATGGTAAAAAAGAAAAATCCAGCACACAATAATGTGCTGTGAAAGATAGCCATGTGCAGGCCAAGTTAACAGAAGAGTAATTTATGAATTATTTTTATATTTAAAATTTCTTTATTTTTAAAGAGTTAGAGACAAACAAGCAATGTGATGTCATAAAAATAAATGCTTATTTCAGAGGATGGTTTTATTATTTACCTATTTTCAAATTCTACAACTAATTTTACCTTAATAAAATTTAAGGTTTGCCACAGAGTATTTTAGTAATTCTACAAAAGTGCTCTCTGAAGTAAAAATGGTTGAAAAACACTGCTCTATAGAGTGGATGGTGTTAGCAAAAGTTTATGTATACACACAGTGGGTACCACAATTATGGCATTTTATGTTAGACTAAGTAAATCATCTTGATAATCATGTCTATTTGCAATTTTATCTTTCCGAAGAAACAATTTCCATTAATGATCAGAACAAGCAAAAGATTTTCAAGACTTTTTGTATATTTAATACAATTCTGATTCTAGCATCAAATTTTCCAGCTTCAACTTTTGTCAATAATTGAAATCTGGAAACGAAATTACGAAAATTCTAATATTGCTTTCATCAATTGTTTTCGTTTTCCCTCTTTGTTCCATAACTTATTTCATAAACAGTTGCACAAGAAACATAAACTCAATATAATTAGGCTATGTTAGATTAAAATGGCATCCTTGTTGTATGTTTATATGCAAAATACTTAACATGATTAGACAGAAAGATATTTCTGATTTCATGGAGATAAAATATCAAAGAAATAAAGGTTTGTGAAGATGATAAATTTAATTTCAGCTATAATTTGCAAAAGTACAGGCTCAAAAAAATACAGGCTCTATAAAATTAAAAAAAGGTAAAATGCATGTGTTCTTTTTATATATATACAGACATATATGTATATACATATATATAGACACCATACACACACATAAACATATATATACACACACCACACACATGCACACACATAAACATGTATATACACACACCACACACATGCACACACATAAACATGTATATACACACACCACACACATGCACACACATAAACATGTATATACACACACCACACACATGCACACACATAAACATGTATATACACACACCACACACATGCACACACATAAACATGTATATACACACACCACACACATGCACACACATAAACATGTATATACACACACCACACACATGCACACACATAAACATGTATATACACACACATCACACATGCACACACATAAACATATATATACACATCACACACATGCACACACATAAACATATATATACACATCACACACATGCACACACATAAACATATATATACACATCACACACATGCACACACATAAACATATATATACACACACCACACACATGCACACACATAAACATATATATACACACACACCACACATGCACACACATAAACATATATATACACACACCACACACATGCACACACATAAACATATATATATATATATACACACACCACACACATAAACATATATACACATACACCACACACATGCACACACATAAACATATATGTATATACACACACCACACACATAAACATATATACACATACACAACACACATGCGCACACATAAACATATATGTATATACACACACCACACACATAAACATATATACACATACACAACACACATGCGCACACATAAACATATATACACATACACAACACACATGCACACACATAAACATATATGTATATACACACACACACACAAACATATATATATATATATATATATATATATATATAAACACACCACATACATACATATGCATATATATATACACACACACAAACGACACACACACATATATATATATATATATATATATACACACACCACAAACATACATACATACACCAAACACACACCACACACATACACATATATATATACACACCACACACATACATACACCAAACACACACCACACACATACACATATATATACACACCACACACATACAAATATATATACTCACACCACGCACATATATATACTCATACCACATACATACACACATATACTCACACCACACACATATATATACTCATACCACATACATACACATACATACTCACACCACATACACACACACACACTCACACCACACAAACATATATATTTATTTTAAGACATTTTTATGTTTATACATTTTTTTTCCAGATATAAGTATTTAAGTAAATGCTCTGTTTATAATAAACAGTATTAAACAACATTTACAGGCCTGAATGTCCGAGAAATTTTCCTAGAAAATATTCGTACTCTGACAGGAATTGAACCTGTATCCTATACGGAACCGTCATATAGCCTGATGTGCCTTTAATCAATTTGGCCACAGAGGAGTGTTCAGTTAGCAAGGTCAATTTTACTGTCTTTAAATTACAATCTTCCATGCTTCTCTCCCGTACATTCATACCTGCTCATGGCGTATCCAAATGTAAACAAATTACGTCACACATTATGAAATGAACAAAGTCCAACAATTATTTTAAGACATTTTTATGTTTTTATATCTATAAAAAGAATGTATAAACATAAAAATGTCTTAAAATAATTGTTGGACTTTGTCCATTTCATAATCAGTGACGTCATTTGTTAACATCTGGATGTGCATCAAGCAGATATGAATGTACAAGAGAAAATCATGGAAAATTGTAGTTTAAAGACAGTAAAATCGACCTTGCTAAACAAACACTCCTCTGTGGCCAAATCGGTTAAAGGCACATCAGGCTATATGACGGTTCCATATAGGTTCGATTCCTGTCGGAGGCCGATATTTTCTATGAAAATTTTGCAGACATCCAGACCAGTAAATGTTGTTTAATACTGTTTATTATTAACAGAGCATTTACTTTGTATCTATAAAAAGAATGTATTAACATAAAAATGTCTTAAAATAATTGTCGGACTTTGTCCATTTCATAATATATATATATATATATATATTAGCATGGGATGAACTTGGGAGAATTAAAAACAAATGAAAAAAACCTCTTAGATTCATTGAAAAAAGAATGGAATCAATTATCAAACTCATACTTTGAATGCCAAAAATTTGTACTGAAGTAATCAAGGCTAAAAGGGGAATATTTGGATGAGAACAAAACATTAAAATTCAATCATAAAATGTTTTTCTTTTTGTCATAATAAAATTTCTATTAAAAAACTTCATGTCTCATTTTTTTAAACCATGTATCATAATTTTCTCTGATTTAAAGTACAAAACAACTCCTTTTTGGGCCAATTTAAAAAATTACCAGGGGCAGCCTCAAACTTTTGAACTTTAGTGCATATATATATATATATATATATATATATATATATATATATATATATATGAATAAAAAGAGGCAAGAGGAAAAATTATTCTTAGTCAATATATTTCATCCTTTGAGGGCCTTAATTTTTCATTTTGTCTCTTCTACAGATGCACACTCAGAATATTTGCTTATATATATATATATATATATATATATATATATATATATATATATATATATAGTAATCCACAGACAGACTGTTTCGCTGTATCACAGCTCATCAGTGTGGCTAGACATCTGGTTGCCTCTAGCTAGGTCGAAACCCAACTGAATTTGCGTCAGTCAAGGATTCTCCCAGGTAAGCTTCTTTCAGCATCCTTACATTTTCCATTTATTAGGAGTCAGGGAGCAAAGAATTTGAGAGTATAAGCAACAGTGAGGTCTTGGAAAGGATGCAAATGCAGAGGAGGCTTATACTCATCAGGAAGAGGCAGTTAAAGTTTCTGGGACACATAATGAGAAAGAAGGGCCTGGAGAATCTGATACTCAGAGGTCGAATAGAGGAAAAGCAAGACAAGAGAAAGCAATGCATGGCATATCCGGCAGGCTTAAGCAAGTTGATGACAGAACATGGTCTAGGGGAGGTGGCAGAGGGAAAAAACTTATTGAGAGCCACAAGGGATAGGGGGGAGTGTGAGAGAAGAATGGAAGAAATGGAAGAGGTGGTTACATTTAACTGTTTTGACAGCAAAAGGGTGGGACAAGATGCCAACCTAGTAGCATGTTTAGATTCATGCACTCAGGGCATCAGTGAAAGTAGCTCATCAGAGCAAATACCATGAAAATATTTATAGAAAAGGCAGAGGGAAGCCACATTACGTTGGTGAGAAAGGAATTGGAGTCAAAACCAGAAGTCAGGACCGATCACATTACATATCCGTCATTAGATTTTGTTGAGAACCTTAAGATCAACATCAGGGGCACCAGATGATATATAGCAACAGTATTCCATGCATGGATGAATGGCTGATTTGTAGATGTGAATGATGGACTTAAACTGGAAAAACATTCTGGCATGACACAAAGAACCAACTTTCTTTGATTCAATGTAGTTTTTCCACCTCAGGTCAGTGGAAAACGTGAGAGCAAGAAGGCGCAGTGAGGCTCTCTTGTGGAGTTGAGCATCAACTATGCTGATAGAAGAGTGGAAGTTTCTCTATGGTGAGTAAATGACAGCAGTTTTGTTTTGCATGCATTAAAATTCACAAGCCATTTCCTGCTCCAGTCAAACACAGATTGGAGGCCATTTTCAAGACAAACAGCCAGGTTAACTTTGTCAGCAATGCCAGAATTTACTATTGAGACAGGAATAAATGGTAGTGTTGTCTGTGTAGATACCTACTTAAGAACTAATGACATCAAGAAGATCATTGATGAAGATTAGAAACAGTGTAGTACCAAGAATAGTGCCTTGAGGAACACCAACATTCATATGAAAGAATCTAGAAGAGAACCTGTTCAAGACAAACTTCATTTTACGCTTAGACAGGAATGATTGGATTAAATCAAATAAACGTCCTGTAATACCATATCCCTAAAGCTTACGTAGAAACCGGACAGGACAAACCCTGTCAAATGCCTTTGATATGTCTAGAGTAAAAAGCTCAAACTTTGCTATTATTATCAAGAGCTTGGTATACATATTATTTTATAGACATAAGCATATGATAGCATAGTAATGTGCTTGGATTGTGTACCAACTATCTAATTTCTACATTTTGGTTTAGTGGAATATCAACCTATAGGAGTTATTTCATGTTGAAATCTAAATATTTTGAACACAGTTTTATGGCTTCAAATAAATACATTTTGAATGCAATTGTGTGTCTTCAACTACAGATAAAATGTATTGTTGGTAATTTTGCTTTAAAAATATATTAGTCATTTTACTAAAAAAAAAACAAAACACTATGAAAGTATAAAAATACATTCTTACACTTTCATAGTGTTTTGTTTTTGTTTGGGGGTTAACTATTTGACCATAGCAGGGGACCCTAATAGCTGCTACCACTCTGGGTCAGGATGGATCTAGGAACAACAACATTTAAGAAGTGGTTCCACACTCCTCAAAACCTTCTGATTAGAGGCCTTGCTGCTGGATGTAATTTATCATCATAATCATGACTAGCTACACATAGAGAAAACAAAGTTATATATATATATATATATATATATATATATATATATATAGGGGACTTTGTTTTCTACATGTGTTACTAGTCCTATATATATGTATACAGTCACACACACAAACATTTTACTCTTATATATGACTAGATTCAATGACAAACATTAATGTATGGGACTGAATTATAAGCAATTTGATTTTGGGGAATAGTAAGTTTGATAACGTAAAACTGGCAGTTGATCACAAAAATCATCTTCAATTAGTTGTTAATTGGGACAAGAAATGACTAGTAAATTTTAATAACTTCCAAAAGAAAACTACTATCTTTAAGTGATCTCAGGGAATCATTTTTACCTTCCATCAACATGTCTGATGCTAACCTTCAGGAGAGCAACTCATTGCACCCTCTCTGTCTAATATTTTCCACTAACATGAGATTGAGTGATTGTATATTGAATCAATTCCTAGGTCTGCTGCTACGAAAGTTGGTTCACTGTGTTATGCCAGATAATTTTTTTTTGTCAGAATCCATTTTTCACATTTATAAATCTACCATTCATCGATGCATTGGGATATATTGTTGCCATATCTAGTGTAGTGCCGCTGCTAAAATATCTTGAGATTCTTCACAAAAACTAAAGATGGTTCTGTAATATTATTCGTTCCGACTTGACATCTCATCTTCGGTCACTTTCCTGTTGCCATAACATGGCTTCCCTCTATCATCTCTATAAATATCTTCATTTGTTCCATTGTCCTAATGAGCTTTCCTCTTTAGTACATCAACCACATGAATTTAAGCACACTCCTCTATTAGCAACTAGGTCTCATTTACTGTTGAAGTAGATAGATGCACTCCCAGTTTCTTTTCTTAAAATTCTCACCTGTGACACTCTCTTCAAGTTAAATGCATCCCTGTCACCAACATTTTTCGAAAATTTAAATGCAATATCAATCGCCATCTTCTGTCTTACTGAATCCTTTTCTTTTATTGTCCTTTCTCCTCACTAATGTTTTTTCTGATCCTTTCCCCCTCTGTAACCACTTGTGTCTTAGTGGCTTTATTGCCTTACTTGGGGTGAAATGGTTAAAAAAAATAATAAAAGAACAATGTTAACTTAGCTACTAATCATATATGAGAATTAAGGTACATAGCAGATTAAAGGAAAAATATTCATGTCAACACAAGGCATACAGTAAAAAGGACAAAGGAAAACATTTTGGAATTTGGTTAGTCTGTTCTATTCAACATACTATATTCACCAGACTTCTCACCAATTGATTAATAGTTGAGCAAGACCAGTATGAAGAAGCCATCTTTGAATTGGTACTTATAAAAACATAATCAACTTTGAAACAGTTTGGTCTACCCAACTTCACTCAAAAATCTTGGCTGGTCCTTGATAACTAGAATGAATGGCTTCTGCACATCATAAATATGAGATCTGCTAATAATTTAATAGATTTATTAGAGCACTTAACTTTTACGCAAAACTGTGAAATAGTTCAATGAACTAAGTCCATTAAATATTTATTGAGTCATTGAATAATATATATATATTATAATAACGTGAAAAAAAACCCCATAAAGATTAATTTTGGTTATAATTTATTTCATGAATAATACAATTTTATTAAGAAGCGTCAGTCTGAAGAGATGAATATAAAAATATTCACTAAACAAATTATAACCAAAATGGATCTTTAAGTATTTTTCTTGAATTATTATTATTATTATTATTATTATTATAATAATGCTTTGTAGTTTACATTGAGCTCTCTTTGGATTAATATCCTCCTTGGAATTATCCCTACCAATCACAAATTGTTATATATATATATATATATATATATATATATATATATATATATATACAGTAAAAAATAGGTTTATAGTAAAAAATAAGGATAGCAATTCAAACATGTGTATCCACTCCTAAAATAACATTTATAATAAGAAGAAATCTGTATGTATATATATATATATATATATATATATGTTGAGCACTTTGGGGAGAAAGTGCAAATTTGTAAACAGTGACCACTACTGCTGTTAATGCAAGACTCTCCTAACGGATTGAGTCCTCTAAGTCACTGGCATGTTTATTTAAAAACAAATACACAAAAATTCCTCTCAACCAGGCACAAATAGCTTAGTGGTAGAATCTCTGATTGATGCCAAATCAGCCGGGTTTTGATCTCAGCTTGAAGTGATTGGATGTCTAGCCATACTGATGAGCTGTGATACAGTGAATCAGTCTGTGGATGACAATATATATATATATATATATATATATATATATATATATATATATACATACATATAAACATCAGGATTTTCATCCTCTCTTCCTATTCCCTTTCTCTCCTATGGTGGCAGTTGTAGAGATGGCTGTAAATGAAAGAGATTTTGATGAGGCCATTCACATGAATTTGATTTTGGTAGACAACTCTGAGCGACAGAGAAGCCCCACACACTTGGTCAGAACTGCCTACCTCCCAGCTCAAAGGTCTGCTTGGTCTTTCAAGATCCACCTTGATTATGCCAGCCTGACTACACATATACAGACACACACATAGGTGTACATATATACAAATCAAAGTGTGTATCTGTATGATGATTCTTTGTTGAATAATCTAAGTTACTTGGATTAAAATCAAATGCAACAAGGTAAATTTTGATTGAATATTGGAAACAAACACAACACACCATTTTTGCTCAATTACTAGCCAATCATTTGCACAGCAAAAATACACAGAAAAAATAATCCTATAAAGTATATTTTTTTAATGCATAATTGATTTTTTTTATCATTTTGACATCTTTACACTGCCATCGTTCATTCTTATCATTTATATAATAGAATTTAACCAAATGATTCAAACTGATTTTAAAATAGTTTATCAACCAAACTAGCAAGAATATTTGAGAACAACAGTGAAATTTAGTTCTGCTTCTGGTGGCTTCCTTCTTTTATTCAAAGAAAAACACTGACAAAATTGAGACTGATTTTTCAGATGTTAAAGAAAGTTGCTGGACAATTAAATTAACAAATAGTTTGTTAAAAATTAAACCAACTTCTTAATGAAGTCATACCTTAAAAATAAATTAAATACAATATTACTTCTTACTGCAAAATAATCCAATGATAGGGACCACAATAAGTATGACGCTGACATGTATGGATGTATAACCAAAACAGAGTGGGTCTAGCTTTAAAATTTACAAGAAATACTAATCAACCTTATATTAATTTTACTTATAATTATACTAATTATGCTAATAGGTTTACAATTATCAAGTTTGGCTTGTCAAAATTCAATAATTTATTGAAGGCAACTTCAGTCAGAATTTCAAGGATAAAAAGTTATCATTATTTACACTATTTACATTCAGACTATTATCCTCATCTTTGTTGTTGTTATCAGCTGATTGCCTTCTGTCTGAATTTCTGGGATAAGGAGTTATCATTATTTACACTATTTACATTCAGACTATTATCCTCATCTTTGTTGTTGTTATCAGCTGATTGCCTTCTGTCTGAATTTCTGGGATAAGGAGTTATCATTATTTACACTATTTACATTCAGACTATTGTCCTCATCTTTGTTGTTGTATCACCTGATTGCCTTCTGTCTGAATTTCTGGGATGAGGAGTTATCATTATTTACACTATTTACATTCAGACTATTGTCCTCATCTTTGTTGTTGTTATCAAAATGTTTTGGCTCAGGCTTTCATAAAGTACATGCCAATCAGATTTATGCATATTTTAATTTTTTACCAACAACTTGTATCCAAAAATGGTGGTCAAGGTATCACCATCTTTACTAGTTGAGCCATAACTTCAACCCCAAACCTAACTGCTTGCCTGTACACTTTCTTGGCTTTAAACCATTATCAAACATTCATGTTTTCTATTTTCATAAATTCATCTTTTTCCTTAATTCTCTACAAGAAAAGCAAAGAAATTTGGCACTGGCAGTCAATGCTTGTACTTTGCAATGCCCAAAGCGATTCAAAGCAAAGATTCCTGGTGAGAGAGATATGGGGATTCCACAGGGAGAGAAAAATGAATTTATCAATGATATATGAGAGAGTGATGGTCAATGTGGTCAGGGCTTGAAATTGATTGTGGACAAAGAGGTGAAAGTGGAAAATCCAACAGAGCTTCTAAGATTTTGCCAAATTTTGATTGGAAAACAAAGACTAGAGAGACCATAGAAGCCAAGAAGTAGAATTTATAAACAGATGAAAAGGAAACATGAAGAAGACGAGTGAAAAATTCTGTTGCGAGAGAGAGAGAGAAAGAGAGAGATAGAGAGAAAGAGAGAGAAAGAGAGAAAGAGAGAGAAAGAGAGAGAGAGAGAGAAAGAATACTAAAAGAAAAATAATGACAAAAAGGGAGAAGTGAACTTAAAAGAGAAAGGATGAATAAAGAGAAAAAAAAAGAAGAAAAGACAAAATTAAAACTTAAGAGAAAGAAGAAGAAAGAAAAGCAAAAAAGAGAGACTAAAAGCAAAAGAGGGGAGTTGTATGAAAAGCTCACTCCTGAAAGTTGGAAGGGTAAAAATTTAGGAGGATTTGGGTGGGAGAAAAACTAAAATTAGAAATTGGGAGGGAGAATCATAAAAATAGAGCAAAGTTAAGGGCAAAGCAAGTAGATAGGTGCAAGAGTAAAGAAAATTACCAAATCTAAAGGGTGTGTGGGTAGAACTGGGAGTAAAAGTGGACATGAAGAGAAAGCTGAAGAAACTAAAGAAAGGGAAAGTAAATGAAAGAAAGTCTTTAAAGATAGAAATAGTAAATCTATAGATGAAAAAATAATGAGGAAGCAAGTCAAAAGAGAGAGGCTATATGTCAAGGGGAGGAAAGAGAGAAGCAGTACCTCAAGGGAAGGAAAGAGAAAGGCAACACCTCAAGTACAGAAAACAGAAGCAATACCACAAGGGGTGAAAAGTGTGGGGCATTGCCTCAAGGGGAGGAAAGAGTGGGGCAATGCTTCAAGGGGAAGAAAGAGTGAGGCAATGCCTCAAGGGGAGGAAAGAGTGAGGCAATGCCTCAAGGGGAGAAAAGAGTGAGGCAATGCCTCAAGGGGAGGAAAGAGTGAGGCAATGCCTCAAGGGGAGGAAAGAGTGAGGCAATGGCTCAAGGGGAGAAAACAGTGAGGCAATGGCTCAAGGGGCAAAAAGAGTGAGGCAATGCCTCATGGGGAGGAAAGAGTGAGACAATGGCTCAAGGGGTGAAAAGAGTGAGGCAATGTCTCATGGGGAGGAAAGAGTGAGGCAATGTCTCATGGGGAGGAAAGAGTGAGGCAATGGCTCAAGGGGCAAAAAGAGTGAGGCAATGTCTCAGGGGGAGGAAAGAGTGAGGCAATGTCTCAGGGTGAGGAAAGAGTGAGGCAATGCCTCAATGGGAGGAAAGAGTGAGGCAATGGCACAAGGGGAGAAAAGAGATGGACAATATCCCAAGGGAAGGAAAGAGAGTGGCAATACCTCAAGGTGAGGAAAAGCGTCAATATCTCATGGAGGAGAAAGAGAGTGGCAAATACTGAAAACATGGAAAAACCAGAAAGGAACGAAACTGAAATCAAAAAGAGGGGATATGTAAAACTGAAAGCAAAATGAGAAAAGGGAAGCTATACTGAAGACCAAAAGAGTGGGAGTAAAAAGTGAGAAGCAAAACTGAAGAAAATCAAAAATTGAGTCAAAAAGTGTGTAAAAGGGAAATCTGAAAATATAGAAGGAGAGAGTGTAAAACTAAAAGGAAAATGAAAGAAAAAAAAGCAATACTGAAGACTAAAAGAGTGGGAGCAAAAAAAGCAACAATCAGAACTGAAGAAAATAGGAAAAGAGATAAAAGTGAAAAAAAAAAAAAAAAGAAAGAGTTACAGGAAAAACTGATGAAAAAGTAAAAGTGGCAAATTTTAAGAGAAAGGGAAGAGCATAGATAATGGAAGAAGGAGGGGGGTGCTAAAGTGAAAAAAACAGAGTGAGGTAGAGAAAGAGAGAGAAGTGGGTATATTTTTCACCTTATAAGAAAACTAATGAGAATGAAGGCAATAAATAAAAAAAGAAATACAAGGAATATTTAGTGAGTGAGAGAGAGAAAGAGGAAAACTGGAGAGATAAAAACAGCAGGTATTGAAAAAAAAGAACAGTTAATGAGAAGCAAATTAAAGTCAGTGAGAAAGGGAGGAGAGAAAATAGACGAAGAAGAAAATTTATAAAAAAAAAAGTATAAATGAAGATAGATTAAAAGCAACAGGAGGGGAGCGGTAAAATCAAAGCAGAACAAAAGGTAGAAAAAAAAAAACAGGTCACAACACAAATGAAATGTAGGAAAAGAACAAAACAAATTTTTATACTTTTAAAAATTAGAGGAGGAGATAATCTGGTAGGAAACCAAGTTTAGAATAATGAAAATCTAAACTTGTTTTCTTTCTTGGTCATCCATTATAATGATATGTTTTTGATTCAGTTATTTAAAAATATGAGAAACAATACACACAATCTCAGAGAAAAAAAAAAACAACAAAAATTCAGCCAAAGACCTATTATTATTATTATTATTATCATTATTACTACTACTACTACTATTATTAAGATTAATAATAATAATACCATTTCTATTATTATGTATGAATAAAATCAATTCAATATTTCCATTAAGATTGTCATTATTACGAAGAGAGTGCATCCATCAGAAGATCCTCTCATTAGGACGATGTCTACCTGATATAAATGATAGGGAGAGAAAGATGAGACTGGAGACGACAACTGATAATGAAATCCAAGCTGAATAGTGGAATATACTTTGGAAAAATTCTGCTGCTAACGAGACAAAGGATTCCTTTACCTGCTAATGAATTTGAATAATTAGAGAGATTCAGTTTAATGATACTTTTAAGATGTTGGGTTAGGGGTTGGGGTTAGAATGTCAAAAGAAAAGAAGAACCCAACACAAGGTTAATTTAGTTGTTACATATCGAACTGAGAGGAGTGAAAAGTGGTGGTGTCTGGTTATGGGTACGAATGAAGAATTGGATTAAGCAAAAGGACAAAGAGAGCATGAGATAAGAATGTGAAAAAAGGGAGAGACAAAGAAACAAAGAGAGAGACAGTAAGGTAATCCCAAACAGAAAGAGAGAAACAGAAAAAGATGAGAAGAGAGAGAAAAACTAAGAAAACAAGAAAGAGAAGAAAGATGAGAGAAAAAAAAGATACAAATCATAAGTGAGAGAGATGTAAACAATGAGAGAGGGAATGAAATAGAAAGAGATAGATGACTAGAAAGGGAAAGCGACATAATAAGAAATAAAGAATGAGGGGTAGAAAAAGAAGGAAAGAATGAGAAATGGAGAGAAGAGAGAAAGATAAATCAAAGAGAGATAGAGAAGAATAGATAGATAAATAGAGAGAGAGGAAAATGAAATAAAAAAAAAAGGGAAGAAATAGAAAAGTAAGAGAAAATGACAATGGAAAAAAAATAGACTGAAATTAATATAAAAAAATTCAGAGATGAAAGGAAAAATCAAAAATGGTGATAAAAATAGGTTGTATATCAGTGAAAGTGAGAGGAAGACAAAGGTATTTTGCTCCTGTGGAAAAAAAAACAAAAAACAATGACTTAAAATTTTAAAAAAATAAACGAAGATATTCACTTAAAATTCCCCCTAATTTTATAGCATGAGAAACAAAGAGAAAGTTTTTGAAAATAATTCCTGAAATATAAAAAGTCTTTAAATGCAAACGAGACAATATTGAAATTTTAAATTGAAAGCTAAGTGTAACTTTGTCTTCTCCTTCTGATTAGACTTCTCTTTTCCAGTTTAAAAATAATTTTTTTTTAAATTTAAATTAAGGAAAGATTTCCTCTCTTGGTGTCATTTGGTCGAAAAACCCAAGTTATTTTCAATAAATCACAAGTGATTTTTCTCTATTTTGATCATAATTATATGGAAAGGAAGAGATTTTCTGTTAAATCATAAAGAAAAAAGTTAGAAAATTACAAATGTTGGCAGGTTTATTCAATGTTTCACACGTTGAAAATGAAAAGAAACTCAAATTAAAGAAAAGATATTAGTAATAATTTTCATTTGTCAACAAGAATTCATTCTAAATTTTTCTCACAAGACATACAAAAAACATTGGTCACGAAATCCACTAAAAAAACAAATTCAGTGTCAGATAAAAGTAAAATGATTAGCCTTTATCTTTCTCACACACACACACATATATATATATATATATATATATTTATCCTCACACACACAGACACATATATATATATATATCTCACACACACATATATATATTTATCACACACACACACATATATATATATATTTATCACACACACACACACATATATATATATATATATATATTTATCACACACACACATATATATATATATATATATATTTATCACACACACACATATATATATATATATATATATATATCACACACACACATATATATATATATTTATCACACACACACACACACACACATATATATATATATATATATATATATATATATTTATCACACACACACACATATATATATATATTTATCACACACACACACATATATATATATATATATATATATATATATTTATCACACACACACACATATATATATATATATATATATATATATATTTATCACACACACACACATATATATATATATTTATCACACACACACACATATATATATATATATATATTTATCACACACACACACATATATATATATATATATATTTATCACACACACACACATATATATATATATATATATATTTATCACACACACACACACATATATATATATATATATATTTATCACACACACACACATATATATATATATATATATTTATCACACACACACACATATATATATATATTTATCACACACACACACACACATATATATATATATATATATTTATCACACACACACACACACACACACACACACATATATATATATATTTATCACACACACACACACATATATATATATTTATCACACACACACACACATATATATATATCACACACACACATATATATATATTTATCACACACACACATATATATATATATATATATATATATATATATATATATATATATATATATATATATATTTATACTCCTTAGGTTTACCCATACAGATTACCTAGTTTTTCATAAACTAACATATATATATATATATATATATATATATATATATATATATGTGTGTGTGTGTGTGTGTGTGTGTGTGTGTGTGTGTGTGTGTTTGGGCAGCAAACTTTTTTAATGCAGGTTTCATCAAATGTGACAGACAAGGAAAATTTGATGAATTTTTTATCTAGTTTTTATAGTAGTCTTAAATTTTTCTGTTTGTTAGTGGATAAGCGAATGGAAAAATTGTCCATGGTGTCCTAAGTGCTTTTGGCCACTTCTTTAGCCATTTTCAAAAGGTTTGTCATTAACCGTTATTAATTTCTTTCAATAGTTGTATTTTAAGATATGAAGGCATGGTGAAGTACAGGACAGACTAGGTTCTATCGCCTTGGATGGCAACTGATCTACCGCAGATAGAAATGACAACCTACTGCAGGAAAAAAAATGAGCCTTGTCAGTCATGTATCAAAAGATACATGATTGCCTAAGCCTGTATCATGCATGGTACATAACTGAATGTATATATATATATATATATATATATATATATATATATATATATAATAAAGTGCATCAAAAATACCTCCCACATAATGGTAAAACATTAGTGGCAATGGTGTGTTCATCTAGTTAATGTTTTACCATTATGTGGGAGGTATTTCTGCTACTAAGAGAAACAGAAATCAGAATTTGGATTTTGATGAAAGAAAAAGGAAGAGATTTCTCTCAAAAATTTCTACAGGATGCCAAGGGTAAATTGTCACCATTTTATATTTTTAATTTTACACATGCACATTGTTTTTGATTTTGGTGACAGCACAGTTTGGTAGGGTCAGTTGGGCACCGTCTTTGAGAAAAAGAGCACCATGATACAATTCACTCTGCCAGGAACTTGGAAATGGCATGCTGTACTGCTCAGCATTCACTTTCGAAGCTCTAATACGAACATTTCTGATTGTTTGACAATGCAAAGGATTCGAAAAGAGTTGGAGGAGTCTAATGCTGATTACCAACATACAACAGCTTGGAAATCACACTCTGATCATTCTGATAAGAAAAGAGCTCTTGAATTTATTGAGGAAGGCCTCAGACTCAATACCAAGGCCTACATCAAGTGCCTTAAGGAGGTATTTCAGCCCTGAGTTAGGAGAGTGGCTGCTGGAAGACTACATCTGGCAACAGGACTCTGCACCATGCCACACACAGGAAAACCCAGTCATGGCTGTCAGACAATTTCTGCGACCATATCACCCCTTACATTTGGCCACCTACCTCCTCAGACTGCAACCCCCTTGATTATTATGTGTTGGATGCAGTTGAGCAAGAAACCAATAAAACTCCTTGTAACACCAAAGATGAACTGAAGGTAAGGATTATGGCTGCATTCCCCAAGTTAAACAAGGAGACCATCCAGAAGAGTTGCAGAAGATTCTGAAGTTGTCTGGAGGCAGTGGTTGAAGCCAATGGCAATTTTATTGAATAAATTTACTTTTTAGTATTTCAAGATATTGAAATTATTGTGTAATTTTGGTAAATACATCTATCAAAATGAGATGTTAGTGTTATTTTCATTTCTGCATAATTTAGATGAAAATTTACCCAGCACACACTGAATAATGTGGTAATGGTAATATTATCCATTTGCCTACAAGAAAATTGTGGACATTCATTGATTGAACAGCCAATACTGCTTTTGGTTGAAATTTATAAAATCTTTTTTGAAACAATTTTAGGAAAAGAGATTTCTCAAACCCAGTAGCTTTTATCATTCTTTCCAGTATTGATAGGAATTTCCTTCCTAACCTTTTATTTAAAGTAGTGTGGAAAATTAACATCTTGATTATGTTGTTATTTTCTTTTTCAGTTACATGTGCTATCCATTTTAATTGTTGCCACTGTTGGTAGTCTTTAAACAATGTGGTTTCTGTTATTTGCTACTGTTCTTGGTTTGTGATTCTGTAGCACAAGTCCACAAGGTTCAAAGAAGGATGATCTTTGCCAAGACACTCAGATTTCATTATTTACTCTTTCTCTTACCTGTACTATCCATTTTAGTTGTTGCTACTGTTGGTCGTCTTCAAGTGATTTGATTTCTGTTATTTGGTACAGTTCTTTGTGATTTATATAGTATCAGACCACAATGTTCAAAGAAGGATGATCTTTGCAAAGAAACTCAGGATTTATTTGCTGAAATTATTTTATCAGCACTGATCTTAGGAAGCAGTTGTATATAATATATATTAGCTTCCTGATTTGAAAAGATTATTTAAGAACATGACTTGAGTTTTCATGTCAACATTTGGGTTTCATAGCAATCTTAAGTGATGGGCTAAACTATCTCTGGCACAACCTATTCTGTGTTCAATTTATTTTTCTCCCCTACTTAATTTGTTATAACTGATCTATATGCCAAAGTATTTGAAATGTTTAGTATTTACTAATTCCATATACAAGGCAAAAGAATAGTAGAAATAGAAGTAACCATTTCAGGTAAAATTATAGCCTATTATAACGAGCATTGAGAATAAAATTAACCTATGGGATGTCTTAATATTCTATACAAGATATAAGGTGATATTTTTCAGCATTTTCGTTTTTTTGTCCACCTGGTGTCAGTTTTACCTGACACTTTTCCATCTGCTATATCTAAACTATAATTATTGACTATAATTTTGAAATATGAAAATTTCACTGAAATATGTCGGAATCTTTCCAAGTTTTCGTTTGAAATCAAAAAAATACAAACCTTAAGCAATATATGGGGAGGTGTCAGCTTAAATTGATTCCAGCAGGATATGCATTTTGTAAAAAGACAAAACTTATTCTATTTAGTATTTATTGCATTTATTTTTTTTTAATATTTACTGAATTTTGGATTTATCGTATTTTTTTTTTTTTTATTTCCCCACAAAGTTAAAAATCAAATACAAAAACACTATCAATGATACTTAGTTGAAAACCTAGTCATTCATTTTTTTATTTCCTTTGGATTTAATTCCACCTCTTTTGGGGGAACGAAGATAAATATCGTAAAAAGAAAAGCATCACCTGAAAAAGACCAGAGACTATGGCAGCCAGAATCCACATGGCTTACAATGTGTGTATGGGTAAATGAGTGTGTGGCTAAGTGGTTAGAATGTTCATTGTCTGACCATGAAACCTGGGCTTGAATTTCACCATGATCAATTTGTCAGGAAGGTGACTTCTTGATGTTATTAGTCTGGGGAGGTAATCACTGCATGCAGAACCTTTGGGAAATGTTTGAAAAGCATACAACAAATTGACCCAAGCTTTGTGAGTGAAACTGGATCGATGAAACTGTCCATCAATGGTCATCCTAACACAAAATCACCATCTGTCTATAATATTTCGGCCGTTGTATGCTCTGGCCTTCTTCAGGTGGTTGGAATGTCAAATTGAACATTTTATTTCGCTCACTGGGGTAGACTGTTCTAGTTCCACGTGCCATGTTTTAATGGATGTCAGTTATCAGTTATCTCCTGTTAATACCCCTCTCCAAGTTCTCCACTGCCTTAACCAGGTATAGAACTCACACTCTTTGGGTCCTGTCACTGGATCTAACTAACGCTTTTATCCACTGTGCCATTATTTAGATCCAGTGACAGGACTCATGCTTGAATTGTTCAAACGGCTGTTCATTGCAAATTATGCACTCTCTCATTTGATTATAGTGGTGAAAGCTTGTGCAGAACCAACCACACTTTTTGAAAGAACTGAATACAGAGAACTGGTGTACCGTATGTACTAAGGTCCACTCAGTTGCGATTACAAAGTCTCTACTACAATGAACATTATGAAAGTAACAATGAGTATTCATTGACATTACAAAAGTGTCAAACGAGTATTTGTTATCATCACAAACAACAGTTTTCCTATTGTCTTTTTCTTTAATACGTACTGTCTTTTTCTGCAGGTTAACTCTGAGAAATCTTTTATATATATATACATACATACATATATATGTAAATATAAAAGTGATCATTGAAGTCAACACTCAGAGGCAACAGGCTGTTTCATGCTAGACTCAATCGTCAGGCTGCCTGACGATTGAGTCTAGTATGAAACAGCCTGTCGTCTGTGAGTGTTGACTTCAATGTTCACTTTTATATTTATATTTACATATGCTCTTTCTCTGATATTGAGCACACCTTAAAACTATATATATATATATATATATATATTTGATCAATCTGGTCACGGTGACAGGATATGATACATGATCTGTTTCATATGGTTTAATAACCATAATATTTAGTCAGTTGAAAACCCATTCATTTTTATTTCTTTGTTCTGTTTCTTGTTTTTGGGCTTTTGACAGCAAGAGCATCTGAGTATTCAGACAACTAGTTCTGCAATAATTCATGTATAACTATGGTAAGACAATTGCAACTGCCAAGTGCTGATAAATGTCTTCTCCACTGAATTGAAGGAAAAGAGAAGTGGTCTTCACAAATATTGCCAAAAAAGGCAGCACAAATCATCAAGTCGGAAAATCTAAATTTTACTGATTTATTAATTAAAAATTAATTTTGGTACATTTTTAAGTTGTAGACATCAGAAATTGTATTATTCAACGCGAAAGATGGTAAACATGATTACGGATACAATCAATGAAAGTAAAAGTAAAATAATGATTGAAATTCAAAAGTCCAATGAAAATTTAGTTCGGCTTTTTTTTTCTTTTTTTTTTACATAATGAATAAATTACTAATATCATCAATTTTGAATATTTTGTTTATAGATTAATAAAATTTCAATCTTATTAATATGCGCCTTAAAGAAAATTATATAACTTTTCTTTTTCTTTTTTCCCACAGTTCCCCTTCTATCAAAAAAAAAAAAAAAAAAGAATTCTTTGATTATGTTGATTTGAATATTTTATTTTTTTTCTAATTTCAGGTTTGTTCATATCAACGAAAATCATTTGGTATCTGATTAAAACTTGACCAACAGGGCAAAAATCCAGACTTCACATCATAAAAATAACAAAAATAATTGAATTTCCATCCCCATACACCAAGATATTTTCTTATATAAATACATTTTCGTAAGTGAATAAGATAGAAAAAATTATATGTAACACATTTCATTCCATGGAGAAACTTCTTCAGACTAATTCCTTTTGGCATGAAATGCATCACAAAGAAATTTCTTGCAATCATGTCATTAATTTTAGCCCTATTAGACTGTATATATGTGCCTCGGTAGTACAGTAGACAGCAT
>OZ010589.1:82453598-82473598 GCA_963932145.1 Acanthosepion lycidas | reverse complement strand
AAGGACAACTCTGAATTCAAAACCTGCGGAGAGTTGTTTGGTAACCTAATGGCACATAGTGCACAAGGTCTCTGTATTCAGCTCTTCAAAAAGTGTGGTTGGGTCTGCACAAAGCCTTCACCACTATAATTAAATCCTATGTACTGGTGTCTGGCTGTCGGTTTCTCAGGAACTGAGCTGCTTGACTCTCATACATCGAATATGACGGGAGAGTCCACCATATATATCAAGTATGGATAGGAATCCGACAAAATGATAGGATAAAAACAATTAGGAAACAGACCTCAATCTAACATTTAATGTAAGTGAAACATATTAGACTGAGATCTGTCTCCCACTTGTTCTTTATCCTATCATTGATATATATATATATATATATATATATATATATATATATATATATTAGAGTAGTAGATATCAGCTCAGACTAAGGAATCAGAGAGCTGAGTTTGAATTCCAGTCAAGTTTGTTACATACTCTTTGGAAAGGTATGAATTCATCTCTTCTCCCTCCATCTACAGGTAAATAGCAGGACAGACTAGAAACATTCGTCATTCATTGACTGAGCAGCCAATAGCCTTGAGTGGCAACTGGTCTAGGAGAAAAAACTCTGAATTCAAAACCTGTTGAGAATCATTTGGAAACTTATGGCACACACCGTGTACCAGTTCTCTGTATTTGATTCTTCTGGAAAGTGTGGCTGGTTCTGCACTAGCCTTCTCCAATATAACCAAATCGTGTGGGGTAGTCAGGATGTTCAGTTCTAAGAACTGAGTTGCTATATCTTTATATGTTGAAAATGATGGGAGAATGTAAATATATATTACTATTAAAACAAACAACACTCTGGGACACAGATCCAAATTGCTACTTCAAATTTTATGCGATTTCAATCTTGGTCATTGCACACTGTTTTGCTTTGTTATTGTTACTACTCTGTCTTACTCTAATTTCTAGAGGCACTGAGCACTTTAGGTTTTTATATAGGTAGGCATCTGTCTTTCTTTTTTATTGGGGGGGGGGTTCTTTCACTTCTTTTGTCAGTTTTCATGTTTTTCTTTTTTTTGGTAGAGTTGTTCTTTGAGGCTTAACAATTGCTGCTGGATTTATCTTGGTTTTATATATATATATATATATATATATATATATATCTCAATTACATAAACACACATATTGGATGATTTGCTCAAATTTACATACTCATATACACATTTACCACTGTGTGTGTTTGCTTCAAGAAATTTTACTTGATTGATACACAATTATAAACAAATGAATACATATTAATCTTTGAGTTTGTGTATACTGGACAATCTCCTCACACATGAAGAAGAGACAAGGCAACAAAAATCTGATGCTACAGAAGGATGCTGAGATTACCATGGACTGAACATGTGAGTAACAAGAAAGTTTTAAGGAAAATGGAAACAAAAAAACACCTATACTTAGTATCAGAAACAGATAGTTGAGGTTCCTAGGGCATGTAATGAGGAAAGAAGGCTTGGAAAATTTAACATTCACTGGACAAAGCAAAAGCAAAAGAGAGACAAAGGAAAGCAGTGAATAAACTACCTAGCAAGCTTGTGTAAATGGATGACACAACAGAGAGTTGGAGGCATGATGAAATGAAAAATTTTATTAAGCTCTACAAAAGATAAAAAGTTGTGGTAGCCATGATGGCTCATATCCTGTAGGCACATAGCACATTGTAAAAGAAGATACTTTCTAAACTCTCAGGCAAACATATAACAAACTCAAAAAAAGTCACAGATCTGAGATTGTAATTTTGAAAATATTCAAGGTAGAAAAAATGTTGATACAAGAAAAAGACAAGTGTATAATGGACTTAAATTTAAGATGAAAATTAAAAACAAAGAAACTGATTCAAATTTCTCACTGAATCTCCCACTTTCAGATTCATCAAACTTGCAATGTAGATAAAAAAAACAAAAAAACATTTCAAATTCACTCTGCCACCTCGCTTACCCTTTTGCTAACTTTTTTCTAAACATGTTTTGATTGATTTTCTGTTTGGAGTTTGGGAGAAGACCAAAATCAAATGTTCATTTTCAATATTCTTTCAAGAGAATTTTTTTTAACTATCTTTTTCACTATTTGATCAGTTGAATTTCTTTTCTCTTTCTTATAATCTTTCTCTTGATGGTGGGACTCTCTCTTTTAAATGTTTTCATATATCTCTTTCTCTTCCTCTGTTTCTTGCTATAGTTTCATCTCTCTTGTTCTTTCTTGTTTTAGTGATGGGAATCTCTCTTCAATGTTTTTATATCTCCCTGTTTCTTTTCCCATTTCTCTCTTTCTCTCTTTCTGTCGGTTCCTCTCAGTCTTTTAATCTCTTTCTTTTTAGTCATGAGAAATTCTCATTCTAATCTTTAGATTCTTCTTCCTTTTCAGTCACTAGGAATTCTCTTTCATGTCTTTCATCTCTCTCTCCCTCTCTCTCATTACTTGGTTAATAGAATTTCTATTCTAATAATCTCTCTTTTTTTTTTTCAGTCCTAAGAAATTATTTTGCAAATATTCAATATATTTTTATTTCTTCTCTCTCGCTCTCTCACTCTGAGCACTGACTAGAACTTTTTTACACTCACAATCCTTTTCTCACTATTTCCACCTCCCTCTGTTTCCTGCCATTTCTACCTCCCTCTTTTTATCAACATTTCTCTCTCTCTCTCTTTATATATATATATATATATATATATATATATATATTACAATTTCTCTCTCTCTCTTGATCATCATTTCTCTCTCTCTCTATCCTCACCCCTCTCTCTATCATCACTTTTCTATCACTCTCTCTATCCTCACCCCTCTATCATCACTTTTCTATCACTCTCTCTTTATCACCACTTCTCTCTCACTCATCTACAGCAATTTATATAGTTGTCTCAGTATCCAATAATGTTTCTCTTCCCACCTCCCACTTTCCTTTAGCTTTTGACATTTTGTGTTGTGAAGATAGCAACAAAAAATTTGATTTCATTTATTAGTGAAACCAATTCACTTTCTTTTCTTTTCCCCAATTTCCATTAGCCAACAAGAAAATCTGGTAAGTAAAGCATCAAGATACAAACAGAAACGAAATCAGAAAAAACACAAACAACTCGAAACAAATCACTGTGATTAACAATTGTTTCTGCTTTTTGAGTTTTTCTTTGTATTTTGCAAAAATATTTCTCACTATTTCAGATGTTTTATTTTTAAAATGGATGAACTACATCTGTTTACGTCTATTGAAAGAAGACAATAAATAGTGCCCTGTGGGTGTATTCTCACCCAAATTAATTTTAAAATATATCTAATCATAAACGTATAGGTCAAAATAATAATTCAACCTAATTCTGTTACATTTTTCTAATGGTTTTGCATCTGTGCACTATCATTATGACTATCTCCATGTGATAACCTTCAGCTATCAGATTTCAGATGCCAATTAATTATATAATTGGATCCTGACAATGTCCCAAAAACCTTTGATTTTTTTTTTTATTATCAATGTTTTGGTGTTTATTTACACAAATGCATGGAATACTTTAAATGGAGGGGTTATCACAGCCACAACAATGGATTCTGACAACTATCTCCTAATTGCTAACAGAAAAATTCATAGCAAATGTTCCATTAGAGCAGATATTCATACTTTTTACCCTCAGTCACCCCATGCATTTAAGTGGCTTTATTGCCTTGCTTGAGGTGAAATAAATTTTTTAAAAATTGAATGCTAACAGGCCCTTTGCACTTGGAACCATGTTATTGCATTGCTAATCTTATACACATTTTGACTGCAGCAGGTTAATTCAAACTATATATATATATATATCAAATATGTGGTGCATTTCAATTTATATTATAATGAATCATTCATACAAAAAGTAGGTTAGTAAAGTTAATGACATAAAATGGCGAAATCCCTTTGCAAACAAAATTTTAAAGGTGCATTAACCTACAAATCACTTGATGAATGTTATGATCCTTGTTTTTTTAAAATTATAAGCTGTATTTATTTCTTGAACAATTTAGTACATGCCACATTGACTGGTAAACTCCTACAACAACAAAAATTCTTAAATTGCCATATTAGTAAAAAAACACATTCTTTTAAATTTTCCAAAAATTTAACCTTAGCATTGAGACTGCACTCTCCAAAAGTTTGTATCTGTTAACAATAACACATTTCAAAAAAACATATTTCGATTTGCATTTAATTTTTTTTTTCTTGGATGCTACCTGAATTTCACCAAAAACAAAATAATTTTGATGCCTGAAGATGACTGAATTTACAGTTGAAAGTACTTGTGTATTAAAGAAAGACCTAATACAGCTTATAATTTTAAAAAACAAGGATCATAACATTCATCAAGAGATTTGTTGGTTAATGCACCTTTAAAATTTTGTTTGCCAAGGGATTTTGCCATTTTACATCATTAATTTTACTAATCTACTTTTTGTATGAATGATTCATTGTAATATATATATATATATATATGTGTGTGTGTGTGTGTGTGTGTGTGTGTGTAGTTAGGCAGCAAATTCTCTTTTAGGCATGTCTGACTGAATAAATTACAGATATTATGTCTGTTAATTTTTAACAAAATCTGTTCATACTCACAAATAGCCTTCTGATATTGTATTGATATTAAAGGATGAGAGAAATGTGCTATAGCTGTTTAAATTTATTTTATTTTCATTTCCCAAGTACTTTCAATCTTCTTCCAAGATTATCTTCAGGGGTGCAAGTAGTACAAATCTATATGTTGTTCATTAGTACAAGTATTTATACAAACTTGTGCATTGTTATTCATTACAGTAATTTTTTCATTATACTTTTAAATGCAAAATGGTTGACAATGTGCTGAACATTCATTAGAATGTGAAAAAATTATCCATTATGGAATTTTTTCCTGTTATAATGTCATGGTCATGCATGAATTAAAACATGAAAAAACTGTTCCTTTATAGGCATTTCAGAAAATTATTGCAGTATTCATAGTTGATTCTGTTCAGTGCTGGCTTTAATGTTTTAATATATGTGGGTATACACTAACGAGACACTACACATGTCTGATCATTCATCTATTGCAAGGCATCTACAACAACATTCCCGTCCACATTCACAATATAAAATATTACTTATTAACAACACAACTATCCTACACCAAGAAAATAATAAATTGAAGCTACAGCTCCTAGAAGCAATTGATATTTATTGAAAGTACTTGGGAAATGAAAATAAAAGTGGGGTGTGGTAATAATAATAATAATAATATTAGATCATGTCAACAAAGCACAAAGATCTAACCTTATTATTATAGTTAAGGCAAAACATAATAATAATGATAACAGCAGCAAAAATACAATGAGTAGTAGTAGCAGTAGTAACAAAAATTACATGAGACCGAACAGGAAAATAAATACAGAACCAGCAAACCTGAAAAGACAATGATGGACAAAGAGTTGTATAGACATTTCAGATGATAAAACTTAGATATGGATGCAAAAGGAACACTTAAAGACAATGAATAAGGAATTTCTAATAATAACAATCCAAAGAAATAACATCAAAACCCAAATAATATGAAAACTGAAATAAATAAGACACAAGAGAATAATAAAGATATGAGACTGCCCCAGGTGAAGAATAAAATCTGTCAAATCTGTTACATAATTAAGAATTGAAATAAATTCTATAGAAAAGGATGTGAAATTTTACGGGGCTGCCTTGAATAAAATGGATATAATCTGAAAATCTGATCTACCAGACAACCTCAAGCGGAGATGCTTACAAGCCACTGTAGAGGTGGTTTTAAAGTATGGGTCCACTGCTTGGACATTAACTAAAACCCTAGAGTCTAAGCTTGATAGAACTTACATTGCTGAGAGCAATACTTAACCTCTTTTGGGAACAATATCAATGGAACTATACCTGATATTAATACAATCTTATGAGAATGCAGAATGTGCTTTGCATGGCACTGCTGGTGAGCAAAACAAGAACTAGCAAGTGATCGACTGCTCGGGACACCTAGCCATGGAACAAGATGGGTTTGTCTCCCAGCAACCACCTACATAGACCAGCTATGTTATGACATGGCATGCTAACCTAATGACCGTGATATTTAGCATGATAGACCCATGAATGCCCAAGGTAGCCCAACTGAATAATAATATAATGTGGAAATCAAAACAAGAAAATCAATTACATTATAAGCAAACAGGAACATGTTAGTTCAGAAAGAGTATAAAAAACACACATGAATGGGTAGGAAGGGTGATCCACTGAGAACTGTATCTACAGCTAGTATTTAACTATACAAACTGATAGCATATGCTCAAAATTAAACTACTCTATATTAATCACCATAGAGATCCTTCACTGCCCCCCATTAGAATGTGCAATAGTCAACTTCTTGAGAGCAACTCTCTGCGTCTGCTTGGTCTCACGTTGACTGCTGACCTGAGATGGAACAAATACATTGAGTCAATTGCATCCTCAACCGCGAAGAAAGTTGGCTCTCTGTGCTGCGCCAGGAAATTTTTCTCCCCTGAATCAATACTTCAAATATACAAATAAACCAATCGGAGTTCTTGACAAGATCCAGAGATGGATATGTAATATAATTGGCCCTGATCTGTCATCTCGTCTACAGTCACTCTCTCACAGATGCACCATCGCCTCTCTCTGTCTTTTCTACAAATACTTTCATGGTAATTGCTCCACTGAGCTGCTTTCACTGGTTCCCAGACTCCATGAATTCAAGCGCCCTATGAGGCTGGCATCCCGCTCTCACCCTTACACTGTAGAAACATTTAAATGTAGCCATCTCTTCTACTCCAATAGCTTCATACCTCGCACCTCTCGCCTGTGAAACACCCTTCCCAATTACTTTTTCCCTGAGAGCTATAATCTCCAACTATTCAAATGTAATGTCAATCGACATCTCCAGTTACCTTGATCTATCCACTATCCCTCTCCTCATCCTTTCTTCTATCACTCCTATCTGCTCTCGCTCCAAATCTTCTGCAATCCCCTGCATCCTAGTGGCTTCACGCCTTGCTCGGGGCATAATGCTTAAAAAAACAAAAAACAAAAACAAGATCTGATTTGTAGAATGAAAACATAAAATTCTCTGGAATTTTGAAAATCTACAACAGAAGCCAAATCTAATTATAATAAACAAAGAGAAAAAAAATCAGATTGTAGATTTAGGTGTAGCAGTTGATCACAAAGGAAATTGAAGTGAAAGCAAAAACTGGATAAGTATCTTTTTTATGCAATTATTCACTTAATACGCAACCAAAGTGCAACTCAAGGTAGATTTTTTTATACAGCTTTGCAGGTTATTTAAAGCCAAAAAATATTTTTAAATTGTAAGAATTTGGGGTGGGGGGATAATAATAATGGTTTTAGTGATAGAAATCTTACTAATTAATCCATAGCTTGAATAGAATAAGTGGGTTCATACCATCCCAAGGTTATTTGAGCACAAGTGAAAATATCGAACCCAACAAAAAATGGAACTTTGTTCTCCATTTAACAATTCCGAGCCTTTATCCATTACACCACCCACACATCTAAGCTTACAGTCACCCATCTAGGTACTGACCAGGCTCAACATTGTTTAACTTTGGTGATTGTATGGGAACCAATGTTTCAATATGATGTGGCCATAAGCCACTCAAGGTTTAGGGTTACTGAATAGGGTTGTTTTATGGATATAAAAATTGTAGATTAATAGGATATGTAGAATAGACAACAGTTGACCCTAAACCTGAAGAGGTTAATAGTATAGTGGTCTGGGAAGCAACCTCTCAGGAGTCTGTTCCACAAAGCAGATTTACGACTGGAATATGAAGGGAATAATAATGCTTTGGCTCTGTATACACGACATGGTGGGCCTTAACTGTAAAGGTCCAAACTGGTGGAACTAGAGAATGTAGCTAGTCTAAACATTTCGCATGGAAACTGTGATAGAATAGTGATAACATAATGACATTGCATCTGCAAGAAAATGGTTGAAGGGTGAAAAATATTTCATCAACTACAATGTCATGTAAATTTTCTTGTAAGAGAAGTTAGGAAATTATGTAGCACAAAAGGAACAGTTGTTACAGTCATTGTTAGAGCACTGGAAACAATAAGGAAAAGCCAAGCAAAGATATTGGTAGAGATGGAAATTTGAGTAAAAAAAAATTGTGATCATTCAGACAGTGGCATTACTGAAAAGAGTGAGAAGACTGAGAAGAATATTGAGATATTGGAAAACTTGTTGTCACTTATCTCCAGTTTATATAAGGAATTAGTTATTACTAGTGTGAAAACTTAATAAGTATAAATAATATAGAAAATAGATAATAGGATAAACTTAATGGTAATCAGCCATTTCCTTATAAGGAAACATTTGGTATTCATTGACCAAGCAACTAGTACTACTTATCAGTTGAATTTTATAAAAATTTTTTATTAAAACAATTTTTCATGAAAACAGGTTTCTCAAGTCCAGTAACTGTTATTGCTCTTTCTAGTAGAGATGAGGGTTTCCTTTCTAACCTTTTATTTGAAGTAGTATGGAATGTCAATATCTTGATTTTTGATTATGTCATTATTTTCTCTTCAACTTACAAGTGATATGCATTTTAGTTGTTTTTGTTAGTAGTCCTCAAATGATGTAGATTCTGTTACTTGGTAGTTCTTTCTTTGTGATTCTCTAGTGCCAATCCACAAAGGTTCAAAGAAGTGTGATCTTCACCATGATCCATAGACTTCACTTTGCTCAACAAAGCCATTTTAACCATTGATTTGATAAAGTGCTTGTATACAGCTGGGAGTTTAGTCATTTCTGAACAAGTTTGATACTCTGCATGATATCCAAATGAAAGTCTTCAGTTGACGAGATGACTACTATGAATATTAATAATAAAGTGATCTTATCTTCTGCAATGCTGTCAGTCCTGACATCTTTGCTTCAGTCACTTTTCCACCACTCAAATGGATCTGTCTTTTCTATAAATATTTTCATGGTAATTGTTCCGATGAGCTTGACTTTATGAATTTAAGCACAGTACTAAATTGACCATTAGGTCCCAACATTTTACAATTGAAATGGTTTGATGTAACTGTAAATTTTATGCTAACAGATTTTTCTCTCACACTTCTCACATATGGAACTCTCTTCTTGCCTCTTGCTTTCCAGTTAGCTTTGGTCTTTAAAAATTTGTGCCAATTGTTTTCGGAGCACTGGAAGCAGTCACAAAGAGCTAGGGAAAAAGACAGGAAATCATCCAAATAATGACATTGTTTAAAAGACTGAGGATGCTGAGAAGAGCACAGGACTATTGAGGAGGCTTGTTGTCACTTATGCTCACATGTTGGTCACCAGTTTAAATAATTAAAGTGCTAAGAGGATAAAAATGATAGAAGCAGAACATGATAAGCAGAATGACGATGATAAGTTGTGCAATGAAGCCCATAAATTTGATTTTGTTCTTCAGACAGTCAAGATGCATTGAACGATGTCAGACATATTTAGAAATGAGCAGTGTGAGGTGTCAAAGAGAATGCAGGTCAATGAAGTTGGAACAGAAGCTCTCAAGGAAGAAAAGATAAAAATCAGAAAGAAAAATGAATAAAAAGAAAATATATAGATCACAATAAAATCAAGGAATGTGGAAGAGATGGTGGTTGGGAGGAGGTGTCCGGAGTTGAGGGAGGGTGGTGTCATAGAAGCAGTCATTGACAGTTAAATGCTTAGATTTCTTGAAATTCTTGCCACTGAACTTATTCTGAAATCAATAAATAATTGAATCAGGTTATAATGAGCAGGAAAAGAGACATTTTGGAAAAATATGTTAAGATAGAGCAAAAGAAAGAAGACAGAGAGGTAGAAGAGAAAAATGACAGAGGTTAAAAGATCTAATGAAAAATGAATGAATTGAGACCAAAACAAAAAAAGGAGAAAAAGAGGCGAATTAAAATGAAAACGTACAGGAATATCAAAGAAAAATGAAGCAAGGGAATAAGAAAGAAAATGTTGAGGTAGACTGTTGAAAAGCCTCAGAAGAATAAGAGAGAAAGAGAAATGTGGATGTCGATAAAAAGAGACTTCTCCCTTGGGAAGAGGTAGTTGGTTGTAGAATGAAAATTAAGTCAAAGAAACAGAAATATATATCACAACTTGAGAGCCTGAGCAGATAAGAACAAAAACAGTCCAAGAAGGAAATTTGTGATTAAATGGTGGTAAGAGGATGAAAATAGTCAGGGGATGGTGGTGAAGGAACTAGAGCGTCAAGAGGATGTGGGTGAGGGAATCAAACTGGCAAGTGGGTGGTGGTGGTGGTTGTGGTGGTGGTGGTGAAGAAACCAAAGTTAAGAAGGTGGAGTTAAGGAAACTAAACTGGCAAGTAGGAGAGATGGGGAATTAAACTGGAAAGGCTGGTCTGGGGGTGAAGGAATCAAACTGGCAAGGTGGGAACTCAAATGGTAAGTGGTGGTGAGAGAACCAAAATGTCAAGAGGGTGGTGGTGAAGGATCCAATGTCTTAAGAGGGTGGTGATGAGGGAACCAAACTATTAGGTTGGTGCAAAAATAATGTCGTTTTCTCACATATGTTACGATGTGAGAAACCGACATTATTTTTGCTGGGGAGTAAGGGAATCAAAAATGGCAAGTGTTGTGATGGTGAAGGAACAAAACTGGAGGGAACCTAACTGCTAAGTAGGTGGTTGTGAAGGAACCAAAGTGTTAAAGGGGTGGCAATGGAGGTCCGAGTGTCTTAAGGGAGTGATGAAGACAGAACCAAACTGGCAAGCAGAGGAGTGAGGGAGTCAAAATGGAAAGGAGTGGTGGTGGTGAAAAAAATCAAACTGGCAAGTGGGAGAAATTCACCTGACAAGTGGGTGGTGGTAATAGAAGGGGGGTACCAAAATGTCAATGGTCTGAGGAAACTAATCTGAGAAGGGGGCTGGTGATAAAGGAATCAAACTGCCAAAGTAGGGAGGAAATAACTTGGCAAGTGGGTGGCGGTGAGGGGGTGAAGCGGTAGACCAAACCATCAGACAATAAAGGGATATACTAATTTTGAAAGGAAACAGAGAAGTGAGAAAGAAAATAAAAAGTAAATGAAATATGTACTAAAAAATGCGCAGTCAAAAAAGAAAAAAAAAACATACATGGAAAATGAAAGTAGATCATAATAAAATTTCTCTCAGTTACCCCCAAAAGCAAAGTTATTTAATATCTTCACTTATTTACTCATGAAGTGCCAAGCTGTGTTAATTACATAACACCCTTTTTAAAATTCACACTTTGTCCTCATTTTGTCCTCTGCATAAAATGTTGCCATTGAAGCTGTTAATTGCTTTAAACATATCAAACTTCTCAAAAGATCAAGATAAAAAAAAAAACACACTTTAATCAGAGATATTGCAGGAGTATAATGTCATGTTAGCTTAATATAGGCAAGGATGATTTTTTTAAATCATTTCACCCCTAAACAAGGCAATAAAGCCACTATGATGCAAAAAATAACTGAGAACAAAAGAAACAGAGAGGATAATAAAGGAACAAGATTCAAGGAGATAAAAAATGACAATTGATATTGCATTTAAATTTTTGAACATCATAGTTAACAGAGAAGTTTGTAACTGCCTCAGCAATTTCAATGGCCTAATAATACTAGACAGGAGGGTAGTAATACCAAACCTCACAGCACAAAAGCATATTAAGGTATCCTGCCTTTAAAAGGAAACAAGTAGGCAGCCATGTTAGAAAGTAAGTCATTTGACTTCTACAGCAGGAAGCCAGAAGAGAATTACACAAGCAAGAAGTGCAGGAGTAGAAATTATTAGTATCAAACTGACAGTTAAAACCATCAATTTCTACAGCAGAATTACGAAACCTAGCTGCTAATCTAGTTAGTCAGTTATGTGCCATGTGTGATAGATGCTTAGGCGATCATGTGTCTTTTGATACATGACTGACAAGCAGATTTTCTTTTCCCCTAGTAAGTTGCCATTTCTTTCTGCGGTAGACCAGTTGCCATCCAAGACTATAGAACCCAGTCTGTCCTGCTATTTACCCATAGCTGGGGGGAGAAGACAAGGATTCATACCTTTCCCAAGGGTATTAGCATGTAAGTGAATGTAACAGATTCAAGTGGAATTCAAACTCGACTCTCCGATTCCTCAATCCGAGCCACTATCCATTACTACTGCATTTAAATTCATGACGTTGAGGTACTAGAAAGGAAAGCTTATCAGGAAAATTACAATGAAAATTTTATAGAAAAGGCAGAGGGAAGCTACATTATGGCAGTGGGAAAGTGATTGAAGCTGAGATGCCAGGTTAGAAATTATTTCGTTGCCGATTCTTCTTTGCATTTTGTCAAGAATCTTGAGATATAAAACAGGAGTACCAGACCAATTGTGGCAGCAAAATTCGATTTTTTAAAGTTAAACTTTCTTCTTGACTTCTTTCTCTTCTCATAAATAAACACCAGTGACAATTCCTTTTAATGAGGCCTACAAATCAACCAGGTTAAAAATTTGCAATTGAAAGACATGCGACAGTCAAGAATAAATGACAAATACACATTTACTGCTTGAGTCATTTTTCTTTTAAATGATTGGTTAAAAAAGAATTATTTTCTCACCAATAAAAATTTGCAAGACTTTATTTTATTGTGCATTATTTTTCCCCAATAATTTTTACTTTTTTAACAAAAATTTTCATTAATTTACTTATTTTCAATTATTTTATTTTGGCAGCCATTTTAAAAAAAAAAAGAAAAACCTTTTTATTTATTTCTAAGTAAATCTAAAAAATTTTCATGAGTTTTTTTTTTTAAATTATTTATCACTCTCATTTTCTCTTCTGCCATCGTTCAAATATAAAAAGCCCAATAAAATTAGTTTTATATTTATTTTAGAGAAAATTTATTTCATTCCATTCCAAAGTTCCATGAATTTATTTTACAAATACATTTTTACTTGCATTTTGAGGAAAAAAAGGAAAAGGTGTTTTTTTCTTATAATATTTTTGTTTGCTAAATTTATTTTCTTAAGCTTATGTTTCAAAAAAATAATTCTTGGCAAATGGCATTAATGGATATTTATATTCCAATTTTTAGCAAAGGATAATTTATTTCTGCAGTTTTTTCAAATATTTTTCACCAACTAAAAAAAAAATCATTTTTCTTAACTAATTTTTACTAATTTCCACTGTCATTTTTATCTCTTCAAATTAACATTCATGTAAGATATTTCATAATTCAATATTAAAATTTTTAATTTAAAAGCCAACAAAAACATGATTTTCACATATCTTAAGTAGACATTAATTGTATAGAAACACACACACACACACATATATGAATAAAGACAAAACAAAAACTTATCTTAGCCAACACATTTCATTCTCTGGTGGACTTTATCCAAGCAAATGTAAGGATTTTATTTTGCAACAAGTATTCATTAACAGAAATAAAAAATATTTTAAGTTTTTTCAAGATTTTAAAATTTAAGAGATGCTCATAAATATTCATTAGTTTATCTGAAAAGTCTAGGAAATTATGGAGGTTGCTAAGTGACATAATTTAATGACCAATAAACGAATAGGAGGAGATGGATTAACCTTGGGTGAATTGATTATATATATATATATATATATATATATATATATATATATATATATATATATATATAAGGCTCAAACACTAACATTCCATGGTTATAATATATTACATTGGAATCGTAATCACGATCCAATTCATCAGACCGACAAATTCAAAAAGAAATTGGATTTTCTAATTTCTTTTTGAATTTGTAGGTGTGATGAATTGGATCATAATTACAATTCAAATGTAATAAATTATAACCATGGAATATTAGTGTATGAGCCTTTTATATTATATTCTTACTCTGTCCTTGACATTGAGTTCTACCTGGATTCTATCCTCTTGGAAATTTATTTATATAGATGTGTGTGTATATATATATATATATATATATATATATAGTGTTATGGGATCTTACCCATAATAATAATAATGGACTATTCCATACTTAATAAATACTGTGCCTCAGGAGTAGGCAAGGAGTCAGTAGTTCAAGTCGAGTCAAGATTCGAGTCAGAGGCAGTCCGAAACAGAGTCGCGTTCAGACAATTACTACAAGACATTGGAATAGTGATACTCGTTGAGACTACATTGTTCTCTCTACTAAACCTGATTGTTCATACTAACACTTCTACTTCTCTGTATATATTCCTGTTTGTAATATATCTGTGTTATTCCATACCTGTGTTCGAGTTCTTCTTTATTGGTTCTACCTTGGACTATTGCCGTGGTACAAAGAACTGGACCATAACGATAGATAGTGCAATGTGTAAATTGTAGCTATTTTATATTTTTAATTTTATCCACTGTACAGTATAGTAGGCTCAGTTGGGCACTTATGTGATAAAAAGAGAGCACCATGACACAATTCACTCTGCCAGAAATTTAGTAACAGCATGCTGTACTGTTTGGCATTTGTGCCAAAAGCTCCAATGTGAACATTTCTGAGCATTTGGGTATCAATCTGAAGACAATGCAGAGGAATTAGAAAGAGTTTGATGAGTCTAATTGTGATTATGAAGGTGTATGGAGTGATCACTATTGATGGCAACGTTATACCTCCATTCATCTTCCCACAAAACCTCAGACTCAACACAGAGCCCTACATCAAGTGCCTTAAAGATCTAGTGCTGCCTTTCTTCAAGAGGATGCCTGCTGGAAGACCCTGTGTCTAGCAACAGGACTCTGCACCATGCCACACAAGCAGGCGAACCCAGTCATGGATATGAGACAATCTCTGAAGCCACATCTGACCCCCTAACTTCCTCCCCAGATTGCAACCCCCTTGATGATTATGTGTGGGGTGAGAGACCAACAAAACTCCTTGTAACACCAAAGATGAACTAAAGGCAAGGATTATGGCAGCATTCACCAACTAAAACAAGGAGACCATCTAGAAGAGTTGCAGGAGATTCTGAAGTTGTCTCAAGGCTGTGGTTGAAGCCAATTTTATTGAATAAATTTATTCTTTGGTATTTCAAGATATTTTTGTGTAATTTTGGTAAATATATCTGTTAAAATGAGATATCAGTGTTATTTTCATTTTTGTGTAATTTAGATGACAATTTATCCATCGCACCCTAAACAACATTTAAAAAAAATAAATTTTAAAAAAATAACACACACACATATATATATATAATGCACATTTCTGTCTATATAGCTGTGTCAAAGCTTAGGGGTAGAGTTTTGATCCTGGCTTGAAGCAATGTGATGTCTAGCAACACTGATGAGCTGTGATACAACGAAACAGGCTTGTATATGGATGACTATATATATGTGTGTGTGTGTGTGATATTTTATATATATATATATATATATATATATATATATATATATATATATAATGTGAGTCAGCTATATGAACACAAAAAAATACTTCACTATATCTATCCATATATATAAGAAATATAGTTTTACGGTATGCTATATTTATGGGATAAAGTTCTCAATATCAGTGATATAGAGTATGTAAATGTAAAAGTGAACATTGAAGTTAACACTCAGAGGTGATAGACTGTTTCACGCTAAATGCAATCAGACCTGATGATTATGTTTATATATATATATATATATATATATATAAAATCTTCAAATCTGTGCTTAACAGTTATCCATAATACCTATTATCATAAACAGCACTTTTTACATCCTCCTATTACACACATCTAAAAGCATCGTTCAGTAATCTTCTACCTTCAGTAAAAGTAATGGTCATTTTTTTATTTAACAAAAATAAATTACACTAGTTTAAAAAAAAATGTATAAGTATTTTCACATCAAAACAAAATGATTTGTCATGATTAACAAACTAATTAATATATTCAAAATGCCCCCCTTCATGTCATATTCAATTCAAAATCTGAACCCTATCCTCAACGCTTCTACAAACCATTTAACACATTTCTACATTAATATAAGATAATTTATCAGAAATTGCTTGTTTTAATTCAAGAACTGTTTTCGATATGTAAACAAGCTCTTTCAGTACACCTCACAAAAAAATGGCTGGTGGTGTTAGGTCTGGTGACTGTGATGGCTATGTTGTTATATATATATATATATATATATATATTTTGAACAATAAAAAATATTAAAAAATTAAAATCTTCAGACACACTGGGTTGTATATTAATATTCCTTTGTTTTTATTATTATTTCATTTAGATTCCTTGACTAGTTTTGGCCAACATGCCCATCATCAGGAGAAAAATAATTTTATCCTTGCTGGTAGCAGTGAACTACAGAAATGAAATGAATGTTTTGATGGAGAAAATGAACTATATATATATATATATATATATATATATATATATATATATCAGCCAGGTTTTGATCCAGGCTTGAAGTAATCAGATGTCTAGCCACAGTGAAGAGCTGTGACACAGTGAAACAGTCTGTCTGCAGATGACTATGCTCCCGAAAATCTGGTTGAGCTCTCTAGGGATAAAGGTGGTTTTAAAAAACAGCTGCTCCTACTGCTATTAAGGATTACTTTTCAAGTAAAATTAAACTGAGTTCTACGAGCCACTGTGATATTTTGTATAGAGAAAAACATTAAAATTCCCCTCCTTCCCAGCTGTTTGATGAAGGCCTTGAAGTAAAAGATCTGATTGATGTCAAATCAGCCAGGTTTCGATCCTGGCTTGAAGCAATCAGATGTCTAGCCACACTGAGGAGCAGTGATACAGTGAAACAGTTTATCTGTCTGTGGATGACTATATATATATATATATATATATATATATATATATATATTAATAGAACATATTTTTATTACTTCAAAATTTGATTTTAGAGGGTACCTATATTTTAGTAGATGCTCCATTTATTTTAAACAGTATTCTATTTCGCCACACCTGAACATTCAAGAAATCTTATTAAAGAAAATGGACCCTCCAGCAGGATTCAAATCTGTGTCACCCTTTGCAGGAGAAACTGTTGCTTGATTCAACATGTGTTTGACCACTATGAAGAGATTTATAAGTTACCATACAGTGTTGATTCCTATATCCACACTGTCTATATCTCTGTGTGTGTAAAATTGAATACAAATTCAATGAAAGAGTAAAGACGGTTTGGTAGACTTCTTTGTTAGGGTTTGCCAAGGAATCAGTGTCATCAGAAAAAGAATTTTATTTCACAAGAACAAGATCAACATTAGCAAGATGAAATGTGATGTACTAAAGTGATGGATTTCTTGATTTTTTTTACTTCAACTGTATCATTATAAAAATTAGATTTTGTCTAATTTCTACTCAGTTTCTATTTTTATTTATTAGTTTATTTTTAAAATAAAAATAATAAATATATATGTATGTATATATATATATATATGAAATTTATATTTGTCATATGTGTATTCTCAATAAAAAGCTCAATTCATTTTTAAAAAATTTTTCCCCTTCTTTTATTTATTCAAACTATAATGCTGCATAATAACACAATTTAATTTCAATTTTCATGTTCCAAGATCATTATTTTAATATTAGCAATTTTTTTTCCTGCTAACTTGAAAAAAGAATATTTTTTT
The DNA here is from genome assembly GCA_963932145.1 of Acanthosepion lycidas. Classification (NCBI taxonomy): domain Eukaryota; kingdom Metazoa; phylum Mollusca; class Cephalopoda; order Sepiida; family Sepiidae; genus Acanthosepion; species Acanthosepion lycidas. The sequence goes on along the minus strand of OZ010589.1, from coordinate 82,455,937 downwards.
AAAATAAAAATGAAAAATATTAAAAAGATAAAAGAATAGTTGAATATATTGGTTACAAGTCTGTTCAACATAATTTTGTTATTGCAAATTCAGTGCAGTGCAAATAGAAATAGTCTGAGAAATTTTAAAATTTAATTTTTTTCTCCCCACCACCTTTTAAAAATTAAATTCAAGTGTTTTAGAATGTTGCCTGTAGATTGACATTTGCACTTACTGAACCAACCCACCAAATTAAGCTGAAAATAATTACCCAAACTAAAAACTAATGACCCCCGATGGCCTGTATATAACCTTGGAGAGGTTGGCAAAAATAAAAACATAAAGGGTGTGCCACAGAAAAATTTGTTAGCATGTTGCTAAAAGTGTGTATGAAAATTTCTATGTTGAAATGTGACGAAAAAAAAAAAAAAGCAGGTAATAGATGAAAATTCAGAATAAAAATGCATAATAAAATTTTTTTTTAAATTGAAACCAAACTTTGTAAAAAGTCTTTGCATAAGAATATACATTATGTTATACAAAAAAAAAAAGCATATTTCAACTTATGCCCTTTTAAAATCGTATAAACATTGTATGCTTAAAATGGTAACAGTAATAATATCTGCTTCCTAAAAAGGAAACATTCAGAATTTATTAACTGAACAGCCAGTGCTAATCAAGTTAGGTTTTTATTCACTCCCTGGCCATCAGGTTAGGATCAAAGTGTAATATCTGTTTTCCCCATCTTCTGGTAATAGTAATGATAATATTAGGTGTTTCCTTATAAGAAAACATTCATTGACTGAACAGCCAGTGTTGATTTCAGTTGAAATTTATAAAATCTTTCTCTTAAAATAATTTTTCTAAAAAAAGGGGTTTCTTTAAATCCATTAGTTGCTATCACTTTATCTAGTATTGATGGGGGTTTCCTTCCTGTGGAATGTCAACATCTTGATTATACTATTATTTTCTCTTTGAGTTACATGTGATATCCATTTTAGCTGCTGCTGCTCAGTGATGTGGTTTCTGTTATTTGGTACAGTTCTTTGTGATTCTGTCGCACCAGTCCACAAAGTCTGAAGTAGGGTGGTCTTAACCAAGAAACACAGGCTTCACTTGCTCAAAGACATTTTTAACCATTAATCTTAGAAAGTAGTTGAATACAACTGGCAGCTTAAGTAATTTTGAACAGGATCAGTGCCATGCATGGCATCCATGTGAAAGTCTCAATCTGACAAGAATATTTAAGTATATAACTTTTTAGTTTTATACTAGCAGCATGGCCAGGCGTTACCCGTGCTTGATACAAAAATTGTACGACTCATACAGCAATCACTATCACTTGACTTAAAATATTTTTGGACTTCCTTGCCTTTAAGGGAGTGCCCTTTGCCATGCTGATGTTGCTACATGCCTTACTTATTACTTATCTCACACTGCAAATTTTTTCTAAGCTCTAAACTAAACATTAAATCTGTTTATGAAAAAAGAACTAAACAAAATGAACACAAAATGATCAGCTTTTAAAAATGTTAACAACAAATACTTTTTCACATCCAACCCAGTTCTGTGGAATCAGAATCAACGTTGAGTTTAAGCAAGCGAATGAGCCAATTGGAGTAAAGTGCCATGCAGATTTAAATTTTTCCCACTTGTGATGAATGCAGCTATTGATTTTTTTTGCATGCTAGTTAAAATTCGTGTCAGTCAGCTGTTGGCTCTCATGCTAGCCAATAGAATCTTCCTGCCTATTCGTCGCAGCCAGGTATAGGCTCTCACTCTGGCCAGTACAAAATGGACGCAAACTACATGAAAACTGCCATAGAAGCATGAAAAAATTGATTATTTCCACTACCGATGGAAGTTGGGAAATGCAAAGTCAGTCTTGGCCTTCCCGCTAACTTCGAGCATGTGCATGTAAATTTTGGTGCAAATCTGTTGAAAATTGTGACTGTGCATTTGTTATACACACACACACACACACACATTCTGCCTTTTATAGATAGAGATTTTGGGTTTACATCAATCTGTAGTGTTGGACAAAACTACTTCTAGCACAATCTATTCTATGTTGAATTTACTTTTCTTCTGTACTAAATTCACCTTAATGTATTCTATCATGCTTTTTGATATTAATGATTTAACTGGAAAAGAACCAAAGACCTAACTTCCAAAATTAATAATTTTATTTTTTTTTATCTTCTGAATTTGACAGAAACTGTGTTGAGATTTGAATCTGGAACCTTGTAAAAAATATAAAACTAAAAGAACCTAAGTTCAGGTTTTGTGAAATGAAATCTAGAAAGGACTTAACATATGCATTTTAATATAATGAAATTTTTTAAAAATTAGGATTAATT
>OZ010589.1:82431098-82448598 GCA_963932145.1 Acanthosepion lycidas | reverse complement strand
GATAAAAACAATTCAAGGGACACAACTCTCTAACTTTCAATAGCTCATGTTTGAATGAAAAAAATACTGTTGTCAAATTACAGTGTTTCAAAATAAAATTGTCCATGTTTCAACTTTGCTCCTAGAGGCTGTAGCCCAACATATACCATTTTGGAATCAGGATTACTCTGTTAGCAAATTAAAAGCATTCCAGGTCAGTTTCTTGGATTCCCAAGTTTTCATTACTGTAATCGTTTTTAGCAATTTTTTTTATGCGAGTTTTGTTTTTATCATACCAAATTTTTTGGTATGATAAGAATTTTTATAACTTGGAAATAAAATGAAATTAATTCCAAAATCCAAAAGGGAAAAAATTCTTCAAGATAACTGACAAAAACTTCCCAAAGTCAGCAGATTACCAAACTTTATCAATAAAAATACAATCATAATTAGTTTCAGCTCTATGGATAACATGGTGAACATAATAACTAAACAATAAAAAAAATACTCAACAAAACCAATAACAATTACAACAATAATAACACCATCTGTGTAACTGCAGAAACAATGAAAATTGCCCACTAAATAATAAATGTTTATCCAAGAACATAATATACAAAGCTATTATTAATACTTACTTTTCTATCTAAGCACAAATTCAAAATAAGTAAATAAAATAAAATAAATATAATATAAACTTTAAAAAAATAAATAAATGAACAGATATTAAATATACACATCTATATGCATGTGTGTACATATAAATATATACATACACACATGAAACAACTACAATTTAACACATATAACCTTCTATAATTAATACCTCAATACAAAATCAAAGCAAAAATACATGAACTACTAGCCATTAAATAAAAATGAAACATTAAATAACTGAAAACATATAAGCAAATGTTTAATTTCTACATGTACACTATTTAAAAATACACATATGTGCTTCTGTGTGTTTGTGTGCAGGAGTATATATTGTATACTCTATATACATGTATACAAACAGCAAAGAAAATAATTCATAAACCCAAACAACCATAATTAATGCCCTAAAAATAACAAAAAAATTATGTTAGCATTTAATCATTAGTTTATATATTAATAACAAAGTACAGACACAAGTGTTTGTGTGCATATCTCTATGCATATATGCATATGTATATGTGTAGATAAATAAATGAATACAGGCATATGCATACAGATTCAAACAATAATAAATAAAAATTATAAACCTAACCTGTTTGTTTGTTTGTTTGTTTGGGTTTTATGGCATATCAACCACTGTGGGTTATTTAATGCCAAATACAGTTTATACGAATTTTAAATGCCTATTTTGTATGGAATAAAAATGTATGGCTGGCAACATTATTGTTTAAAAAACTTAGAGCTGGCAACATTATTTTTCTGAAAACATTATCTGAGACCTTGCTGTTGGATGCAGTTTATCGCCATACCCAGAACGCGGATGTAGTTTACCGTCATACCCAGGATGTTAAACCTAACCTGCTACAATTAATATTTTAATAGTACTCAACTTATGATACCACCAAATCAAATAAGAAAACGAAATAATAGCCAAGTGAAGACATAAACATTTAATTTATTTAAGCATTAGAATCAATTATTTATGTAAAAAATAAAATACAATTTTTCTAATTCAAGAAAAAAAAAAAGTTAAAAAATCTATCAGCTGAAACATTGTTTCAAATGTCAGACAATATAGAGTATAATAGAAATACATCATCTCAAAATTTCCACGACAGTTAATATACGATTTTGTTTTCTACTTTATTGGTCCAGTGTAGTGGTTCCCAAATGGTGTGGTGCACCTTATAAGTGTGGCAGAAGAAGATAGCAGATGGGGTAAAATGATTGAAAGACAATGAAAGATTTAGAAAGAATTTCAAAAATTTATATGCCAAAAATAAATGACTTCAAAATTTAAAATATAGATTAATTATAACTGCAGACATGAGTCCCAGTATAAATAGTTATAAATAATTATTGACTGATTTTATCATTGTGATATTTTTGCATTATATCAAGCATTAAGAATACTAGGGTGCACAAATTGTAGGAGACAGTTATCAATGATAACGTTATGGCTTCAAATCCAGTTATCTTCCTTTAACCCTCTTTTTGCTTTTTATTTTTAAATGTACTTTTATCACATAAAATTTGGTGAGGTGTGAGCACATTTTCATTCCAAATTTGTGGCCCAGAGGAAAAAGTTTGGGAACCATTTGTCCAATGATTCATTAATAAGTCCAACTTTCAAATTCCATGCTTTTACATTTACAGCAATAGAATCATAAAAATAAAAATAATAATCTTGTCTCAGACAAATACTACCTTGGATTGAAGCTAAAGCCAAAAAATTTCAAAACATCGGAAAATAAAAATTAACAAAAGACTATTTTTTAAATCCCATCTGACTGTTAGCTCTCTTCTCCCCAAAGGTGAAATTCTTATCTCTACAGAACATCATATTCAGAAGACAATTAGGTTTGATGGTATTGAAATCAAGTTCAATTCAGAATAAGAAAGAAAGAACACAGCAAAAATAATTTCAAATTTTGATCAGGAAAAGATATTTAATAGATGAATATGCAGAATCAGAATCTTGAATAGAGAGAGAGAATAGATAGGTTGAGAAATGTCAAATTGAATTCTTTCTTTAAATGAAAGAGATTAAAATAAGGTCATAATATATTAGTCATAAACTAATTAAAATTAATTTAAAGTGTTCATTAATTTTTTTTTTTTTTAAACTATGAGCAATAATTCAAACAGAAAAGATACCATGCATTTAAAAAAATTACATATCAGTTAAAAAACTGAGTGACATGACAATAAAATAATCAATATAAAAAACTTTTAATCAGAAAAATATTTCTCACAGGGTTTGATAATATTTTCCTAACAAAACTAAAGTTTTGAATGTTAACAGAAATATGTGAAAGGTTTCAAACATTAACTCCAACACACAAGTCCTCATTTCATCATTATCAATATGCATCGTTTGAATAATTCAGTTCAATTTGAAAACTTCCTGAACCTCTTCATGAGCTACAATGTTATTAACATCATGTTCGCTAAACATTGCTGAGATTTTGCAGGTAGTGTCTGTTTTTTTAACCAAATTTAAATTTCTACAAAGACAAGTTTGCACAATCAACATTTCATACACATGCTAATTTCACTCATTTTACTCGAAGTATATACACTTTTGAAGTTTCTCATGTACAAAATAATACATGCAGACTTCATGTTGCTAGAACTGATTATGGAAGACTGTTCCAACATCATGACTTTATCCATTTTTCAATATGAAAAATAGATAGCATCAAAATCATACAAACTTTATATATATATATATATATATATATATATATATATATATATATATATATATATATATACACACACTTGTGCAAATTAATTGAAACAACTACTTTAATTTCCTTTCTTTCACCTGACAGTCAGTTTTCGACCCAGTGGAGTGACAGGGTGTATTTTTTTTCCTCGGATTAGGTCATTTGCAGTGGTGTGTAGTAATATGAATCTATTTTGGGAATGTACAATGAAATTTTTTTGACTTTGAAAAATATTGTGTCATCTATGATTGCATGAGATTTTCATCATGCTCAGATACTACTGTCTTGACTGTTGATTAGTTGTCCTACGCCCATTGTCTGTGACAGACGTTACTCCAATGAAGTGTATGAAAATTGTAATGCCGCACAAACACACTGACAAGCCTTACCAATGAGCAAATTAAAGTACTATAGACTGACCTGGAAACTCTCCCAATTTAAATCCAATCAAGAATCTGTGGTTAATCTGGAATGGACATACGAAGTACTAACATGTGCACTAGGCTGTGTTTCATTGGAAAAATATGAAAAAAATAAATAATAATGGAATTTGCACAATGCTGCATATATGTGTGTGTATGTGTATATATATATATATATATATATATATATATATATATATATATATATATATATCTCCAAGTATGTTGCGAATAGAGTACACTTCCAACGTTTGTAATATTTAATTTAAAGTAGGGCTCAATACATGTTAGAGCAATATTATTTGTTTTAGGATATTACAACAAAAAGGATCGCTACACAATTGCAGTCGTGTTTCAACAGATACCGATGGGTCTACTCAGGCGATTGTAAGTTACTGGTGAGTGAACTATTAATTTGGTTTCAAAATCAAAATACATCCTATATTTTTTGAATTATGGATTTTCTATCTATCTATCTAGATGGATAGATAGCAAACTGACTGAGATAGATAGATAGATTTTGATTGGTATATAGATGGTGTCCTCTTTCTGCAGACAATGGCAAATATAAACTAATTCTCTTAAAACTGTGAGACAATGCTTTTAGAAAAACATATATGTCTGTGTATATTTTCACTCACACACACACGCATGTATGTGTGCGCATGTATGTGTGCACCTGTATGCGTGAATGTTGCCTCAACATATATATATATATATATATATATATATATATATATATATATCCAGCTATGATAAGAATGAATAGAGTACATTTCCATCGTTCATAACATTTAAAGTAAGGCTCAGTACAAAGTAGAGCAATATTATTTATTTTAGGATATTATAACAAAAACATGTAAGAATTGCTACCCAATTGCAGTCTTGTTTCAACACATATATTAAAAAGAGTGAAATAATGTTTGGTGAGGCATTAACAGAAATACATGTTGTTGCAATTTGAAACTGGTTAACAAAAATAAATTGTGAAAACATAAATAAGTATAAGTACTTCTTAAAGCCACATGTTGTAATTGGTCAATATAAATTATGCAATAGTCTTATGATTTACAGCCGAGATATATATATGTGTGTGTGTGTATTATTATTAAAATAAAAGTAAAAATGTTCAATAATTATCAAAAGTCAGTTCAGAGATTTGTCATTTCTGAATCACTCATTTTCACGGTGAAATAATCGATAGCAGCTCAGATTGAGGATTCAGAGAGTCGAGTTTGAATTCCAGTCGAATCCATTACATTCTCTTACATGCTAATATCCTTGGAAAAGGTATCAATCCTATTATTCTCCCTCCAGCTATAGGTAAATAGTAGGACAGACCGGGTTCTATAGCCTTGGATGGCAATTGGTCTACCACAGAAAGAAATGACAACCTACTGTGGGAAAAAATCTGCTTCATCAGTCATGTATCAAAAGATAGATGGTCACCCAAGTGTGTATCACACATGGCACATAACTGATTGACTGGCATTTTCACTCTTGAGAAGATTCTTCAAGATTCCTGGCATGTGATTCATAAATTATTTATATTATATTAGTTTCAGATTAATTTATGTATTATATATTTTAAATAATAGAAGTATTTGAATGAAATAATTTTTAAGGGAACTGTTTTCCAAATGCATTATTATTTGAAGTATATAAAACATATATTAATCTCAAACTTAAATAATATAATAATTAGCTTATCCAGATGTAAAAGAAATGAAGAATAAAATTCAAGACATTAATTTAAAACAGGGCTCAATACAAGAGTAGATCGTCCTGGGTATGATGATAAACTAAATCCACGTCCTGAGTAAGACTATAAACTACATCCAGCAGCAAGGCCTCTGATCAGGAGGTTTTGAGGAGCGTGGAACCTCCTCTTAATTGCTGGTGTTTCCAGGTCCACCCTGACCCGGGGTGGTAGCACCTGTTAGTGTCCCAGCTATGGGAAAATAGTTAACACCCAAACTTGTGTAAAAATAGGTTTCAATACTAGAAATACTTTTTAATAAAAAAAATTATTACCAGCAATAATTTTTGAAGGAAAAATTATTATCAGCAATACTTTAAAAAAAAAAAAAATTACCAGCAATACAAACAGTTATACATTCATTGAAAAAAAAAATATGACCAGCTACAGATTTCTTCAAGGAAAAATATTCCCAGAAATAGATTTTTGAAAAAAAACATATTACCAGCAATAAAAATTTTGTCAGCATTAAATAACCCATTGAGGTGTTGATATGTCATAAAACAAAATAAACCAAATACAAGAGTAGAGCTATAAATATTTATTATACATTGTTACATTAAAACATGTAAGTTACTACTACAAAAGTGTACATTTTGTTTTGACATTTAATAAATGTCTCATCAGTTAACAATGATGGTAAATTGCAGTCATGCTTCATCACGTAATACACATTAACTACATGATGAGATGCTGTTTATTAAATGTTGAAACAAAATGTACAATTTTGTAGTAGTAACTTACATGTTCCAATGTAACAGTCTATGATAAATAATAATTAGCTTATATAAAAAATATTCAACAATAACATTTACTCACTATTAGACATTAAATTATGTCACTTAGCTTGAACATTTGGGAACATTCTTTAATTTAAAAATTCTAAAAAAAACTAACATTTTTACTTTTGTTTGTAAATACGTATTGCATAATAAAATCCTTACATTTGCCTTGATAAAGTTCATCAACGGACGAAATGTGTTGGGTAAGATAAGTTTTCTTTTTCCCTTTTTTTTGTCTCATTTTGCCCCAAACAAGGCAATAAAGCCACTAAAACACAAGGGGTTTGAGAATATGAGAAAAAAAGATACATTATTAAGGAGAGAGAGAACAATGAAAGAACAAAAATTAACAAGACAGAAGATAACGATTGACATTGCATTTAAATTTTTAAAGATGAAAGTTGGCTGGAAAGCAGAAACTTGCACAAGTGAGGAGTACTACAGAAGAAACTGTTAGCAGAGAGCTTGCAGTTATATCTAGCTATTTCAATTGTAAAATGATGAGACCTAATTGCCAATTTAGTACTGCGCTTAGATTCATAAAGTCTTGGTACCATAGAGGAAAGTTCATCAGAATAATTACCATGAAAGTATTTATAGAAAAGGCTCTGGCTATGTTATAGAGGTGGGAAAATGACTGGAGCCAAGATGCCAGTTAAGGACCAATAACATTGCAGATTTTTTAATATTTTATCAAGAATCTCTAAATAAATAGCGCAATTACTAGAGAAGATGTTACAGCAATATTCAATGCATGGATGAATGGCAAACTTATAAAAGTGTATGATAGATGCTGGCAAGAAAAATTGTCTAGTATGATACAGTAAACCAACTTTCCTAGCAGTAGAACTAGCAACTGATTCAATATAATCACTCCACTTCATTTCAATTTGCATTTATTTACACATACACACACACACACACACAACCAACTTATAATCAAAAGAGGGTACTTCATATCTGATAGCCGAATATGATTAAAAACATGAACATGGTCATCTAATTACTTGTTGCCAAAAGCTGATGCCAGTTTGGTTAGAAAATACATCCAAGATGGTACTGAAAAATTCTCAGCATTACCAAGAAATCCTTCAACGTGATTTTTATTCAAATATATAAATAAAAAGACAAGAGGAAAAACTCTTCTTGGTTGATGCATTTCATAATCTGACGGACATTATCAAGGCAAAAGAGAACAAAAGCTAAGAATGATTTTTCCTCTTTTTTTTCCTTCATTTTGTTCTTTCACAGATATACTCTCTCTGAAAATAATTTACAAACACATTATATATATATATATATATATATATATATATATATATATATGGGGATAGTAGTCAAGGGGATAGTAGTTGTGGCTTGTGGGGGGCACAGTCCTATGGGTAAAGGAACTCGTATGAGTCCTATGGGTAAAGGAACTCGTATGAGTTCCACCATGGAATATGTGAGTGAGTGGCGCTATTTCAAGTCTGGTTTGATATTTCTTTGTCACCGAGGCCCGTTGGAACAGTTGGTATGACACTTGCTTGATAACCTAACTGATCGGGTTTCAATTCTCTGTAATGGATGCGCACTGCTGATGAGTCCCAAATATAGGACGAAACAACCGTCCAGTACTTTCTACATTCTGTTGAGGTTTCTTCTAGACTAGATGAATTACTTAATTATAATTATCAAATCCTCCTAATAATTTCTATCACATATATATATATATATATATATATATATATATATATATAAAATCAGGAAGACCAAATCTCAAGCTACCACTCTACCTAGGTTTCAACCAGTAGGTCTCCTCAGGCAGGTTGAATAAAAGATTTTAGTTGATTCCACCACCATTATATATAAACACCGAAAGTTGGGAGCAAAAGATGGAGAAGGGAAAAGGTGAAGGGGTTAAAAAAAAAACTATTTTTATCCAGGTTCATACATACACAATAAATATTTACTAAGGTGTCTGTATTTGGATAATACCTACAATCTTTCATTTAGCAGTTTGTCCTTGTTTGGGTATGTGGCAATCTTCAGTTTTTCTTCTTGGCATAGTTTACAGTAACTTCCTTGGACTCTGCCCACCTTCACTTTTTTGATGATCTTCCCCATTATGTGTGAAACTATACCATTAACTTCCTCAACCTCCAAACCCAATTTACTAGTTTTGTGTCATTTCTATGGCTCTCAAGCCTAAAAGAAGTAGTGTGATTGTAGTATCTACTGTTAAATAGGCTCTCTGTACAACTAATATATGTTTTATTAAAATTGTTGCAGTCACTGACACCCCGTGAACTCGGCTCTCCAATTAACAATTCCAAGTCATTATCCATTATGCCACTTCTAAGCTAACTTAACATGGTATTCCGAAGCAGTCACCCATCTAGATACAAACCTGGCTCAACACTGCTTAACTTCAGTGATCGTATGGAAACTGGTAGTTTCAACATAATATGGCCGTAAACTTAATGTATGTATTTATGTAATTTGTACATATGTTGCATTTAAGTTGCAATGGAAGTGCACATTTATTGAATGTTCACCTTAACTGGTAGAAGGAACCACCATACTGTCTTGTTTCATTCACTAGACAAGAACTTACTTCCTCAGTGAAATAGTAACAGATTTTTCTTGACAGAGAACCATGATAGCCTCCAGTTTCATTCAATACAATGACCATTATCAAATTCAAAAACAAGTATTGAATGTAGTCAAAAGAACATTAAAAGAAAAAACAAAAAAAATCAAAGGAATTACAATGTTCTTTGCTTGACTTTGTAGCCAAGAATAAGCAAATTTATTAATAAAGAAAAATGACCAAATTATGTTGCGAGAAAATTCACTGGCTACTAAGTTAAGACTACTCAATAAGTGCACTGAATAGCAATTCACTTTTTTTTTTACTGCCATGAACACAAAAGGCCCAGTTGCACACAGCTCGGCTGAACGCATACTGTGTGATTATTTTTACCTCACCTTATTTAAACTCAATTTGAATACAACAATATCGTTCTTTTTCTACTTGACAAAATAACACAGCTACTTCCAACATAAATTTGACCATTGTGCCAAATACGTCCGACAATAACTTCTCATCAATAAATCAAATGACTGCCGACTGCTGTTTAAGCAATATTGAATATAAGTAAGCAGGTGAGAGAAAAGTTGGCTACCATACCATTATAAAGGCAAGTAGGAATTCTTTGTTAAATCAGAGGCCATCATTTGGAGGCTGTTTAATTTGAAGAGTTGTTAATAATTACTCCATAGCAGGCACTTGGGTATTTACTTCTTTTTTTATGTTGACTAATTGATTCATTTTTAATGGTTTATCAACCCTTTGCGGGTTTACACTATTTACATAGTTCAGGTTATTGTCCCCATCTTTATTGCCATATTTATGACATTTCGGCCGTTGTACTCTCTAGCCTTCTTCAGGTGATATACATCGGAATTTCAAACCATTTATTTTGTCTACCAGGATAGATTGTCTTTTGTAGATTATTTAAAGAGAGGAAGTATTTTTTTGTGGGCCAGGGGAGGTAATAACAGATTAATCGATGGGGGAGAAGAGATGGATTCATACATTTCCCAAGGGTATTTGCTCATAAACAAATATAACAGACATGTAGAAAATTGAAATCGGCTTTTCAATAAATAATTCAGAGTTATTTTACATTACACTACCCACACTTACAGCATCTGGTATTCCCAAGCCTCCACCCATCTAGGTACTGACAAGGCTTGACATTGCTTAACATCCATGATTGCACAGGAACGTGTCTTCTTTATGTGCCATACCTCTTCAGGACATAGGCAATCAAGGGTCCCTGCAATTTTTTGTGCTTCCTTTGCTTATTTCCCCATAACCTTGTACTGCTATCCATTTACTAAAGCTCACTAAGTATGTTATTCTTTGTTTTCCTCTGTCTTTCTTTGCCTTCAATTTGTCCTCTGAGTATCAGATTTTCTAAGCCCTCTTTCCTCATTATGTTCCCAAGAAATTTCAACTATCTCTTTCTGATGCTAAGTATAACTTTCCTTTTTGTTTCTCTAAAACTTCATTGCTACTAACATATTTGGCTCATAGTATCCTCAGTATCCTTCTGTAGAACCACATTTTTGTTGCATCATATCTCTTCCCAATCCGAGCCATTATCCATTACACAAGCTGCACATCCAAGCTCACAGCACCTGGTATTCACAGGCCATCACTTATCTAGGTACTGGACAGGCTTGACATTGCTTAACTTTGAGCACCAATATTTAAATGTGATATGGTCACAACAAGAAAGCTCAACTAATTTCTTCAGAAGATGATTTAATAGGTTTGAGTTCAAAAAGAGCCAATTTATTTTTTCTTCATCCCCAAGCAAGGCAATAAAGCTACTGAGACACAAGAGGTTAGTGAGAGTGAAAGAAAGGACAATAAAAAAAACAGGATTCAAAAATACAGAACATGGTGACTGACATTACATTTAAATTTTTGATGATCATAGTTGACAGGAAAGCAAGAAGAGAGTTCCAGAGTGAAGAAGTGCAAGAGAAGAAACTATTAACATAGAACTTACAGTTACATCTAGCTATTTCAATAGTGAAATCATGAGACCTAGCTGCCAATCTAATACTATACTTAAATTCAGGAAGTCATGGTTTCATAGAGGAAAGGTTTTCAGGACAATTACCATAAAAAATACTGATATAAAAGGCACAGGTATAATTTTAAAAAATAAAATAAATGCCCCTCCCCCCATATCCATTCATACACATTATATAAATATAGTGTGTGTGTGCATAGAGGTGGGGTGCATTTATTTTATTTTTGTTATATATATATATATATATATATATATATATGTATGTATGTGCGTGTGTGTGTGTGTGTGTTACAGGGTGCAATAGGTAAATTGGCGCCATTTTATATTTTTAATTTCACACATGCACATTGTTTGCTTTTGTCAACTGCACAATATACTAGAGTCATTTGGGCACCGTCTTTGATAAAAAGCACCATGGCACAATTCACTCAGCTAGAAATTTGGAAATACCATGCTGTACTGCTTGGTATTCATGCCAGAAGCTCTAATACTAACCTTTCAGAGTTTTTAAATGTCAATCTGTGTATATTGCAGAACATTTGGAAAGAGTAGGATGAGTCTAATGGTGATTCCAAAGGTACGACAGCTCAGAAAACTCATTCTGATTGTTCTGATGAGAAAAGAAGTCACAAATTTGTTGGTGAGAGCTTCAGAATAAATGCCTAGGCCTACATCAAGTGCCTTGAGGAAGTAGTGCTGCCCTGGGTCAAGAGTTTTGCTGCTGAAAGACCATATGCCTGGCAACAGGACTCTTCACCATGTCACACAAGCAGGAGAACCCAGTCATGGATGTCAATATCTGCAACCACAACACCCCTTACATCTGGCCACCTAACTCTCCAGACTGCAACACCTTTAATTATTATATGTGGGGCGCAGTTGAGCGACTGACCAACAAAACTCTTTGCAACACCAAAGATGAACTGAAGGCAAGGATTATGGCAGCATTCAACTTAAACAAGGAGACTATCCAGAAGAGTTGTATGAGATTCCAAAGTCATCTGGAGGCCATGGTTGAGGCCAATGGCAATTTTATTGAATAAATTTACTCTTTAGCATTTCAAGATATTTTGTGTAATCTTGGGAAATATATCTGTTAAAATAAGATGTCAGTGTTATTTTCATTTTTGTGTAATTTAGATGACGATTTATCCATTGCAACCTGTTCATATATATCTATGATTCAACACTGAATTTTAGTTGTTTAGTACTTTGAAAAATAGTAGTTTCTATGACATGCAACTTATGGCTATCAATTCAAGAAGCAAAAAATCTGGCATTGTTTTGATTATCCATACATTTCATTTGCAACCAGATGCCTTTACTTTCACAGAGACACTTGTATAATTTGAGAGATTACATTAAATTTCTAATTTAATAATTTCAGTTTTATCTGAATGAATAACTGAATATTTTAACCATTGCCTCTCACTTTAAAAAGAAAAAAATGCCTTCATTGTGACTAAAACTCACAGACTTGATTGTTTGACATACATTTCTAGCCCTCGTGCCAGAGTCACCAAAGATTAACAATTCATAAATAAGCCATCCTGTTATAAAAAAAAGACTTGCATTGCAAACAATTGTTACTATGGTAAGTTGAAGTGTCATAATATACTACACAATTATGACCTTGTGCCAGACTATGATTCCATTACTGCAATGACTTTAATCATCACTAAGCATCCCACACATGTATATCTATACAAGACTGGGCTTAGTACATATAAGTAAATAGATGACAAGATGGAAAATTGTCTTCCTCCCCAAAAGAATGTCTTCAGATAAATTAACAGCTTTATTGATGGAATCAGTCTGCAATATGAAAAGAGAAAATGCAATAAATGTTGGCAACAGTTTCTATCAAAATGTTAAAAGGTACATCCAGCTTTTTAACAATTATTTTTTTATTTTTATTTCCAGTTTTTAATTATCACACATTCTATTGACATTAACTTGCAGTTGTATGAGGTATTATGTATATTATTTACATTATTCAGACTATTGTCCTCATCTTTGTCGCCATATTTATCACAACATTTCGACCGTTGTACACTCCGGCCTTCTTCAGGTGGTTGGAATGTTGAACTGAACTCTTTATTTCGCTCACTGGGGTAAATTGTTCTAGTTCCACGTGCTATGTTTAATGGATGTCAGTTATTAGTTATCTCCAGTTGATTCCCCAATCCAAGTTCTCCACTGGCTTAACCATGTATTGACCTCACACTCTTTGGATCCTGTCACTGGATCTAACTAACACCTTTATCCACTGTGCCATGTGTTCTTGAGGACATCTGGGTATGGATTTCAAGGTATTATAAACCTAATGTCTCAGCAACTATTTTTACCAGTGTTCATATTGCAATTTTTGCTGTTATCACTACATGTTTTTACCAGAGCTCATATTGCAACTTTTGTTGTTATTATTGCTTTTCTTTGGCACTCCTTATTACGGGTTCCCATATTGTATTCATTTCTATGCTTGGTCGGCTCAGGAGATTTTTGTGGCCTAGCTTATGTGCTGATTCCCTAAGTTTACAAATTTTCCAATGGTGTGCCTTGTCTATGATTTCAACCTGATCCCACAGAGGGTGGCGATCTCCCTGCTCTCTCCATATGTGGACAGCCACACCTGATTTTTTTCACTTCCCCTCATGTTACAGCTTTCTGGTGTTCTTGAAGCCTTACCTTAAGGGGGCGGCCTGTTTCCCCTTTATATTTCTTTCCACAGCTGCACGGGATAGCATGCACATGGTCTTTAGTCATGTTCTTCTCTATGTGGGGCCTTACTCAGGAGAGATATCTGTGAAGTGTCGTCAAGCTTTTGAAGGTTGTCCTGACATTATATGGACCGCAGATCCTTTGCATTTTCTCTAATAACCTCTTCACATAAGTTAGGCAGACTGTTTTCTGAGTGTTGTTATCCTCCTCTTGTACCCACCTATCCCAGTTTTTGGGGGCTGCTGCCATGTACCCAGGGTAATTGTTACATTGTAGGGCACTACTTATACTGACCAATTCTTTATCTAATTTCTCTGGGTCACCACTTATGACTTTTGCTCGAGGTTGTAAGCAGCCAAATGAAACAAATATGATGACAAAGATGAGGATAATAGTCCAAATAATGTAAATAATTTGCAATTGGTTTCATTTATTTAACAATATATCAACTCTTGTGGAATTATTTAATAACAAAATCTCGAGTCAGAAAATAAACATGGGTACAGTTTATAACTGAGGAGTCAAACAGTAAACATTGGTCTGATTTACACTTGAGGAGTCAAATAGTAAACATAGGTTTGGTTTATACTGGAGGAGTCAAATGGTAAACATAGGTTTGGCTTATACTGGAGGAGTCAAATGGTGAACATAGGTTTGGCTTATACTGGAGGAGTCAAATGGTAAACATAGGTTTGGTTTATACTGGAGGAGTCAAATGGTAAACATAGATTTGGCTTATACTGGAGGAGTCAAATGGTGAACATAGATTTGGCTTATACTGGAGGAGTCAAATGGTGAACATAGGTTTGGCTTATACTGGAGGAGTCAAAATGTAAACATAGCTCTGGTTTATACTTGAAGCAATGAGTAAACATTAGTCTAGTTTCAAGCATCTACCCAGAAGGTGACACAGTTTTTGTTTTTTAGGGTGCGGAGTGAAGACATCTTACCAATCTAAAATGGATGCAGTCAGCAAATTCTAGGACTAATAGTACTTTTTTTTAAGAAAGGAGATATGTTGTATGATACTGGATGTAAATTTACCATAAAGTTTTCTGAGATACACTTTCAATACATTTTTGTCAAAATAAGTATTTCTCTTTTAAGTCAATTTCAGTCGCGAAATGACTACTCACAACAAACATACAACATTTTGACCCTAACATTCGGCGATTGCAACCCCATAAGGATGTCAAATATAATCATAGGTACCTAAAAATACTTACAAATGTAAAATAAAAGCGTTATCATAAAATAAAATTAGAATAATATTAGTTTGGTGCAAAAATAATGACGGTTTTTGACGTAATTTTTAACATCAAAAACCTTCATTATTTTTGCACCAACCTAATATTTAAAACCATCTTTTTTAATAAAAGTAGGAAACACGGGCCGTAATGAAATTGGAGAGGTGCAATTTATAGGGTATGATTATCAAACAAGGAGTGCATATTTTGCATGAGTAGAAGCATTTTCCCACAATTTTAGGAGTGCATATTATTGATGAAGGCATATTATACATGGGGAATTACGTTAATTCAAATTTTTCTCTATTAGAAAGGTTGAAAACATAAGATACCCACAAGGCAATTTATGTCTTTTGCTTTTCTTTATAAGTTCCAAATTTTAAAACATTTGTTAACTGCATTATTTCAAATGAAACTTGGCAGACTTTTGAATAGGTTGGAAATCTGGCATTGGCTGCTTTCGCAACTGAGTCTGTTTTCAAAGCACATCCATTAAAAGACTAACACAGGGAGATACATAAATGTGTGGAATGATGTACAAGATAGAGATAAATGGACGGCCATAGTTATAGACACAAATACACACAGTCTCTCATGAAAATAGTTATTCAGAAAAGAAGCCAACAAATTTTAGGCATTTTGATAGGGTTAGGAAAGAGAGAACTTTTGCCCAAGACCTTGGCACATCTTGAGGCAATTTACTTTAGAAATTAAAGAGATATGTTGAACACTGACCAGGATGCTTATATGTATTCAATGGACAATGGTCACTCTGATCAAAACCAAACACACAAAACAGGTTGCACTATCATTTTTTCCCCTTTCTCTTTTTTCTCTTTGCTGTCCCTCTTTTTCAAAAATCTCTGCTGCTATAAAAGCTCCAAATGTTAGAAAATAAAACAAAGAACTTTAATTCATGACTTCTGATCAGATAGTGATATGAGTGTATACAAAGTGAGACAAGATTGTGAATTTGATTTACAATACCAAATAATGAAATCCAGTTTCAAAGATGGAAAGAGTTCTTTTGATACAAGAAAAAAAAATCTAAAACAAGTCAAAATTAATTATTACCCAGTGATTTACTCAAACTACTGTCCTCATTTTGGCAACATGTTTTGGCAACTGTACCCTCCAGATTTCTTCAGGTGTCTGTTAGAGTTGGTAATCTTCCAAGTATTTTGAACTGAATCCTTTCACATAATTAGTGATAAGGCAACTGAAATATCAGCACATATGATATGGCTCTCATAATCTCCTCAGTAGGCCTAGCATAAAAATGAACACCATACCTTTAAGAAAGATTATTAGGCTCAAAACTCAAAAATTCCCTCACCTAATTAGTGTTAGTGTAAAATAATCTGTCCCCAAGTCACATGACCAAGTGGATAAAAGCATTAGTTAAAGTAATACAGTGACTTCACCCAAAAAGTTGTGAGTTCAATACCTGGCCACAGGATAGGTGAACGAAAACTTGAAGTGTTGAGTTACTAAAGGGAATTAACTGAAACTGAGATATCTAGAAAAGGCATGGCATGTGGAACTAGAATAATCTATATGAGTGGAATAAAAGGGATCAGTTTGAAATACCAATGTATATCACCTGAAGAAGGCAAGAGCATACAGCACCCGAAATATTGTGAATATGACAATGTAAATAGTGTGAATAAAAAAAATAATTAGTTCACAAGTCATATTCTTGAGTTCAGTTGAAGAGGCAGAAAAATGATACTAGATTTGAGGCTCTAAATTGTTTAAGGAATGAAAGTATGGTTTAAGTTAAGCAAGTTACTTGGTATTCAAGAGTTCAATCCCTGGATTGGGTTGTGCAAAACATCAAGAACAAATCACATCCTTCAGAAGAAGAGACAATAAAAATCACAGAGACAAAAAGACTTAACAGAATCAACTGATATGAAATATCCTCTGACATAGACAATGGAATGGTAATAGTAATACCAGAAGAAGGCTGGAGAGTAGTGGGGGCAAAACAATGTAAAAATAACAACTATGGTGGGGGACATTGTTCCAAGCAAATCCATGTATAATAATGATAATTCCTTGTCTCAAAAATTCAGACAAAAAAATTTCAATAAACTGACCAGATGTTCAGTTAATGATTCCACAAACATTTCTTACAAGTATCTTTGTCAACTGATTATTTAGTTGACTATCTGCATCTTTGTTGTTTTGATAACTATATTTTGGCTTATACATACACTAGATTTTTTTTTTCAATAAAATTAGTTAAAATAAATGTTCCTAGTGACATCTAGGAATCAATACAAAAGGAACAGCTTTTTGACAATCAATAATTTTTTTCCTGTGATCATATTTTCATGTGAACACATTTAAGAGTTTGTCTTTGTCTGTTAATTCTTCTTGTCAGATTGTCCCTATCTTCCCTATATTATAATCAATAAAAAATGAATAAAAATCACCATTTTTAACAATTTTCTTTTTAAAATGTCTGCTTCCTAGTCACCTTCAAAAATACGTTTATCAAGAATAATTCAGACGAGAATCCTTATCTTAGTTGTTTTGGTCTAATTAAAAAAAAATGGGTTCTCCAGCTTTCTTTGCATCTAATCTTAAAACACAAACTGATT
>OZ010589.1:82364987-82425898 GCA_963932145.1 Acanthosepion lycidas | reverse complement strand
CATTCCAGGTTTTCTATCAGGATTTACTTCCATAGAATTTTTCATGTTCAGATAGAGTGAAGTAGCAGAGGTTTGAATTCAAAGTTTTTCTTTTTTCTAAACCAGCTCCCAAACAATGCTAGAAAGCCCAATCTACCCTTTTAGATATTTATTTAATATTTTTCCAAAAATGTGTTAAAGTTTAACCGATATTTGGAAAAATATGCATTAATTCCTTTTCCAAAGACATTAATGTAAAATGAACAAAACAGCCACAGGCAAGATTTGAAATTGGCTCAATGATTCCACTTTCCACATTGATAACTATTATGCCACCTACATATACATATCTGCAGAAGGTTAAAAATCCCTACTGGATATTTTATAGAACTAGGGAGAGTCAAAAATATACATCGGCTGAATAGTAGGGATAAAAACAGCAACTATGAGACATGTTTGCATTTTTTTTTTTTTTTTGAAGTAATGACAATTACTTAGAAGTTCAAATAATGAAGAAGGTTGAAGAACATTTTGGCTAAAATGTAGCAGTTAATGCATCAAGGATGTCAATGTCATACTGAATCCTGTATGGAATAAGAGCTTAGTTAAAAAATTTTAGCCAATTATTTACACTTAAATATTTAGCATATTGATAAATGCTTTAAAAATAAAGATGTTTTACAACTTAAACTTAGTAGTTATCAACTCAGCGAAAAAAAATTTGATATTTCTTAAATTTTATACTTCATTTAATATTTCCCTTAATTCCTGGTCATGGACAAATGTCTATCTTTCTGATTTCTAAAGGAGTTCTTGGACTGCAAAGGAAATATTTGTCACAGATTACTTCCATAATGCAGAGAACAAATCCCTGTAAGTTCAGACTCAAATATCAGGGGCAGAAAGAAATGCCGAAAACTCAATTCGCAGGTACTATCTCACAAATCCCAATGCACGTAACCAGTCAGAAAAATAACTCACTCTCCGATGAACGCGGTAGCCAAAATACACCAATTTTTGTCCCCAATTCGAGAACATCAACTGCTTTTATTGGCCAAGCATTTTTTCCATTCCTTGACAACTGAGAGAAGATGCCCAATTTTTGCATATCAAAATACATTTACAGCGACTCTTGCAACGGACTTGTTTTTAATTTACATATTCCATCTTCAATATGTCATGTGGAATATGTGCCCATTTTTTTAATAAGTAATTTTCTTTTTCACCATATTTTCCATCGTAGGATACACGTGACACAGTGTCGCTTGGTTTGACAAGGTAAGTCGCCGTTTTCTTTGCTATAATTTCTAATGCATTTCTATAGTGAATAATTTTTACCTCATACATATAACAGTCCTCTTACCAATATACATCGAAACATAAACAATAGTGAACCTTGTGATGAGGAAATTAAGAAAGTAATTAAAAAAACTGTTACACTATCAAGCCATTAGTCTCTTTGGAGTCATCAGCAAAATCTATAATCAACAAGGTTGTTGAACACCTTAACAGTGACAACTAGTATGGATTTTGCTTTACTAGTTCCATAGCTGATGTCTTAAGTGTCGCTAAATACAGAATCAGCAAGGTGCTAAACAATTAATCATGACGACCATTGTTTTAGACATATCAAAAGCCTTTGACATTTGACAAAGTGTAGCATCAGAGGTTGCTACATAAATTCTCCAGCTCTGTAATCTCTGGAAAGGGTCTCTCAAATATCAAATTTTTCCAGACAGACAAATCCATGAAGGTCATTAACAGCCAGTCATTGGGAGCACATGAGATCATTGCCGGCATTCTTTTTGGCTCTGCCATCTTTCTGTTCTATATTAATGATCTGCCTAAGAATATACTTCGATCTATGCAGAGATACAGGGATGCTACTAAACATCTGGGTGACCAGAAGCTGAGAGATCTCTCCCCTTTACTGAGCCTTGGTGGCTTGAAGTGGGAAGGATTGGCTTGTAAAATTCAATATGTACAAACTACTAACATTTCGCCATTACTGAGCAGACCTCAAACTTTCACATATCATATTGGATGAGTGTTCTCTCAAGGAGGCTTCTTACCTTGAATACCTATTGGGATGCAAGCTCACCCCAGACCTCATGGAATTCAGATATATGACCTATGTTAGAAAAAGGGTTAGTTACTTATTGTGCACTAGTAAGTAAGTATCTGACTCCACTTGCTATACTCTATGTTTACAAAGATTATTGCTACCATATCTGTGGTAGAGTTTCTCAGCCTTGTCTTGATAGAGTTCAAAGCCAGCTATACAGCCTTGAGGTTAATTAATCTTTCTTACAGACAAAACATCACAAGTCTCTCACTACATTATTGCTATTCCACCAGTCCTGATCTTTGCAGCTGGAACCTGCGACACTTACACCACATACACTGGGATGAATCATCCACATTCTCTTTGTATTTCCTTAGTAAGAAAGAAATTGTATTCAGACAGTTTCATCCCAATAATTGTCGCTTTGGTGGAACAGACTCCTGACAGTATGTTTTCCCTGGTCACTATTCTAAACCTCTTCAAATCTTGGGTTGACCATTGTCTTTCCTACATAACCCTATAAACTACACTTTTTGCCTTCTCTTATGTTCATATAGTAACCCTCTACCTTTAGTGGCTCTTGGATCTTGTATTGAGTCAACATTAGTAACAAAAAAAAAAAAATGAATATAACATTTGCTAATTCTGTGAGAAAAAAAAAGGAAATTGGTTTTGAACTCTATCAAGGCAATATGATAGAGCATAGACATAGAAATCAAAATTACATAGTGCTGAAAATCTCTTAGTTCAACCAAGAGGGATTTCTTCCCCTTAAAAGATTCTGATGTTTAGTGATTGGTTCAAATTCTGGAAAGTGCATTGAGCTGAAAACTTTTCAGCACATCATCATATGTGTGTGTGTGTGTGTGTGTGTGTGTGTGTGTGTGTGTGTGTGTGTATACATACATACATACATACATACATATATTATTAAATATAAAAGACAATGAATGTCTATAATATTTGATCATGAACCATTCTAAATTTTGTATAGTTACTTTAATTTCGGGCAAAAATACAAGGTAACCAAAAAAGTTTTGTCTGTTTTTAAAGGAAAAAAAGAAAATGCTTCACATTATGTGTAACTTATATTTAGTCTTCGAAGTAATCTCCATCGGCATCCAGCACCTTCTGCCAACGTATCTCCAGCTGTTCAATGCCCTTGCGGTAGAACTCTGGGGGGGGGGGTTGACGCAAAGAAGTCCATAAGGGCTTTGCGCAAGTCTGCTTCATTGGTGAAGGATTTCCCATGAAGATGATTATCCAGGGAGTGGAAGAGGTGGTAATCGGATTGCGCACTTCAGGTGAATAAGGTGGATGGCACAAAGTCTCCCACCCAAGTTGCTGTATGGTATCCCTGACCACTCGCCTGGCATTGTCATGGAGGAAAAGCACACCTTTGCGATTCACCAGTGCTGGCACCTTCTGGCACAATGCCTGTTGCACACGTTTCAATTGCTGCGAGTATAGGTCTCCAGGGACCATTTGGCCCGTTGGTAGCAGTTCATAATGAACCACTTGACGACCTGTCCACCAGACACAAATCTTGCGTGGGTGCATAGGCGGTCTTGCGGTGTGAGGGACAGCATCCTGAGGAGACAACCAATGTCTGGAATGCTTGGGAGTTTCATACAGAACCCACTTTTCATCGTTGGTAAGCACTCGAATGAATAAGGATGCCATACGGTGGCGAGAAAGCAGCGATACGCAGACTGCCACTCGTTGTCCCTAGTGGACCTCCAACAGCATTTGCAGAACCCACTTGCTCAGTTTGTATGTCTTACCTAAGCGGTTCAGGAATGGCCGCCTTCAGGACTCCGTCATTCAAGACCTGTGGTTGTCCACTGTGAGGCTCGTCATGGAGACAAATCTCCCGACTTGAATTTTTGAAACCAACGCCTTGCAGTACGTTCATCCACAGCACTATCCCCAAACGCTTGACATATGCGGCGACTTGATGCAGCTGCTGATAAGCCCACTTTGAAGTCGTAAAGCAAACAGCCCCGAATGAGATCTCTAGACACTTTCATCCCTCTCACAGCTGCCTGGCTTATAACTGATGGTCGAGCACAGTGCGCGTGTTTTTTATAATGTCTGATGTTCCTACTTCTGGCTGTCCGAATTTGAAAACAATTGCTACATGCATTTTGTATATATTTCAACTTCATTCAATGACTAATCAAAAAACAGACAGAACTTTTTCGGTTACCATATAAAAACAAAAATTGTCCAACATTTGGATATTTATTATGCTGTTTGTTCCTTGATTTAAGCTTTTGGCTCATGTGAGCCATCTTCAGAGTGGTTATATGGACATATATATATTATTTCCCCCAAGATTAAACCAATTATACAAAGTTTAGAACGGCTTATGATCAAACATAATAACCATTCATTGTCTGTTATATTTATGTTTGAATAATGATCTGCTGGCCCAATAAACTATATATATATATATATATATATATATATATATATATATATATGTATGTGTGTGTGTGTGTGTGTGATATATATATATATATATATGTATGTGTGTGTGTGTGTGTGTGTGATATATATATATATATGTATGTGTGTGTGTGTGTGATATATATATATATATATATATATATGTGTGTGTGTGTGTGTGAGATATATATGTGTGTGTGTGTGTGTGAGATATATATATGTGTGTGTGTGTGTGTGAGATATATATATATGTGTGTGTGATATATATATATATATATATATATGTATGTGTGTGTATGTGTGTGTGTCTTTTGCTTTTTACAGCTTATCAACCTTTTGCGGTTTAATTAAAATCATAAAATATTTTTAGATTTTAAGAATTTTTTTCAGAGATAATAATGATTTGACTGATAAAAGTCCTACTAATTAAACCCTAGCTGGGGGAGGAAAGGTGGATTCATAGCTTTCCCAAGGGTATTTGCCAATAAGTAAATATAATGAACTCAGCTGTAATTGGAATTCAGCTCTCCAATTTCAAATTCCAGCCCGTTATCCATTACACCACCCACCCATCCAAGATTACAGCACTTGGTATTCTTAAGTAGTCAGCCATCTAAGCACTGACCAGGTTCAATGATCACCAAAATTGCTTAATTTTGGTGATCATATGAGAACCATTGTTTCAATGTGATTTTGCCATAAACTGTGTTTACTGAGAGAAATTAAAAAACCTTAATCCAAGCTTATTGCTCATTGCCATGGTAAATCCGTGTTTTGATAATCCTTGTTGAGAGTGAAACATCAGCAAATAAAGAAGAAATATAGACATCACCAGAGTCAATAAAATATTTTATATATCCTACCTGTAATATCATGATTAATTCAAAACAAAGATTTTGCTGATGACTATAGAATTCTATGATTTACTTATGAAAACCCGACATAAAGCAAATAAGACAAGATTTCATGACAATAGCATATAAAAAAGGTTAAAAATTCTATCAAAAACCAATCAAGTAAATTGACTAAGACTATAGTTGTACCAACAGCTGCAGGTTAAAGTTTAATGGTGACTACAAGATATACAATTTAGTACTTCGATGCTCTTGACAAGGTCAGACTTAATAACCTTAACTGACCTCCAAATGTAAATAATGATTTCTAAAGAAAAGCAATCTCTGCCCACAACAGCAAGTCTTGTACTCAAAAATCCACAATACCCAAGTGGTTATTAACAGCTGAGACAACAGCTGTAACTTGGGCGTACAAAGGGAAGCAATTGAGAGAGAAAATAAAGCCATCTGGTCGAGAGACCCCTACTAAGTTGTGTTCACCGAAGGCAAGTTGGTGTTATAATAGTGTCGGCCCTGAAACAATATCAAAAGTCAAGCAAATGGTTATGGGTGTCTAACAGGTTTATTCTTTATTATTGTTACATTTTGATTGTCTATTATCATTTACTTGTGTAGGATACATTGAAAATTATCATAACATAGTTGAGATGTAGCTCTACAGATGAATACATCATGTTTGGTCATCAAAAATGTCTGACTTCTTTTTTTTTTTTCTTTTTTTTTTTTTTTTTTTGCATTCATTGTGGATGACCATGGATTTCTCTCCAAGTTTTTTTGCTTTAAACTGATTTTCTTCTTTTTTTTTTTATATATTTTCTGAATTTCCAAAAAAGATGTAGTTTTGAACATGAAGTTAATTTTTGTTGGTTTGGGGTGGATTTGATTGTAAACTAAAAATAAAGCTAAAATAAAGAAATCAAGGTCACAAATCTAATTCCAGGTGCCATTAAAGGACATTTAAGCTAATGATCAAACCTATAGATAGATGAAAACAATCTTAGGTAGATAGTTGAGATCAAACATGGATCAGAATCTAACAGAATAATAAGATAAAGAACGCTATGCATTATCATCTGATTCTCACATAGAAAAACTTGAATTTTTATATGCTTACATAGCAATATTTATGATTTTACAGGTAGCCTTGGAATCTGTTAATTTCTTGAAACATTGGATGGATGTGTCATCTCTCCTTAATTTGGAACGAAACAAATTATACTAACTTTGGTTTAAAGTGTTGAATGAAACATGACTGACCAACGAAATTCAAACAACAGTAAAAAATATCAGAACTTCTTTCATCTTTTTCTCCATATCATTCCCTGAAGAAGCTTCAATGAAAATGAAACATGTTAGATTGATAAGCATTTCTTAATTGTTCTTTATTTTATCACAGATAGATGAGAAGGAGGATAGATATACAGATGGGAAGAAGGACAGATAGATAAATAGAAAGAATAGATAGAAAGAAAGAATGAAGGATGGAAAGAAAGAGAAAGAAAGAAAAAAAGAAAGAGAAATAGATAGGAAGAAAGAATGAAGGATGGAAAGAAAGAAAGAAAGAAAGAAAGAAAGAAGGATAGATAGGAAGATAGAAGGATACATAGATAGGAAGAAAAATAGGAAAATGGATAGAAAGAAAGGATAGACAGAAACAAGAAAAGATTTATAAGATCAAACTTAGTTTGAATTCTGAATTCACCTATTTCTATTCACTTCAGACAAATACGCTTGGATAAGTCACGGATCCTTTTTCTCTTTCTTGTCTCATCAACAGCTATCTTAATGAAATATTTTTTACATGATCTTGCTACAGTACTTAACTACCAATCGCAGTTCAAATAATGTCAAATTTAACAATAACTGATGAGAATATATGTATACCATGAATAAAATAATAATAATAGTAATGTTATGTATCAATCGATGGAAACAGAGTTTCTGCCAATAAAGTGCATGCTTAATAGTAATCTAGAGCAATAATTATTAAATCAAAAGTAATCTAAATTCAAAATACTTATTGGAGGTCGATTCGAAGTTTTGTGTCAGGATTTGGATAATGATGAATGAGAAATTATGAAATTCTAAGGTAAGTTTCAATAACTATTGTGAACTTAGATTACTTTAATTAATTACTTTCAATAATTATTTATTTTCTGCTTTCTGTAAAAAGTCTATATTTATTTACTTCTCATCTTGTCTTGGAGTCATTTTGGTCATGTGAGAGTACAAATAAATTCAACTCCAAATATTTTTATGGTTTAAGATATTTCAAGCAAAATGTTTGAAAAAAGAAAAAAAAAAATATATATATATATATATATATATTTCAAACATCTGTCTAAATGATTGGATTTCTCTGTATCCTTGGAAACAACAAATTATGAATTGTATGTGGATTTAAAACTCAGTAAATTTTAAAAAAATAAGTTATTCCTAACTTCACTTGAGGATGAAACAGAAGTAATGCTTTTAATTTAATTATATAATTAAATTTGAAGTTTTTAGCTTCGATTTTTGAAACATGGTAATTCCTGTGTAGCGAAGAAACCATATTTTAAATCAGTTAATTTATAATATTTATGCTCTGTAAATTTACATTGAGCATTGTTTTGTAAAAATAAAAAAGAGGGCCAGATTATATATCTTACTGTTCTTTCTTTTTATTATAATATATATATATATATATATATATATATATATATATATATTTCTTCTTTCACCCTTAACCCAAGAAGGAGTCATTGGGGTACTGACATGCTGAATTGTCCAAATACTTTGTCTCCATGAATGGTTTCTTGGTGTGCCCATCATGTGATGTGTTTTGGCATTTTAGTCTGGTGGGGTCCATCCGTCTACATGTCAAGCCACAGCCATTGTCCTCCAACTTGGTTGCAAAAATATGGCTACTGTAGTTAAGCTGAGGAACCATTCCATCTCTGCCAGTGACCTGCATTGAGGAGGTCCTTCACCCACTCACATTAGTTTAGCCGACAGGCTGAAATGGTTTACCAGGGCATTGCAACTTGAAGCCATCACTTGAGAGATTTAGGAGATGGTTGACAACCAGTGATTCCCGTTCACCCAAAAGTGCAATGTACCAGACATCAACATTACTACCTCTATCCAAAGTCCTCTATGCCCCCCCACACACACATTTACATATATATATAATATATATATATATATTGGGGCTCATGTGAGCTGAAAGATTAGATCAAGGAACAGCTTAATAAAAAATATCCAAATGTTGGACAATTTTTGTCTTTATTTTCTCCCGAAATTAAAGCAAATATACAGAGTTTAGAATGGCTCATGATCAAAATAAATATATATATATATATATATATATATATAAATTATGAATTTTTTTATATATAATTGTAGTGATAAAATAATTAGTATTTGTTTATATGCATGTATGTATGCTTATATATATTAAGTCAGAATAAAATTTTGTATCATTTCTATAGTCAGTTTCAAAAATAATATTGAGATATTTATATCTACATTTATTCAACCATATATGTGTCATTTTTTTCCCTGTATGTCACCATCTTGAAGGTAGAATCCTGATTCCACCTTCCAGAACTTGGCATCTTTCTGGGTGCTGAACTTGTGTGTTATTTACAGAGAACACCATTTCTCCTATGATCACCAAAGGTAAGCAATATCAAACTTGGTCACTACCAAGATGGTACCCAGTACTGTAAGCTTAGATGAGTGGGTGGTGTAATGGATAATGATTCATAATTGAAAATCATCAAGCCAAGTTCCAATACCAGTCTGGTTCATTATATTCACTTATGTACAAATACGCTTGAGAAAGGTACAAATTCACCCCCTTATCCTACTCAGCTATGAGTTAATTAGTAGGATTTGTATCAATAAATCATTATCTTCCACCAAAAATTCTTGAAATCTAAAAATATTTTCTGGCTTTAAATAACCTGCAAAAGTTTGATAAACCATAAAAATCAGTCAGTCAGTCAATCTAAAGAACTAAAAGTTCTTCCCATTGAGAGAATTTGGTTGGGAAATAAATAAGGAATAATCTGAAGATGACACTCTTCTAATGGGCCAATTTTAGACACTTTTCAACAACAGTTGTCTTTAAATGTTCTATTTGGGAACACTGAATTCAACTGTTTTTTGCTCCACATCGTTGAAAACAATCCATTTTTCTTTACCTATAATCTTTCTTTACATTTATTGTTTTACATTTGAACAAAAAGTTGCAGGAGGAAATATGGTCCATTAAATTTTTTTCTGATAATTGTTTTCAAATAGATTATAGTGCTTATAAGAGATTTAAGGTGAATTGCTGATGTCCTATATCATGTGGTCTGGATAAGGATTTCGAGTTGGTCATTATTAAGGATTGCATTTACACAAGGTTTTAACAAAAAGTTCTGAGAATTTGAACTGTGCACTCAAAAACCAAATCTAGTATAGACTTTTGCCATAACCTTTTGTGTGCAGTCATCTTTATGAGTCAGAGTGTAAATGGCAAGTAAATTGAGGGGCCACTTTTCTTGGTTATAAACACTTTTCAAGATTGTGTTTTTATGGTTCAGTGGTTTTTTATCCCTGTCTGAAATTGCAGATTTTAAAAATCAAATAATTTACATTAAACTTTGCAAAAAACACTGCTGAAGACAAACAAATTCTTCAAGAGTTTGGCATTAATTCTTTGAACCAGAGTCAAACTTGACCTGGAAGAAAATGCTTCATTCATGTATGTCACCCAAGTTTAGTGTCATGAATGAACATCTATGGATAAAGAATTGGAAAGTATTGTTGAAATAGATGAAACAAACAATTAATTCTGATCAGAGGTGTATATGACTATTCAATACATTTCAGTGTACTCTTTGAATAGGAGATAGTTATATAATATATACCAAAACTAGTGAGTGATGATAAAAAAACATGGCATTGCTGCTAACAGGAAATTCAGAAATCAAACTATATATATATATATATATATATATATATATATAGTGCAGGTAATAGATCCATTGGTATATAATCCAGGTGGATCCTAATAATATCAAATATTAGAATGGATCCCACAAAGAGAGCTCAATATATTTATAACAGAGCATATAAATTACACAGTGAAAAAAAAAATTACCTCATTTGGGTATAGATCTATTTCAACCAATGTTAATAGCGTTGGTTGAAATAGATCTATACCCAAATGAGGTAATTTCAAATTTATTTTGCTGTGTAATTAATATATATATATATATATATATATATATATATATATATATATATATATATGTGTGTGTGTGTGTGTATGTGTGTGTGTGTGTGTGTGCACAGAGATGAGAACAACCTTAGATAAAGAGAGAGAGAAAGAGGAACAAGCTCAAAAAAGTATAAAGAGATGGAAACAAGCTAAGAGACACAGAGAGAGATAGTGACAGATCAAGATATATATATAGAGAGACAGAAACAGAGACCAAAATACATAGATAGGAAGAAATAGACTGAAATATATACAAGGTGCGATGGGTAAATTGTCACCCTTTTATGTTTTTAATTTCATGCATGTGCATTGTTTATTTATGATTTTGTTGACTGCACAGTATAGTAGTATCAGTTGGGCACCATCTGTGAGAAAAAGAGTACCATGACGCAATTCAATTCACCAGGAATTTTAAAACGGCATGCTGTACTACTTGGCATTTGTGCAAGAAGCTCCAATACAAACATTTCTGAGAGTTTGGGTGTCACTCACAGTACAGAAGATTTGGAACGAGTTGGATGAGTGTAATGGTGATGATGAAGGTGTTTGGAGTGATCATTAGTGACGACAATATTATGCCTCCATTCATCTACTCACAGGGCTTCAGACTCAATACGGAGGCCTATATCAAATGCCTTGAGGAAGTAATGCTGCCCTGAGTCAAAAGAGTTGCTACTGAAAGACCATATGTTTGACAACAGGACTTTGCACCATACCACACAAACAAGAGAACCCAGTCATGGCTGTCAGACAATTTCTGCAACCACATCACCTCTTACATCTGGCCACCTAACTCCACAGACTGCAACCTTGTTGATTATTATGTGTGGGGTGCAGTTGAGCAAGAGACCAACAAAACTCCTTGTAACACCAAGGATTATGGCAGCTTACATCAAGTCCTAAAGAGTTGCAGGAGATTCCAAAGTCATACAGGAAGCGATGGGTAAATCGTTGCTATTTTATATTTTTTTATTTTGTGCATGCAGATTGTTTTGATTTTGTCAATTGCACAGTTTAGTAAGCATCACTTTAACATTATCTGTGCTAAAATGAGCATCACATCACCCCTTACATCTAACCACCTAACTCCCCAGATTGACCCCTTCATTATTGTTATTGGGCAAGAGACCAACAAAACTCTATTTAACATCAAACATGAACTGAAGACAAGGATTATGGCAGCTTTCACCAACTTAAACAAGGAAACTGTCCAGAAAAGATGCAGGTTGAAGCCAATGATGATTTTATTAAATAGGTTTACTCTTTAGTATTTAAAGTTATTTTCGTGTAATTTTGATAAATATATCTGTTAAAATAAGATGTTAGTGTTATTTTCATTTTTGTAAAATCTAGATGACAATTTATCCATTGCACCCTTGACAGAAACAGGCTGAAATAGATTGATAATTGATTACGACTAAAGCCATAACAAGTAATAATAATCAGAGACAAATCAGATGTCAACAAATCAGATGTCAACAAATCTGGTCAAAAGATACCCACTGAGTTTTCAACAACAAGTAATCAATGTTAAGTTTTCTTTTTCATACTCTTTTTTTTGTATTTTGTATTTATTTGTGCACATGAGTTGCCATCCAAAGGATTAACCATGAGGATTCTTTACACTTTGGCCCATTTCCTTCACTGAGGTGTTTTTTAAGAGGCTCAGAGAGAAATTTGCCAAGTGGGAAAACTATCATTGGCCTCCCCGCTTTAGCAACACAGCACACACTTCTAAGTCCACCTCTATACATCGATCACTGTTGACAGATCCGGACTTTCAAAAATAAAAAACTGTGACAATCATTCAAGGAGCATAGCTTGTTTCTAAAGTTAGAGGAAGAGAACGCAGACAAAAGGCAGTCTAACATAGACAAAATAATTATAAATACATTCTACATTTTTATTGTTTAATTAAAATCAAAGCATAAGGAAGATATAGTTTTAAAGGAAGTACATGATTGTTACAATAGAATTAACATGTCACAAACATTTTTACTACCTGGCATTACTGTGTGTCAAACCTGTGCCAACTGCCTAAATTTTATGTTCTATTTCATAGTGTTGCTAAGTATGAAACTTACAGATCACAGAGATTATGACATATAATAAAAAACAAAAAAAAATGAAACTCCACATGATGGTCCATCCTCATTGAGGAGTTTATGACATCACATTTTATTTGTTTAGCCAGCTGCTAGCAGTCAACAAAGCAACACAGGAGACTGAGCAATTAGTTCAAAATACTAGGGGATTGGTCACATAAAGTAATAAGTCTAGAAAGTTTTGTCATGGCCATGTAATAAAGAATACCAATGCATAGAAAAATGAGAATCAGCTATTCAAAAAAATGTGCCCTTCTTGAAGAAAGTACTCAGGGGTTGCTCTCTCACATGAGCTATACTATTGAATCATTCTCTGTCTGTCTGATTCATTTGATTTGATACTTATGTATATATCATCAGGCCAGACGACTGCATTTAAGCATGAAACAGGCAATCACCTGTGGGTTTTGAATTAGATATCAATTTTTATATTAGGTTGGTGCAAAAATAATGTCGTTTTCTCACATAGTAACATATGTGAGAAAACGACATAATTTTTGTACCAACCTAATATTTACATACATTCTATGCTTGATATTGATTGTATTAACCCTGGCCACTCATATTCAAGGACACCCATGTATTAAGGTGGCTAGCCAGTCCTTATTGCAGGCATTTGCTCAGACACATCTGTGTTTGTTCAACACCCACAGAACCCACCTGAGGTTGATACTGCAACTATACTGAGCAGACCTTATTTACAGTTTCTGGGAAAGAGCATGTTATCTAGTGTGATCAACAACCTGATTAAGGCTAGCACGCTCAAACCCTCAGTCATTATGACTTGTGACTTTGTGCTAGCACAGCTATCGATGACACCCAAGGGTACCATCTACAATTTTTCACTCACAAGGCTTGGGTTAACCTGTGGTATGGTTTTCAGGCCCTTTCCAAAAGATTGCCCCCTCTAGACTGATAACAACAGGAAGTCTCCTTCCTGACAAATCAACCATGGTGAAATTTGAACCTGGATCTCATGTTCAGACAGCAAACATTTTAACCACTTGGCTACGTGCCTATATTTTCTCGTGTGTGTGAATGTGCATATATATATATATATATATATATATATATATATTATTATATATGTTAAGATATTTGTTATATTTATACGTTCTTTTTATAGATACAAATATTTAAGTAAATGCTCTGTTTATGATAAACAGTATTAACAACATTACTGGCCTGAATGTCCGAGAAATTTTCATAGAAAATATGCTTCCTCAGACAGGAAATGAACCTGTCTCCTATTGTCAGACTTTGTCCATTTCATAATATGTGACGTCAATTGTTTACATTTGGATACACATTGAGCAGATATGAATGTACAAGAGAAAATTATGGAGAATTGTTGTTTAAAAACAGTAAAATCGACCTTGCTAACCAAAACACTCCTCTGTGGCTCAATTGGTAAAAGCACATCAGGCTATATGACAGTTCAGAACAGGATACAAGTTTGATTCCTCTCAGAGGATGCATATTTTTTATGAAAATTTCTCAAACATTCAGGCTGGTGAATGTCATCAATACTGTTAATTATAAACAGAGCATTTACTTAAATATTTGTATCTAAAAAAAAAGAATGTATAAACATAAAAACGTCTTAAAATCATTGTTGGACTTTGTCCATTTCATTATATATATATATCAATGGATAGATAAGAAAATAAAAAAAACATGCACCTGCTAAAAATAATGTTTCTAGTAATAAGAAAATATCAAATTTTAAAAAATCAATTTAAAAATTATTCTGTTCATGTACATGTGTTTATGTGAGCAGATATAGATTCATAAAAAGTTCGAATGACATACGCGTGTTTCTTTAAATAGTTAAATTTGCTTTATCAATATGGTCTTGTGTGGCCAAATTGGTAATGACATGCTTCAGCTATAGGGCAGTGGTTTCCTTGAGGGAAAAAGTGATATATATTAGGTTGGTGCAAAAATAATGATGTAATAATGTTGTTTTTTGACGTTAAAAAAATACATCAAAAAACGACATTATTACATCATTATTTTTGCACCAACCTAATATATATATATATATATATATATATATATATATATATATATATATATATATGTATGTGTGAATGTGAGTTAAAGATCAAATGTTGATCAAATAGTGATCAGAATTTGACAGGATGATGAGATAAAAAGCAACTAGGAAACATTTATCAATCTGTTTTGTTTTTATTAAAGCTTTGTCAGTGATTGAGAAACAACAGACAAAAAGACAAAACTTCTGTCTGTTATCTCTCAGTCTCTGATGAAGTTTAAATAAAAGTGAAACATGTTAGATTGATAAACATTTCCTATTTGTTCTTATATATATATATATATATATATATATAACCTCACACACACACACACACACACACACACACACATTTGGAGTATTTGGGTTGTAATCTTCACTGTCTTCCACCAATTAAGGTTGATGGGTAAATTGTCACCATTTTATATTTTTAATTTCATGCATGCACATTGTTTGATCTTGTCAACTGCAAAGTATAGTAGGTCAGTTGGGCACTCTCTGTGAGAAAAAGAGCACCATGACACAATTCACTCAACCAGAAATTTGGAAATGACATGCTGTACTGCTTAGCATTCATGTCAGAAGATCCTATATGAACATTTCAGAGTGTTTCGGTGTCAATCTGAGGACAGTGCAGAGAATTTGGCAGCTCAGAAAACTCACTCTGATCAATCTGATAAGAAAAGAACTCCTGAATTTGTTGGTGAGGGTCTTATACTAAACAGGGAGGCTTACATCAAATGCCTTGAGGTGATAGTGTTTCCCTGGTTCAAGAGAGTGGCTGCTGGAAAAACCTATGTCTGGCAACAGGACTCTGCACCATGTCACATAAACGGGAGAACCCAGTCTTTGCTGTTAGACCATTTCTATTACCACATCACCTCTTACCTCTGGCCACCTAATTCCTTCAATTATTATATGTGGGCCGCAGTTGAGTGAGAGACCAACAAAACACCTTGTAATACCAAGGAAACAAGGAGACCATCCAGAAGAGTTGCAGGAGATTCTGACGTCATCTGAAGGTAGTAGTTGTAGCTAATGGCAATTTTATTGAATACATTTACTCTTTAGTAAGTATTTCAAAATATTTTTGTGTAATTTTGGTAAATATATCTGTAAAAATTAGATGCTAGTGTTATTTTCTTTTCTGTTTAATTTAGACATGAATTAATTCATTGCAACACACACATATATATGTATATGTATATGTATATGTATATGTATATACATATATATACACATATATATGTATATGTATATACATATAAATATATATATGAGCCCCAATGGATCAAAATACCTTATTTAATGTAGACTTCTTCCCTTGTATTACAACAGCCTCCAGAATTTTTTGTTTTTCTTTGCATTATGTCCTATATAAAATATTTTTCTACATAGGGAATTGTATATTTAAGTGTCTATAAAAATTACACATAAAGATTTTATATATATATATATATATATATATATATATATATATATATTAAAGAAAAACAGACCACTTTAAGATTCCATTATAATAATTTTTTTTTCACCAGAGCCCTTTTAAAGGACACTGGATCATCAAATAGCACTTCCAAAAGATTAAAGAAAAAATGAAATATTAGCTCTGTATTTACATTGAGCTCTACGGGTTACATCTTCCTTGGGATTACCCATATGGATTACCAAGTTCTTCATAACTATATATATATATATATATATATATATATATATATATAGGCTCAGTATATTTGGGCAGCAATATTTCCTTCAAACATACATTTTAAAAAACAACTGAGATTTTTTGTCTATTATATTTGATCCATTTTCATAATATAAGATTATTCTCTCATAAATGTGGTTGTTATGTGTGGATAAATTGGCTGAAATTCATTGTGATGTCCCAGACTTTTGACTCACATGCATAATGAGTTGGGTGAGTAAATAAAATTAAATGTGTTTTAATAGGTAGATTATATCATTATTTTTATTGGAGAAGAGTGCTCAGTACACACTGTTTATCTGCCTCATATATATATATATATATATATATATATATATATATATATATATGAATGAATAGACTATTAATATTTATAGTGGTATTTTTAAATTGGTCAATACTCTCTAGAAAGTATACTCTTTTATATTAATGTCTGATAGATATTTTATTTCTGTTAATTTATATCTATTTTTTCTCCCCATTTTATAAATGAAAGCCACTTTGTTTAACTCTATGTTATTTTGGTATGACTTTAAAATAATTACTCTCTTCTCGGGATGTGTTATTTGTATAAAATATCAAGATAGATAAAATAAAAATAAATAAATAGAGATCAAAAATAGATAAAGACAGAAAGAAAAATGTTTTTTTTTCTTAAAAATACTCAACTTTCAAAAGTTTGGTTTGGGGATTTACAGACAAAATAAATACACAAATAAAAATATCTTTGCTCAATAAATAAATAAAAGCCTTCCAAATCATGATAAAAGATCCCTTGTCAGAAAAAATATTCCAAGATTATATATAAAGGAACAGAAGAAAATTACAGTAAGAAAGAAATACCAAAATGTAAAGGAAATAGTTTACTGTCCATCAGAATTGAATAACTTCATAGAGGAAATAAAAAAATTTAAAAGCAGAAGAGATATTTGTTTTTTTAAATAGTTAACTTAGAGAATTTTGGTTAGAGGATTTCTAAACAGAAAAAAGGACAACAATGCCAACAACAACAACAACGAAAAATACTTGTACTCAAAAGTTTTAAAACAAAAATGAAAGGAAGGAGCAAAAACTTATTCAACTCTGATAAAACCCCATTTTTTATATATATATATATATATATATATATATATATATATATATATATATATATATGAAGGATGCAGAAAAAGAAAAAGTTAACTTTCCAAATTTTGTTCAGGGGATTTTCAAATAACAAAATTCAAAACAAGAAATACAAACTATCTGCACTCAGATAAAATAAAAACCTCTTAAACCCTGATAAAAGCCTATAACAAAACTTCTAAGACATTCATTTAAAAAAAAAAAAAAAAATCACAAAAACTGAAAAACTGAAAAAATAAAATATTAAGAAAACAAACTTAATAGTTCAGTAACAAAATCAACCAGAACTAAATAACTTAGAATTTTTTTAACTTAAGCAAAAGAGAAAAAAAAACAAAAAAACATTAAAATGACTGTACAATAAAAAGTAGAAAAAAGTTGATTCAATCAAGTGATAAAGAAAACTTAACATTTTAAAGCATGTCAACAGAATACACACCAAGGGAAATCAACAATAGGAACATATTTTTTTTTTTTTAATTGAGGGAAAATATCTTAAGGGTAAAAAAAAACCACTTGTTTTGCATGGTACAGGTGGAAAATGTCAACAAGATAATCATTTGTCTTTTAAAGATGAAGAGGAAATCTTCTGTTTTATCAATGAACACAAACCTGTACAGAAGATAGCAAGTAAAAACAAGTTCAGAACTCTCTTGTCTTTGAAAATCATGAAACAAACATAGCATCCATCTTGTAAAGAAGATTTTTGAGCGATTCAAATTTATCAACTAAAATTGTACATATCTTTTTATTACTGGCTTGTTTATTTGCAAGTTCATTTGTAATCAGTTTCATATTTCTGGAGATCTTTGCAAGCACTCCAGATCAGAAGTTTACAGACAAAAATGTATCCAATGAAGAAAACCAGAAGTATGATTCAATCCAACAAAATGATCATCATTCCAAACTTCCTTCTTGATTGATCAAACATTCAGCAATTAACAGCTGATAATGGCATTAAGTTTTATAAAACAATAGTGTCTTTTCCTCGATTACTCTGGAAACTAGATATTTGTCAAAAAATAGATATTTAATTGACCGAGGTTCATCTGGCTGAACAATAACATAATGGAGGACAGAGTTAAGATAAGGGACAATGGAGCTTGCAAGTAGATATTTGGCATCTTTGAAACATTTCCCAAATGATACATCTAAGCTGGAATTAACCAGTCTCAGGATTTCAGATTTAGTCTTGGTTCTAAGTCTATTTGTCAAGTTATGATCATTTGACGTTAATCAAAACTTTTACATGTTTAATCAATTATTTTTCGATAATCAGTTCTGAATAGTTGCTATTTTTTGCAAGGAAAGTCATTGGAACCTTGTTGAACTGAATGTTATGTAAGACAGTTTTTAAAAAAATGATCTATTGTGGAACTTACAGCACAAAATTCAATCAAATTAACACAATTTCTTTGCCATATTTTGCCTACTTTTTTGTCTCTGACACCCCAGCTTTGAATAATGTCAACAAAAAAATGCCCAAGATATTTTTCTCCTTTTTTAGCCTAAGTTTCAAATATTAAAACAATTAAAATCTGCAAAATGTAAAAAAATGCTCTAAAGAACATATTTAATATATACTTGGTTCCTTTCATAAATTCAATGGACTATTGTCCACATTTGTTACCATATGCTATGAACTAATTATCAGATTTCAACACAACTTTCTTAGTATTTATCAGAAAATCATGATCTAGATCTCTATTCTCATTTTTCTTGGGATGCTGAATCCAGAAGTAGGAATAAATTAAATGCAAAATTTAAACTCTTCGCAAGGATTCTCACTCTTCACTACAATGTAGAGTAATGGCTCTCATAGTAGAAAGTGAGACTGGCATGGAAAGTTCAAATTCTAGTTGAGGCTAGTGTGTTCACTTTTGTACAAATACCTATGGAAAGGTTAGAAAATATCTCTTCTTTCTGCAGATAGGCATTAATAGCAAGATGAACTTAGCTCTCTGGCTATGTTCGGCAATCAGTCAAGGACAGCTCTGAATAAAGAACTGGTTGGACACTCTCATAAAAATCCACTACTTACTATAAAAACAAAACCAACAGCACCTAGCATGGTGAGGCTGTGGCCTTATACTCTACAGAGAAGTCTACAGAGCTATCATAACAGTACATATATCATTGGTGAATGTTATGAGTACCTTAAAAGCAGTCATTGCAACTCTGCAGTTAAATATATATATATTTTATTTTTATTACAAGAAATTATAATAAAAACATTTTGAAATTGCTACACAAATTCTTTCATGTTTCAATAATATGATTTTGTACTTCAGACAATAGTAAGTAACTGGTGATTAAATAATTTTTAAGGAAATTTAAAAACAAACTATTCAATATAAATACTATTTTTATATGCCAATTAGCATATAAAAAAAGAAAGTAAAAATAAATTGATGTGCTCAATGCCTAAACAAGGCAGATCAATCTAAGATCAAATTAAAAACAAAGAACATTGCACTTAATACAAACTATAGCTCATGTTATGAGGTTTATGTAGGGTGCTTGATAGTTTTTTGCAACATTGGCTTCACACAAAAAAATAGAAAAAAATCAGGTTTTTTATACTAATTAAAATAAAAACTTGAATAAATTTTAAATAAACAAAAAAATACATATACATGCAATTCACTTTTTCATCTTCGATTTGATGATGCCCAAAATGGGTGAAATGCATTATCAGATATTTTTTTGAAACATTATATTTTCATGAAATTTTTCCCAATTGTCATTTAATATAGAACTCTGATGGGGTCATTTACCCAAATTCTTAATATATATATATATATATATATATATATATATATATATATATATTGGCAGCATATTTTCATCTAAACATACCTGATTAAAAAATTTAGACATGTTTATTTATTTTCAATAACATCCTTTTCTAATCATGTGTGAGGTTTCTTGTTTCATGATTAAAGGCAGCAACAAAGGAACTGTGGTTATATATATATATATATATATATATATATATATATATATATATATATATATATATATTATATTTTATATGCATCATTGTTAAAAAATAAAATTAATTATATACTATACTAAATTGAATATTACTAACTTGATCATCCACAATAAAGCTAATATATATGTCTAGTATACCACAATCACGTTATCAAGGAGACTTACTCTACATATGACTGATTCATCCTCCATTGCTCAACATCTACAAAAACATTCCTGCCCTGATTAACCATTCAGAAGAATATTAGTGGACAATACACTAACAAGGTAATAAGCAGAAACTACAAATCCCTGAAGCAATCTTTATTTAAAAATTAAAACTAACACTTAACAAAATTAATTATGAATATAGAAGAAATGTTCTGAAATGCTTACAGTATACAGTTTTAAAAAATATCCAACTTACAACAGTTTAAAAACAAATAAATAACCTTCTATTAATATTTGAATTATTAACTAAGTTATTTCCCTTACATTAAAATTTTTAAAATTATGAAATTGATGTGATGTTCACAAACATTCAAAATTGTAAGAATTAAGCCACACAAAATTTCTCTTACAACATAAATTTTTTTAAATCAGCATTTATGACTGTGCATTGACATGAATTGCTGACAGTTTAAGTACAAAAGCAAAAATTAATTTCAGACAAACATAATTATTTGTCTTGGCCATCAAAACCCTGATGAGGATATTGGAAAATATCAAAAGTACTTGGAAAAATAAAAATGAATAAATATAACCACAGTACCTTTCTTGCTGTCCTTAATCATGAAACAAGAAAGTTTACACTTGATTACAAAAGGATTTTATTGAAAATAAATAAACAAAAATGTCTAATCTAAATTCCTTAATCGGACATATTTATATATATATATATAGATAGATAGATTTAAGGTATGCTATGAGCAAAAGTATTCAATATCAGAAATAGGTATATAAATATATCTATGTAAATATAGAAGTGGACACTGGGGTCAACACCAAGTGGCAACAATCTGTTTCATGCCTGAATACAATCTTCAGGCTGTGGAGATTGCTTTCAAGCATGAAACAGACTGTTGCTGCTTGATGCTGACCTCGGTGTCCATTTTATATATATATATATATATTATATATATATATATATATATATATATAT
The DNA here is from genome assembly GCA_963932145.1 of Acanthosepion lycidas. Lineage (NCBI taxonomy): Eukaryota > Metazoa > Mollusca > Cephalopoda > Sepiida > Sepiidae > Acanthosepion > Acanthosepion lycidas. The sequence continues at coordinate 82,404,181 of OZ010589.1, read as the reverse complement.
ATATAAAATGAAAAACAGACCACTTTAAAGTACCATTACAATAATTTATTTCACCAAAATTCTTTTGAAGGACTCCGGATCATCATATATTTTTTGGATTCTCCTGTTGTTTACGATAGATGTGAGTCAAGCAGCTCAGTTCTCAGCCAGACTACCCACACATATCATTTGATTATAGCAGTGAATGCTTGTTGTGCAGAACCAATCACACTTTTTGGAAGAGCTGAATATAGAGAACTGTTGCACTGTATTCCACAAGGTCCCCAAACAACCCTCCAAACATTTTGAACTCACAGTTGTCCTTCTCCTAGACCGTTCAACACCCAAGTCTATAGGACCCACTCTGTCTTGCTATTTTACTCATAGATGGATTTATACCTTTCCCAAGGGTATTAGCATGTAAGTGAATATAAAGAATTTGAACTTGGCTCTCTGATTCCTCAATCAAGCAGTTCGGTTATCCATTACTCTACTTTTCCTCCAGTGTTTATATATATATATATATATATATATATATATATACATATATAGTAAAGGTAATAGATCCATTGGTATATAATCAAGTGGATCCTATCAGATATTAAAACTGATCCACAGAGAGAGCTCAATGTATTTATTAAAACAGAGCATATATTTTATACAGCAAAAAATCCAAAATTACCCCATGAGGGTATAGTCTATTTCAGACCAGCACTGCCTTATGCCGGTCCTCCTCAGCCCTAGAATGACTATCTCCGAATTGGGGTTTTGAGTTTATTTTAAATAGCAGTTGGTGAAAATGTACAGGGTTACTGAAGGGGGATACCTCGTTTTGATAAAGAGTCTGGGTTGGTGAAAAAGGAGATGGGCCAGAGTGGGAGTTTATTTGTGGCCAATGCATTTAGTTGTATGTAAAGGAATTTAGGTCCCTGTTAGTGGATTATATTATTAATTTTTTTTTGGTGGGGGGGATTTAAAGACAAGACAATTTAAAGTCAGAATAAATTATCTATATAATAGATTCCCAAAATCTGTAAGTAAATAAATCATGTCATACAATGCATATACATACCTACATACCCACTTACACATTCATATATTTACCCATACACACATAAATACATATATATATGTGCGTATATGTATATATATTTATATGTTATATTATTAGGAATACTGGGCAGTACCCCAAATTCTTTAAGAGGAGGTAAAAATTTAATCAGAGGAGGTTCAATCAATTGGGGGCGACTGTCATTTTTTTTCTTTTTTTTTTTGTAGTTAGTGAGTGATAAGATAAGATCTATATTCTTATATAAACTTGAACCTGCTTCTATGCCTATTCTAATTTTTTCCTCTAAACATAGCCTGCATCTATCTCTAAAGCTATTAGAGGGTATGTACAAAACCTATAATTTTTCCAATCTATCTGCAGGCTTAGACTCTTTTCTTTCAATTCCCAAAATTTCTTTGAAAGGGCTGTATCGATGCATGCACTGGAAATGCAATGCTATCACACGATCCTGGGCATCTCATACCTTGACCACAACACCAACAACCAAGTAGCAGTAAAATCCAGCAACCCATTGACCCCCGCCAATGAATACTTTCTCACTACAGTGAAAAAAAGGAAGCTGAGATGATATGAACACGTAACATAATCAGATGGCTTTGCAAAGACCATTCTTCAAGGAAATGTGGTGGTATGTAGGAGAAGGGGAAGACAGAAGAAAAAGAGGAATGATAGAGAAATGGATAGAGAAATTATTTGCAGAGACCAGGCTCTGGCACATGACTACAACAGATAAAGGAGACTCGTGGACAGCTCATCACATTGGTGCCTCAATGACTCCTTCTGGGGTTAAGGGCTAAAGAAGAAGAATCTCTTATAAAAAAACACAATAAAGTACTTGGTGTTATGAGATTTTATAATCTAACTTGAGGGTTACTAACCATAGTGAAAATAAATTATATACAATAGTATAGTTATTGATATTTTTACTTTTCAATTTTCACATAGATAAAGATTCCAAATAGTTGCGAGAAAATGGAATCTCAAAAATTAAACAAGATATTGTAAAGTCATTGAGTAAAAGGAACATAAGGTTGGAAATTGTGGAAAAGTTGAACAGAGAACAAACAAAAAAGTAACTGAGAACATTGGCAAGATTAGAACAAGAAAAAAAAAGTTACTAGTTTCAAGAATGTCGCAAAAAGAGACTGGATAAAAAATTTAAATGGTAATAAGGAAGAAAAGTAGATTGACCAGCAAGAAAATATTTAAAGATGCTGATGTTGCAAATGTAAACAGAGAAAAGAAGCAGAATATTGAGTAAAAACATGAAAGCAACAAAACTACCACTTTTAAGTAAACATCACAAAGAGAAGCATGTAAATTGGGTAAAGAAATACATATGCTGGTTCCAATCTGTGTGGGAATGACTGCAAAAACATCCTCCTCCCTAGATTTATAGACAAATCATACAGATGCATGCTGGGATTTTTTCCTAACCAATAAAATATAATACTCTCATCTGACATATTTTTCTTCTTTCTTGTCATGGAGTCATTTGACTGTATTCCTTTTTGTGTTAACACCATTTTTACTTTGTGAACTTTTTGCCTTACTACTGTTGCTCAAAATGTATTCCAGACCATACTCTGTGGTTGCTTTAATCTTCTTGGCAATATATCATCTTGACTATACATATATATATATATATATATATATATATATATATATATATACACACACACAATGTATGTATATATATATATATATATATATACACACACACAATGTATGTATATATATATATATATATATATACACACACACAATGTATGTATATATATATATATATATATATATACACACACACAATGTATGTATATATATATATATATATATACACACACAATGTATATATATATATATATATATATATACACACACAATGTATATATATATATATATATATATATATATATATATACACACACAATGTATATATATATATATATATATATATATATATATATATACACACACAATGTATGTATATATATATATATATATATATATACACACACAATGTATGTATATATATATATATATATATATATATATATATATATATATATGTATGTACAATATATTAGGTTGGTGCAAAAATAATGATGTAATAATGTTTTTTGACGTTAAAAACTATGTCAAAAAACGACATTATTACGTCATTATTTTTGCACCAACCTAATATTATTTATATATTATATGTGTGATACTTATTGGAAAGCACTCAATATCAGTGATAGAGCTAACATATTTAGTTGGATTGATGTGAATTTGTAACCTTGGGTTTCATGCTTTTGCAATCATCAGGGCGTGAAACCCAGGGTCACAAACTCACATCAGTGCAACTATATATATATATATATATATATATATATATATATATATATACACACACACACACACAGACACAGATACACTCACATGCACGCACACAAACACTACAGTTCAAAAGTCTGAGGGCACCCCTGGTAATTTTTTTTAAATTGTCCCAAAAAGTAGTTGTTTTGTACTTTCAAAGAGAAAATTAATATACATGGTTAAAAAAATGTGAGATGATTTTTTTTATTAGAAATTTTATTATGTCAAAAAGAAAAAAAAGCATTTTATGTGTAAATTTTGCTCTCCTTTATCCTTGATTACTGCAGCACAAATTTTTGGCATTTGTTGCAAATGTTTTTCAAAGTATAAGTTTGATAATTGATTCTATACTTTTCTTTCAATGACTGTAAGAGCTCTTTTCATTTATTTTTTTTCACTCTTCTGTCAAGTTCATCCCATGCTAATTCTTGGGGTGACTTCAAACTTTTGAATTGTAGTGTGCGCGCATACATATTTTGTCCTATTATTTTATTCATTTTTACTTTTGTCATTGTTTATTGGAAACATTGTTGGGCATTTTTGCCAATTACACTTAACCCTGCTCAATTACTCTACAATATGGAAAATAATTTAACAGTAATGTCTAGTGGTCATTGTAGAACTACATTGGATGACCCTATGGCCGGGCCTGAGGTAGAATTCTTCATACTACAAATCAACAAAGATGATTCAAATAACAACAGAGTTGGGGTCTGGAATACATTTTCATGAAGATGTAGTCTTCATTTTGACATTGCAGTATTATATAATCACAACTTTGTTTTATAAATTGAATTAAAAGATGAAGAGATATTTTATTTTATTTTTACGGCAGATATCAAAGTTTATAAAAACATGCCTTAAGGACTCGTTTCAAACTGATAAAAATATATAATTTTCTCCAACACACAGATTTAATTTCATTGGAATGAAGAAAACAATTTAAAACTTCCCTCTGAGAGTTTTCTAGGAAGTAATTTGAATTTACTTTTTTTAAGGACTTAAAAGTAATAATTCAAAAAGAATTTCCATTTTTACGCACAAAGTCTGTATCTGTAGTCACATACGCACAAATACACAAATGTATATGCTTAAAGGAACAATGTGTAAGAGGTATGTCTACATATTTAAGTTCAGAGAGACAAATATGTATAAAAGTGCAATTTGTTTGTGTGTGTGTGTGTGTGTGTGGCTGAGTGGTTAGAATGTTTGCTTTCTGAACATGAGACCCGAGTTCAAATCTTACTATGGTTGATTTGTCAGGAAGGAGACTGCCTGATGTTACCGGACTGGATTGAGGATGATCTCAGCATACGGCACCTTTGCAAAGTGCCTGAAACCATACCATAGGTTGACCCAAACCTTTTGAGTGAAATTGGGTAGATGGAACACTTGGGGACCATCAATAGCTGTGCTAGCATGAAGTTACAAGTCCTTACTCCACATCCTGCATCTTTTTTTTTTTTTTAAAGTCCTTTTCATATGAAAGTCTTTCAGGAAGTCAAACCTTGCAACCATATCTGGGATAAACTGATGGGCTGGTGACATTGGCAATTGGCTTTTCAATTTCAGTTATTTGGGTTTCATGTTGATCCTCTGACAATTCAGCCCTGACTCAGTTTTCTCCAAGTAACTAACATCCGAAACTGGTCTTGATTGATGCTGCAGTGTATTGGAAGTTTGTGGGTTATTAACTTTTGTTGATGATGGCTCTTTAGTTTTAGATGAAAGCTATTCTGTCATTGAATTTCACTGTCTCTGTTACTTCAAACAAACTTAGGTGAAGTTTTTGATGTTTTACTGGACATATAATATTTTCTTTTTCTAAACACTAACTCTTCCTGGACTTTTTCTTCATAGGAAGTGGCAAGCATTGAGGAGTTACTATAGACATTAGTTGCACAGACTCTTTTAAACATATTTTATACATATATATATATATATATATATATATATATATATATATATATATATATATATATATATATATATAAAATTGAAGTCAACACTCAGAGGTGACTGTTTCATGGTAGATGCAATCATCAGGCCTGATGATTGTGTCTAGCATGAAACAGTCACCTCAGTGTTGACTTCAATCTTCACTTTTATATTTACATACGCTCTATCCCTGATATTGAGCACTTTATTCCATAAGTATAGCACAACTGAAAACTATATTTCTATATATATATATATATATAAGGTTGGTGCAAAAATAATTTAACATTATAGTAACATATGTGAGAAAACGACATTATTTTTGCACCAACCTTATATATATATATATATATATATATATATATATATATATATATTCTTGAGTGTACCATGCCTGTGAAAAGTCCTGGAAATTCTTTCTATATTTGTGGTCTTCACTTTTGATAGAATTCATCCTCCTTGGTAGGTTAAGAGCTTTTATTAATGGTGCTCCCCCAGAAATGGTTTGCTCAAATTTTCAATAACAAACTAATCGTGTTTAGATTTTGGTTTTGGAGTTTCTAATAAAGACTACACATGACCGATAACTTTTATTTGGTTCATACAGTTGTTTGTTACATTTTTGAATAATTGGGGAGTTTTTTTTTTTTCTAAAATAACTACTGGTGACTAGTGTTACATCTGCTCCAGTATCCAATTTGAAATTAATTACTTTACTACATAGCTTTGTGGTAACTTTAACTTGCCAGGGTTGTCCCATGACAGCGTTAATTCTATCGTTTGTGGTATGGGATGCAGTGTGGTTCTTCCTCCCACATTTTTTTAAATTCTAGACCTGCCATTCCTAAACTTTTATGCATAATGCTCTTTCTTGAACACTTTCAACAAATTGCATTTTTGGATGGACAGTCATTCTAAGTGGGATACGGAATATTACCACAGCATATATATTTATCTGTCTATATTTCTGAGATGAGGTATTGTAATTATTTATACTATTTACATTGCTGTCGTTCTCTTTATTGCTATATATATATATATATATATATATATATATATATATATATATAAATTGACTAGGATGAGCTTTTTATTTATATTTTTTGCTAAAATAGCTGATTAGAATGCTTTTTTAGTTGTCATTCATCACAATGTAATTCTCTTTATTAAAAAATCTAATAAAAATGAAGTACACTTTTCTGAAACTTTATTTGAGGAATATTAGCTGATTTAAAGTATAAATAATCTGATTTGAAACAAATATTATTTGCTTTAAGTTTAAAATATTGCAAAAATGCATTTTTTAACCGAATAGTAACTGTTTTGAAATGTTGACAGCCTGATGACAGGTTGATGTTGGAAACTTTTTCTGTAAAACTGAAGAATTGAAGAAAATGATATATATATATATATATATATATATATATATATAAAAAGAACCCACATCACTAAACCTTACTCTACGGCTGAGATACATAGATGACACCTTCAAACTCTGGCCACACTGGGAAGGGGTGAAGCTACTACTGGACCATGTGAACTCAATAAGACCATTGATACAGTTCGCAATGGAATGAGAAAACGACAACAAACTTGCCTTCCTGGATGAAATAATATCTCAAACAGAGCATGGATTCAAGACATTCGTATACTGCAAGCCAACTTTCACCAGACAATACCTTAACTTCAACTCCCACCACCCATACAATGTAAAGAAAGGAATCATCCCCTGCTTAGAACATTGAGCAAAACTCATAAGTGGCGACCCAGAGACACATGAACAAGAAATGGTCAGTGTAAGCAGTACCCTACAATGTAACAACTACCCTAGGTACATGACAGCAACTCCAACAAACTGGGATAGAAGGGTACAAGAGGATAACAACATTCAGAAAACAGCTTCAGTCTGCCTACCGTATGTGAAGGGATTATTGGAGAAAATACAAAAGATCTGTAGTTCATATAACATCAGGATGATCTTCAAAAGTTAGTTGATACATCACAGACACCTCTTCTGAGTAAGACCACCTCTCCTTTAGAGGAGAACATAAGGACTATATGCATGCCATGCTGTGCAGCTTTGGTAAGAAATATAAAGGAGAAGCAGGCTGTTCCCTTAAGATAAGACTACAGGAGCACCATAAAGCTATAACACGAGAGGAAATAGTAAAAATAGGAGGGAAAAGGGAGATCACTGCCTCCTGTGAGATGAGGTTGAAATAATTTGTCTCCCTGAGCTGCACCAGGAAATTTTTCTCCCCGGAATCGATCCTCCAGATCTACAAATCAACAATTCGCCCTTGCATGGAGTATTGCTGCCATATATGGTCTGGTGCCCCTTCTGTTTGCCTCAGGGTTCTTGATAGGCTCTAGAGGCGGATATGCAATGTAGTTGGCCCTGCTCTGGCATCTCGTCTACAGTCACTTTCTCACAGATGCGCCATCGCCTCCCTCTGTCTGTTCTACAAATACTTTCATGGAAATTGCTCCAAGGAGCTGCATTCGCTGGTTCCCAAACATCATGAGTTCAAGTGCCATACAAGGCTGGCATCCCGCTCTCACCCCTTCACTGTCGAAACTCCTAAATGTAGCTGTCTCTTCTACTCCAATAGCTTCATGTCTCGCACCTCTCACCTGTGGAACTCCCTTCCCTATTCCTGTTTCCCTGTGAGCTATAATCTCCAGCTATTCAAGTGTAATGTCAATCGACATCTCCAGTTGCCTTGATCTATCCACTATCCTCATCCTTTCTTCTATCACTCCTATCTGATTTTGCTCTAAATTTTCTGTAACCCCTTGAGTCGTAGTGGCTTCCCGCCTTGCTTGGGGTGAAATGCTTAAAAAAAAAAAAAACATCACAGAAAAATTTGTAAACTTAAGGAATCAGCACATATGCTAGGCCACAAAAATCTCCTAAGCTGGACAAGCATAGAAATGAACACAATATAGGAACCAGTAATATGGAGTGCTAGATGAAAGCAATAATAACAACAAAAATGCAATATGAGCTCTGGTAAAAAAATGTAAACTGAGACATTAAGTTTATAAGTCCACAAAATTCAAACATGAATCATTTATTTGTACTTCTTTTATGGTGTACTGTGTTTTGAGGTTTCTTTTAATATTTATTTGCTTTCACTCTGCTAATGTTTGTATCTGTTGCATTTGTGCCTAAAAAAATATTTTGAGTTTTTTTCTTGAAAGTTTCATAGGCTCTGCCTATGTCTATACATTTGTCTAGGGTAAGCTTTTATTCTTTAAAAACTTTTCCCTGACTGTATCATCTTTAACTCCTACAACTATTTGGTCTCAAATTAGCCTGTCTTGCATTTCACCAAAACTGCAGTCTTTTGCTAACTACTGGAGCACAACGACATATGCCTCTACACTCACTGAAGTTTAATTTCACTCACTGGGGTAGACTGTCATATCTAATGAATGTCAGTTATCAGTTATCTCCTGATAATTCCCCTCTCCAAGTTCTCCACTGCCTTAACCAGGTATTGAAATAACACTCTGGATAAAGGCGTTAGTTAGATCCAGTGACAGGACCCAAAGAGTGTGAGTTCAATACCCTGTTAAGGCAGTGGAAAAATTGGAGAGGGAAATTAACAGGAGATAACTGATAACTGACATCCATTAAACATGGCACATGGAACTAGTAAAGTCTACCCCAGTGAGTGAAAAAAAAGGGTTCAGTTCAACATTCCAACCTCCTGAAGAAGGCCAGAGCATACAATGGCCAAAACATTGTAATAAATATGGCACAAAGATGAGGACAATAGTCTGGATAATATAAATAATTTACCATGTGATGTAATTTAAGTGTCTTGTATTACAGGAGAGAGAAAGATGAGAAGATGAAGTTTTTAACTGTTTCTTTTGAAGTCCAAACTTGTTAATGCATAGAATTTAAAATCTCCTCTCCTCATTCATACTCCATTTTTATACCAAAGGTACATACCATTTCTTGACAAGGGAGGTAACCGGGGATTACTCCACACCTGTTACGGCAGGTTGTTTATGATTCAGCAAGATTGAAAAACAAATTGATAGACAGGCACTCATACACTGCACTTTATTATTATAGAAGATAATTGTTAATAAAATCAATTGATCAATCTGACCAATCAATCTGGCTTAATAAGAGAGGAAGGTAAGTTTTTGAATTTATTGAGCTATTTTTTTATTTACCTATTTTATATTTATTTATATATGTATGTGCATGCAGGTGATGTAATGGTTAGCAGATTGGAATGAGAAGTCAGTAAGCTGAGTTCAAATTCCATTTGTGCATCATATTCAATGAGGAGCAAATACTCTTGGGAAATGTCTGAATTCATTTCTTCTCTCCCCCAGATAGGGGTTAAATAGTAAGACAGACAGGACATCTCAGCCTTGGTTACCCTAGCAGCCTAAAAGAAGGAAAAATCTGATATTCCCAAACCTGGGTAGATGGAAAAATTGTCAGCGCTAGTGATACACGTTTAACAAGTCAACAGTCATCATGTATGCATGAACACAGACATCTATTTATGCTTATAAGATATATATATATATATATATATATATATATATGTATTTATTCATTTATTCGAAAATTATAAACAAATATGCTATAAAATCACTACAAAATAGCCATTTTGTTTCAATACTTCTGGTGTCTTATCAAGAGATGGTGTTGAATGCAGAATAAAGGGTTTTAAAAGGTTCAAAATCAATCAAACGCCCCCCCCCCACTAGTTACATAAGCTGGAATGACCAATCAAAATACAAGTATATGACAATTCAAAAAACCTGACAACGAACTTAGGTTATAGTAATTATTTAATGTTTTAATGTTGGGGTTAGATTAAAATAGAATTCATTCTAACTAATAAATATTGAATTATACTATAAAATTAAAAATTAGCAATTTTAAATTTTAAATTTAATCTATATTAAGTTTAGAATTATAAAATTATTTAAGGAAGAAACTGAGGAAAAAAAATAAATATGTTTTTCTATTTATTTATTTATTTATTTTATTGAAATTAAGTTAGAATAAACATTAAGATCTAATGCTGTTATGGACATGTATCAATAAAAATATCAGCAACTAAAAAATCACTATGCAGTGAATGCTACAGAAATTTTTTCTTTCATGAAAGACATTAAACAAAACAACCGTGAATCACATCACTGTTAACGATCAGTAATAATCAAGATAGGATTTCCTCCCATCACCCCACCCCCAACACACACCTCTTTTTAAACAAATATAATCAACCACAATGAGTCAACCTAAAACTAAAGCAATTTTTTAAAAATGGAGTTGGTGGTGTGTTTTTTTCTATTTTGCTTCCAACCACCCTCACATTTTGTCTATTCTATACTGGCCATGTGCCAAACTGTTTGGCACTTTTAAGACACTTATTTTTGTTTCATAACTCATTTTTAGGATGTTCATTGAGGAGTGTGGATGGGGTGTTTTTTGTTTGTTTTTTAACTTATTGTATGACAATCTTTTCTTGGGTGTTTATTTTCATTTCGTCTCATTTAGAGATCATTTTTGGTTCTTGCTTATTTTTATGCATTTTTTATTTGAAATTCAACTTGGGGTTGGGGGAACAAAGTTTATGTTGATTTTGCTTGATATTTTGTTTTTTATAATTATATTTTGGGTAATTTTTTTTCATACTAGTCTATGGAAGCAAACTGCCTGCATACAGATAGAAAATGAATATAAGCAGATACACCAAAAAAGGGGCATAAGACAACGATGTAACAGGTAATCTCAATGTAAAAGGTCCATGCTTCATAATAATGTTATCCTTTTATTTAGGAAATACACAGTAAAAACTATTAGGTCGATGCAAAAATAATGACGTAATAATGTCGTTTTTTGACGTTAAAAATACGTCAAAAAACGACATTATTACGTCATTATTTTTGCACCGACCTAATAGAAACCAATAACAAATATCTCTCACAAAAGTAGAATACCTAAGGTTTAAAATGTATTTTTAAAAAATGAAAATCTTTCTCAAAGCTTTTTAGTTTTAATTTCAAGTTAATAGATTAAATTTAATATTTCCAATTAGCAAAATACTTTGCTGTATTTCAAAACCCAATTTAAATTGACTAGAATGAGCTTTTTATTTATATTTTTTTGCTAAAATAGCTGATTAGAACGCTTTTTTAGTTGTCTTTCATCACAATGTAATTCTCTTTATTAAAAAATCTAATAAAAATAAAGTACACTTTTCTGAAACTTTATTTGAGGAATATTAGCTGATTTAAAGTATAAATAATCTGATTTGAAACAAATATTATTTGCTTTAAGTTTAAAATATCGCAAAAATGCATTTTTTAACCCAATAGTAGCTGTTTTGAAATGTTGACAGCCTGATGACAGGTTGATGTTGAAAACTTTTTCTGTAAAACAATTGAAGAGCACCATTTTTATATAATTTTTAAGTATTCAGTAATCTTAAAAATTTAGGAAAATATTCTCCACAATATAATGTTTATTTAATTCTAGAAATGTTGACTTTAAATTTATTATAGTTATTGCTCCTATTTTCTGATACGATACTATACGATCACCTATACTTAGAAAAATCAGCACATTTATACACATACATATAATTCAGAATCCTTTAAAAAAATTCGTGCTTGAGAATTTGTATTAGGATTTTTCATTTATGATTAGCAAATATAGTTTTCACTTAATAATAATATCATCAAAACTGCTGAAATTAATACAGAATTTTAAAAGATTTAAATTTTTCTACTTAAATTTAAAAAAAAAAAAAATGAAAATTCTTGTGAAAATTCATTATTGGTCAGAAAAATTTTTTTTTTTAAGACAAGAGACAATATATCTTATTTATAAAAACATTTAAAACTACAGGACCTCCTAGGTAGGGTAATAGAAGAAAGCACTAACATCTACTGCAAGAAGATGGAAAGTATGGTCATCAGCAAAAGAGAAATCCCAAAATACAAGATACAAAATGAAGATGTCAACGTCAATCAAGTACACCTACTTGCTGAGCTTGTGCAAATGGAATGCAGAACAGGGGATGGAAGGCTTAGCAAAAACAGAAAACTGCTAAAGGCCACTAGGATAAGAAGTTGGGGAGAGACATGATGAAATTGGTTGGTAGTTGCTTCTCTTATTTAACATAATAATTCTTCTTTTTTATTACTCGTGACATTTAGAGAGAGAAAAAAATAACTAATCATCAACTGCAAGAAGACAGAAAGTATGGTCATCAGCAAGAGAAGAAAAAACCCAAGGTACAAACTGCAAATTGGAGATCTCAACATGAAACAAGTGCAGTAGTTTAAATATCTAGAAAGTCTTTTAATAGAAGATAGAAATTTCGATTAGCCAAAAATGCATTTATAGAGCTAAACAAATTACTAAGGAACAGGACAATTTTGTTAGAACCAAAGATAAGTGTGCTGGATTGCGATATGATATCCATCTGCTTAGATGACAATCTCTCTACAGATGAATAGAAAACTGGAGGCAATGGAAGGATACTGAGAATTCCATGGATGGAGCAAATAAACAATAAGTCTTAAAGAAAGTGATAACAAAAAGAACACTCATACTCAGAAGAAGAAAGAGATAGCTGAAGTTTCTTGGACACAGAATGAGGAAGAAAGGCTTGGAAAACTTAACACTTACAGGTAAGAGCAACAGAAGGCAGCAAGCCACCTACCAGATGGGCTTATGTGAATAAATGGCAGAACAATGGAGGTGAGAGGCTTGGCCAAAAGAGAAACACTGCTAAAGGCTACAAAGGAAGGAAAGTTGTAGAGAGCCATGATCACCCATGTTCTGAAGGAACATGGCACATAGAAGAAGATGGTCTAATATACTGATGTTTTTGATGATGTTCAACAATTTGTGTAATATTGCTTTGTATCATTTTCATTATTCAATAATAATAATAATAATCAGGCTACACTGTTAGCAGCAACTGACTATAAAACTCAGCATGATAGAGTGGGCCAATATTTGCACTAGAAAATCTGCAACTTTTACGGGAAGGAAACTGTAAGAAACTGGTATGAACATTACCCAGATCCAGCTACAGAAATAGGACCTGTAACAATTTTATGAAACTTTATAATACATACAGACAGAACAATCAAAGCTAATCACCCAAATATCATGATGAAAGACAAGAATAAAATGTGCTTTCTTATTGATGTGGCAGTCCTTGCAGATTGTAATGCATATTTGAAGATCTTCTACAAGGATCTTGAAACGGAAATCTCAAAAATATAGTACATGAGGACATCAATCATTCCAGTTGTATTTGGAGCCCTCAGATTGATTAGAAAAAGATCCAATAGACACACTGAAGGGAATCCTGGTAGCCTATTTTTAAAGAAAAACAAAAAAATTGTACTCATAAAATACAGCTCACACATTATGGAGAAATTTGTTGAAATAAAATGTATATGATCCTAGGTTTTCTTTTTTGATTTATTTATTTTTTTTTTTTTTTTACAAAAATGATGAGTGAAAAATATCAGGAAGCCATTTCAGACCTTAGGTTTCTGGTTGGGACCCAGAACAGAAATCAAAGGAAATAATAACAATAATAATAATCATAATATAGCTGAGGACAAAGATATGTGAGTGAATTATATCAAAGCCAAAAATAGACAAAAGACTGAAGAATAACAAATGTCATTTTTGTAGAGACAGAAATTAAACTGTATAAACAGTGATATAACATAAATCCCCATATATGGCAGTGAGTTCTGGACAATTTTCTGACAGATGAACAGAAAACTTGAGAGAACAGAGTCTGTACTTAGATGAGGCAACTGGTCAGTTCTTAAATGAGGCATCACTCAACACCAGGTACAATAAGTGAGCTCTTTCAGTCCGAAATGTGTTTGGTCTTTAAATAACCCACAAAAGGTTGATAATCCATAAATGAAACAAATCAATTAATCTATTCTTAAAATCTCTAAAAGTTTGTTCTACAAAATGATGCTGAGAACAACATAGAACATGTAAGCAATGTGCAAGTCTTAAAGAAAATGGAAACAAAAAACGTAATTAGAAGCAGAAATCTCTTGAAATTTCTGACACATAATGAGGAAAGAGTGCTTAGAGATTTTGACACTCACAGGAAATGTTGAATGTAAGAAGAACAGAGGTAAACAGTGAGTAACCAGCCAAGTGAGTTTGTATAAATGGATGGTAAAAGAAGATGTCGGAGGGATGGTGAAAAAATAAACATTGGCAAGAACTGCAAAGGAGTGGAAGTTGTGGTGAGCAATAATCACAGGGATGAAACACATAAAAGATGGAGTTGTACATTAGGTACTTTGACTAGAAATAAGCATTTAAAAAAAAAAACTTTCTATCACTAAAGTCTCTCCAGATGACAAATATCTAAAAATAAAAAATTACAAGAAAAAAAAATTAAATTTCATAAAAAGGGATTCAGTTTGATATGTAAATTCATTGTAAATTGATCACCTTATGCAGGCCAAAACAAATATATTCATATAACTTTTTTTTTAATTTAAGCTTACAGTAAAATCATGATGAAAACATCTGTCTCTGTTAGATGGCCAAAGTTAAGCCGAATCAAACCCGGTCAGTACTTAGATGAGGAACCACTTAACACCAGGTGCAACAAGTGAGCTCTAATCCAAAATATGTTTGGTTTTTAAATAAGCCACAAAAGGTTGATAAGCCATAAATAAAGCAAATCAACTAATCTGTTCTTAATATCTCAAAAAGGTTTTTTTTTTTATTCATAATCAACAGTAATCTCTAAAAAATTAATTCTAGATTAAAAATTCCTATTTTTTAAATTTTATTTTGCATTTTAAGAAATCATATCATAAGAGATACCTGTTTAGGCTTCCCATAGGAATCAATTTACAACGAATTTACACGTTCAAAACATTTTTTCTGTATTTTTGTTTGTTTAGCGGCATATCAACTCCTTATGAGTCATTTAATGCTGAAATTTAATTTTCTTAGGAGCAGTAGTATTCTTTTTTTACAAAAATATATTGCTGGTAATTTTTTTTTTTTTTTTTTTACAGAAATGCATTGCTGGTATTTTTTTTACAATGAAAATGTATTACTGGTATTTTTACTATAAATTTTTTTATACTTTCATAGTGTATTGACCCCAGTTTGGGGGTTAACTATTTGCCCATAGCTGCAGCCCTAATAGGTGTTACCACCCTGGGTCAGGGCAGACCCGGGAACAGCAGCAATTAAGAGGTGGTTCCACATTCCTCAAAACCTCCTGATCAGAGGCCTTGTTGCCAAATGCAGTTTATCATAAAACTCAGAACATACCATTTTTCTCTACTTTTTATATCTATTATCTGGAGTGTGTAAAACAAAAAATGATTATGCTTATTGTACAATTTCACTTAAAGATACAGTAAGTGAATGAAGAAAATTTATCTGAAAAGTAATACAAAAGCAAATATGACTGAGTCAGAACAGTGATCAACTGGGAACTGTGCAAATAACCATGTGCAGTAATGACACCAAACCAGAAGCTGTTCAAGAGTAGAGAAACAACAAAATTCTTTGAGAATTTGAAATTCAAACATATTATCCAAACCACAAAAACAAACCTTATCAGGGCAGAGAGAAAACTGTCCATTGGATCTATCTGATTGTCCTCAAAGAAAAACTTCTGACCATTTCTTTCCAATCACTTCTATATTCCATATCTTTATCTATTTCTTTCTTTCTAATTTCAATGTCATTTATGAGTTGATCAATGAAAGTTCTTACTGGTCTACCATTTCTCATAATTTGGATCCAGTAACAATATGGGACCTGAGAACATTGCAGTTTTTGGAAGACAATAAAACTACACTGAATAGTTTGAAGGGGAAACCAAAACTTAGGAGGTTAGAAAAGTGTTTTCACTCACAGATGTGAATCAAGGGGATGCTAACCAGGATTTGAAACACTAAGTAATTTGAATTTTTTTTTTAAGCATTCAACACCAAGCAAGGTGGGAAGCCAATAGCAGGCAAGGGGTTACAGAGAGTTGGAGTGAGAGCAAAGAGAAGTGATAGAGGAAAGGATGAAGAGAAGGTTAGGGGATAGATCAGGGCATCTGAAGACGTTGAATGATGTTACAAACAAGAAATGGGGAGGGAGTTCCACAGGCGAGAAGTGCAAGACATGAAGGTATTGGAGTAGAAGAGACAGCTACATTTAACAGTTTCGACAGTGAAAGGGTGTGAGCGAGATGCCAGCCTAGTTGAACGCTTAAATTCATGAAGTCTGGGAACCAGTGAAAGCTGCTCATCGAAGCAGTTACCGTGAAAGTATTTGTAAAAAAGACAGAGGGAGGCAACAGCACATCTGTGAGAAAGCGACTGCAGACAAGATGCCAGATCAGGGCCAATTACATTGCATATCCGTCTTTGGATTTTATCCGGGACCTCGAGATGAATAAAAGGGGCTCCAGTCCATAAATGGCAGCAATACTCCATGCAAGGGTGAATGGCTGATTTGTAGATTTGAAGGAGAAAAATTTCCTGGCACGGCACAGGGAGCCGACTTTTCTAGCGATGGACGAAGCTATTGACTCAATGTATTCGTTCTATCTCAGGCCAGCAGACAATGTGAGTCCAAGCAATCGTAAAGAGGTGCTCTCGTGGAGTTGAGCGTCAGACATTCTAATGGGGGGGGGCAGGGATGGTTCTCTGTGGTGAGTAATAGAGAGTAGTTTTGTTTTTGATGCATTAAAGTTAACCAACCAATTCCTGCCCCAGTCCACAACCGATTGGAGAAATAGTGATTGATTGGGTCAAGAAATAAAAATATTCAAAGCTAATGGTTTCACTACGTCAAAATCATGGGACATGGTAAATGCATGTGTGAAGGAATTTGGGGAATCCCAAAAAGCATGTAGGTGCCAAAATTAGGAGATCCCAAGTGCAAGGAAGACCATCTCCAATATACCACATGATCAGAATTGATTAGTCAGGCTGAATTATGGAAGGGGGACAGAAAACCCTATTTATTCAAGTGTGCAGCGGTTACAAGCCAGTTGCAGTTTGGGAGAATTTTTTTTTTTGTAGTAAGTCACAAATAGTTGTTACTAGTTGCCAGGAAGAGTCATCATGAACAGTCATTGAAAGAAGCTATCAGAAGCAAGAATTTACTGAATTGTAGCAATAATTACTTTGCTAGACAGAAGCACAGACAACTTATCTAAACCAGTAGTCCCATATTGTTTGGCTAATGTTTACACTTGCAACATCAATGGTAAGGAATACTGGTGACATCAAATTAAACTTACTTGTTATTGTTTTTAAAAAGAGCATTGACTTAATTCTTGGTAGAAGTTATTTGTAATCTGCCTTGTGTGGTCAATTTCATCTCATTCTAGAGATCTAGAAGACTTTATCGCATACATCTTTTACAGGATCTATTGGTCTTTCTCAGCTGTAGGCTGGGAAAGACCGATAGAAAATTGCTAAATCAACTATCAGGTGGGACAAGTAGTAACCCAACCAGCCAGACACAATGGCCAAAAGTGATAAGACTCTAGTGAGTGTGGGTTGGAGAGAAGAAAGGGTATTATAAAATTGTCCAGTCATAGAGCAATTTGCAAACCAAACAGTGGTGTTATAATTTGTATTGTGACCAACAATAGCACCCAAGCAGCAGTATTATAATCCCACAACACATTATTGTTCCAGTAAAATTTAGAATGAAATCAAAACTGAGTGAAAAGCTGAGAAAATAATTGAACCTTACCTGAGAATTGAAATAAAAAGAAAGAAACATTGTTGAATATTAAAATAATCATTATACTTATTATTACCGAAGTGCTTGAAAGAGTTCTAAACCGCCTTGCAATGTGGTTGGAAGAATTACAATGTTATAATCAATAAATAAAAATAGTTTCCAACAATTAATCCCATAGATCTTTAAAAAGACAATCCTTTAATGGATCTCAGAGAATGGCGTCAGAAAATACCATATGAAGAGCTAAACCAAACAACAAAAACTACATGACTTGAACACTTGCAACAGCAGTATCAACAATGATGGATCGCAAATTTAGCATGAAGTGAAAATGAGAATATAATGAAGCTGTTAACCATCCACACGACCAAAAACAAAAAGGTTGGAAGGAAACTCCCATCAATATTAGAGATCGTTCATAAAATTCAAAGAAGAATCTGCAATGTTATTTGTCCTGACATGGCAACTTGACTTCTGTCACTTTCTCACCGCCATAATGTAGCTTCCCTGTCCCTTTTCTATAAATACTTTCATGGCAATTGTTCTGATGAACTTTCTTCTATGGTACTTAGACTATATAAATTTAAGTGCAGTACTAGATTGGCAGCAAGGTCTCATTACATTACAGTTGAAATAGCTAGATGTCATCATAAGTTCTATGCTAACAGTTTCTTCTATCACACTTCTCGCTTGTGGAACTCTCTTTTGGCTTTTTTCTTTCCAGTCAAATTTGATTGCCAAAAATTTAAGTCCATTGTTAATTGTTATCTACTGTTTTCTTGATTCTTGTTCTTTTATTGTTCTCACTTCTTAATAATGTTTTTCTTTTTCTTATATTCTTTTACACTCAGTGGCCTTATTGTTTTGCTTTGGATGAAATGAATAAAAAAAAGAAAAAAAAAAAAGAAAGAAAGAGCTATAACATTAATGAATTTGAGAAGTTTCATTTTAATGAAAAGATTTTATAAATTTCAACCAATAATAACACTGTTCTGTCAATGAATACAAAATATTTGCTGTATGGAAGTGACTAATATTACCATTTTATGTTATAAAAAAGTCTTCTTTTTAATTACTAGCAATCCCATTATTATTGGAATAATGGTTATACTTCATGTAACATTCTTACTAATTTTTTCCTTCTTCCTTTCTTCATTTTTTCCTGATGTAATGGAATAACCTGTCACCCCCGTGAGAGACTACATTATCAGTAGTAGCTACCTATAAGTATCTTTAAGTCAACAGACGACAGAGACTAGCTGGGATCTTTGCCAGCTAGACAGTCGAACTCTTTGCCTTTGAGCAAAGAGGAACCTGGACGAGGCCCTGACAAAGGGCAGTCTTGTTCGGGAAGGTTGACCAACCCGATCCCGTTTATGCAGGTTCTATGGGGATTTTTGGGCCGAGCCTACGGGCTTGGAAGACCCACGTCAAACCTAGCCTTGTGCTACATCTACGCTCGTAAGGGGGGTGGCTAGTAAATACCGACTAGCTGGGATCTGTTGAGTACGATTCAGACGCAAGAACTACTGACCTTCCAATAGTAGCACCCACTACTGGATTGACTTGCGACAACCTTGTGCATAACTGTTACCTTTATTTTTATTGTACTGGTTTTTACAATAAACCTTTACTTATTTTATCCCCCTTGTTTTTCAAGTATATATTCCTATTAGCACAAAATATAACATTTCCTTTCTTCATTTCTTTCCTTCTTCCTTTTTTCATTTCATTTTAAAAGTTTGTCAATACAGGGAAATCCCAGAGGACTGAAACATTTTCACTTTCTCCACTTCAATGAGGGTGGGTCGATTCTGTCCATACCATTTATTTCAGCATCAGAAAAGTGATAATGTTGCATATCTTTATTTTATTTACTTATATCTTAAAATCCTTTCACCCCCAAGCAAAGCCATAAAAGCCGTTAAGAGGCAAGGGGAGTGACCAAAAGTGAAAGAAACAGAAAGGATAATAAAAGAATAGGATTGAAGATGATGATTGACACTGCATTTAAATTTTTGAAGATTGTAGTTGGCAAGAAAGTAGAAAGCCAGAACAGTTTGACAAGCTAAAAGTGCAGGAGAAGAAACTATCAGCATAGGACTTATAGTTAAAACTAGCAATTATGAGACCTAACTGCCAAAATAGTACTGCACTTAAATTTGTACAAAGTCAATTTACTAAAGAGGAAAGCTTATCAGAACAATTACCATAAAATATTTATAGAAGGGGCAAAGGAAAGTTATGTTACAATAGTGGGAATGTGACGGAAACCAAGATGCCAGATGAGAACTGATAATGTTGCAGATTCTTTGGATTTTGACAAGAATTTCTAGATATATAGCAGAAGCAGCAAACAAGATGTGACAGCAATATTCATTGTACAGGCAAATAGTAGACTTATAAACATTCAAGACGAATTCTAGTGAGAAAAATTGTCTAGCATAACAATTAACCAACTTCCCCAGCAGCAGATTTAGCAACTGATTCAATATAATCATTCCATTTCGTGTCAATAGGAAAAGTGAGACCAAGAAGTTACAGTGAGATGCTTACCTGCAGGTTAGTATTAGTCTTGCTGATGTAAAGCAAACAAAAGTTCTTTAAGATGATTAATAGAGAGCAGTTTCATTTTGGGGTGTTAAAATTAACAAGTATTAAAATTAAGCATAATAATATTAATAATTAGCAGTTGTAGGAATAGAAGAAGAGGAGGGGAAGGAGGCGTTTCTGTGAATACTTTGGTGAGTTTCAGCCTCGCCCTTCAGCTAGCTGGATAAAATCTATGCAAAAAAAAAAATCTCTTTTCATCACAACTATTATCATCATCATCAATATCATAGTGGTTGTCATGGTGTCAAGTGATGACCACATTCAATTTTTTTTATTTATTTTTTTTTTTTTTTTAAATATACTTTATGCAGCCAAACATAGTTCAGAGTCAAAGATTCTAGTGTCTTGTCTTGCAAAATGAGAGCTTGGCATGAAGTATTGCCATCATGAGGTATACAGATCAATATCATTATTATTATTATAATAATAGCTCCCTCTAATAATAACATCAACATGAGAAACAACAATGGGATGAAAGAGGAAAAATACAAAAAACTATAGATAGATGCGGCCACTATCGAAGTGGCATTAATAGAGGGGCAAAAATAAATTCAATTCAGATAGAGTCACAAACAGTAGACAACAAAAGAAAACCAAAGACAAATGCAGCACGTGAATAAAAGTACAGAGAATGAAACAAGTTTTTCTTTTAGAAATCTTGTTCTTCCTGTGACAGGTCTTGAGTAATCTACAAGAAGCATTGATGACTTGACTTAATTCCAATGTTACCATCATCAAAGAGCAAACCATTTTTTTTTAAGACTTTCACCTTGTTACCTTAATTAAAGACAATGCTATCATTATTAATTTCACACCTGTTTTTACCCTAGCATCCTTTTTAATTTAACTCCAAGAACTATGCAGATAAAATTTTTGATTCTTTGACCCTTTGAATCCAATATATATATATATTGGCCACTGTGTAAAAATGTATATACACAGGTGGCCGGTACATTGGTCAGCTTCATGGACAACTGAGATGGACATTAAGAGTCCAGGGTGAGAGATCTGTACCCATCAGGGTGCAGGGTCAAAAATGTTAGCCCCTCTTTTGCCTTCATAACAATTCTACAATAAATTTCCTGCTTTAATCATAGATAACATCATACCTTGACCAGTCTTTTGACTTAATTCTCAGACTAAATTCTCCTCAGTAATCCCCTTGCTGCTTTAATCCTAACACCTTTCATTTTAATCCATCTCCAGCTGCTATGCAGATAAGACTCTTGATACTTTAATCCTTCTGCTGCAAGTCTTGAGACTCACTACAATCCATCATCTGCTAGAACAAGCCATACTACTTTCACAGAGCTGAATCACCTTCGTTTCCTCTGTATTCCAAATTTAAGAGGAACATTACACAACAAAAACTTTCCCCCCCAGCTTCCCCAAGACTCACCATTTAGTGGAACAGAATCTGGTATGCTTCCCCAAACACTATAATCATAAAACCTTAAGTCAAGGGCCAGTTGTTATCTATCCTTCTTTTCCTCATAAACTTCACTTTCTACCACACCAGATACATCTAAATCATTAATCCTTCGACTTTAAGAAGTCTCAAACATTCTCTTCATTACTCCTGCTTCTGCCTTAATCACTTACAATATCCTTCTACTTTAAGATGTCTCCTGACTTTATTCTCAGACATCCTCTTCATTACTCCTTCTTCTGCCTTAATCACTGACAATATCCTTCTACTTTAAGATGTCTCCTGACTTTATTCTCAAACATCCTCTTCATTACTCCTGCTTCTGCCTTAATCACTTACAATATCCTTCTACTTTTAAGATGTCTCCTGACTTTATTCTCAGACATCCTTTTCATTACTCCTGCTTCTGCCTTAATCACTGACAATATCCTTCTACTTAAAGATGTCTCCTGACTTTATTCTCAGACATCCTCTTCATTACTCCTGCTCCTGCCTTAATTATCAATAGCATCCTTCTATTTTTAGAAATCTGATTTTTTTTTTCGGATATCCTCTTCAATCCCTCTTCTGCTTTAATCCTAATCAGCATCCTCATCTGGTTATTTAATTGGCCAATTTAAGAAAAAAATATTTTATATTTTTGTTCACTTGAATTTTCTACAGATCCAGTTCAACAACCATCTTCAAACAATTTTTTTTTTAACTCTAATCACAACAACTTTCCCCTCAAATTCCATTTTTCTCCTACTTCACCAAAAACATTCCTTCAGACCCTCTTAGGATCCTTATAATACATTTACGGAAGTCTCTCATTAATAGGTTTTTAAAGAAAACCCTAATTAAATACTTTTATGGTTTTTACTTAACTTTTGACATCATTTTTGAACAACCAATAAATTTTTGCTGATTTGTACACAAATTTTTGTGCTCAACTTGAGTAACAACTAGAAACCAGTCTCTAACTGAAGGTTTTTTTTTTAGCAATTGTTCACCCAGCACAAGGCTCATGAGTCACTCCAAGTATAGGGTTATGAAAGCACAATGTTCTAAGGGCATACAGAAAGGGAACAAGGGGTGCATATTATGAAAGTTGACCCTTGAAAAGGCTAAGATTGTAGCAATCAGGGATCACTGTCTTGGGAACCCATTCCATAATGTAACAGTGCTGGGAGGAAAAGCTTCCATGTTTGGCTAACTTTTTACTACCTCATGAGATTTAACTTTCTTCTTTCAGAAAAAAAATCTAACAGGAAATTCATCTTCTAGTCAGCATGAATTAAAATCACTAAGATAAGAAGTTATCAATTTTCATAAATGGTAAACACATCTTTTAATCTCCACAAGTTCATCTGCCAGAAATGGTGATCAACAATGTAATCATACAACCTTAACTTAAAAGAGATATTTATCTGGCTTGATATTCTCATAGAAATTCAATCAATAATTTTACAGCCTATGGTTTCCAATTAATCAGGCATTAGAATTAAACGCTCTGGATTAGAAGCTAGTGTGATAACCTTAGAAGTAATTGATAATCCATTCCTTTATAAATATGACCTTGTACCATACCAAACTTTATTTTCCCAATAATCTACTATGATAGCAACTCACCATACTGATACAGAAAGTCTCTTAGCCATTATTTCTACTGGGTTTTCTGCAAAGAAATCTTGAGGTTACGAAAAAATTTAATTTCTCTCTGAAAATCTGGAATGAAACAGATCATATTTCCATGTACAATTTTTAAACAAACTGTGACGGGTGATGAAAAGTGGATTATATATTCTAATAAGAAAAAAAAAATTTTTTGGCATCTTATGCTTTTTTTATTTTTAGAAGGAAAAAAGAAAAATAAGATTTGTACACTTTATGAAGAAGGTACAGAATGGCTGAACATGTCAAATTTTGTTTTGCAAAATTTTATACTGGAAATTTCATGCCCCATGGTTGAGTAGACTAGTAAATCAGTTGAGGTCGATAGCAATCATGACATTACTTATGTATAATTATCATTATATGATGTGGAAGATAGTCAACATATTTAAAATACACAAATCAAGTATTGAAAACCATTTGAACCAAATTGGTTATGTTAGCCACTTTGATGTTTGACTTCCACATTTTAGTGAAAAGCCCTGACCTTATTTCTATATGTAATCTTTAAAATCAAATGGTAGTGAGTGATGAAAAGTGGATGCTTTGCATAAACATAGATTGCAAAAGATTGTGAAGAAAAAAAAATGAACCACTAGGAACCATATCAAAGAGGGTGAAGCTTTACTTATGTTAGGATAGAAAATGTCTCCTCAAATTTTAGTTCTTTCTGGAGAATCAAATAATTGATTTAAATAAATAATACTCCCAATTACACCAGTTGAAGGCAGCAGTTGATGAAAAAACATGGAAGAGAGTAATCCTCCATTAGGATTTGATTTGTTTTTTTTTTAAGTTTATCAACCCTTTGTGCGTTATTTAAAGCCAAAACATATTTTGGATTGTAAAAATTATTCCATTTTTATGTGAGTGAGTATTACATAAACAGTTATTTGAGAATAACAATGATTTTTCAAAACACAAGTCCCACTAACCCATCATTGAGATTAAGGAATTATAGTTATTATATTCATTGCTATTCAGACCAGCATTCTCATCTTGGTCATTGTACTCACATTTTGGCTATTGTGCCCTCTGAGCTTCAAGTGTCTGTCTTCTATTCTTGGAAATTCAAGCCAAACACTTTATTCAATCCAGAGCATAGATTGTTCTCTTTCCAGCTTCCATGATTAGAGTATATCTAATATCAGTTAATATATATATATATATATATATATATACTATTATTCATCTATATGTCACTTGTCATCTTCTTCCAATAAACCATGGGCATTTACATGGTGTCATTGATAGTGGCTTGGAATGAAAAATCAGAGAGCAAAGTTCAAATCCCAGTCAGGCTCATTATATTTACTTATGTCTTTGCACGTTTATGAATCTACCATTCATCCATGCCTTGAATATCACTGCCACATCTGGTTTGGTGCCCCTGATTTATATCGAGATTCTTGAAAAAACGAAAGAAGGGTCCGGCATCTCTACTTCAGTCGCTTTCTTGCCATCATGATGTTGATTCCCCTCTGCATTTTCTATATTTTCATGGCAAATGTTCTGAGATTTCTTCCTTGGTATTTTGACAGCATGAATTCAAGCCTAATACTAGATGGACAACTGGGTCTCATAATTTTACTTTATTTTATTTATTTATTTTTTTTAAGCATTTCACCCCAAGCAAGGTGGGAAGCCACTAGCATGCAAGGGGTTACAGAGAGTTGGTGTGAGAGCAAATAGGAGTGATAGAGGAAAGTTATGAAGAGAAGAATAGGGGATAGATCAGGGCATCTGGAGATGTTGATTGACATTACATTTGAATAGTTGGAGATTATAGCTATCAGGGAAACAGGAAGAGGGGAGGGAGTTCCACAGGCGAAAGGTGTGAGACATGAAGCTATTGTAGTAGAAGAGACGGTTACATTTAACAGTTTTGACAGTGAAAGGGAGATGCCATCCAACAGAACACTTAAATTCACAAAGTTTGGGAACCAGCGAAAGCAGCTCCTTGGAGCAGTTACCATGAAAGTATTTGTAAAAAAGACAGAGGGAGGCAAAATAATTAAATGTAACGGTAAAGTTCTATTCTAATAGTTTCTTCCCTTGCATTTCTCACCAATGGAACTCTCTTCTGGATTCTTGCTTTCCTGTCAACTATGATTTTCAAAAAATTGAATGCACTGATTCACTAACTTCTGCCTTTCTGAATCCAGTACTTTGTCTTTTCTCCTCATTAATATTTTCTCATTATCTTTCACTGTCAGTAACCATTTGTATCTTAAGTGGCATCATCACCTTGCTTCAGGTGAAATGATTGAGAAAAAAAAAAGAAAGAGACCTGTGTGCCTATGTACTAATTGTCTATTTCTTGTCTTTCAGTTATTGTGACATGTCTGTGATAAGACATTTTGAGAAAATATATGACAAAGAGACAAGTGAATTTATACTTTTTCTGAGAGCATAAAATGTGAGATGAAACAAAGTAATCTCAGCCAAGATTTGAACCTGACTTATTAATTCCATTTTCTTCGCTGGTAACAATTACAACCTCTATCCTGTAAAAGTAATGTCTCGATAAACAAGAAAAACTATGAATGAAAGCCAAATGATTAGACTTAATGAATAAAATGAACAAACTAGCAACAACAATTCACAGTCATTCACCAAAGAGTAAATACGAAAGGCTCTCTTTTGAAAGCAGACAAAAACTCCAGAGATCATGTGTTATTCTTTAATGTTAGACACAATCAACAGCTAAACTAATTAGCAAAACAAAAAGATTACTCCATCCAGTCCCAAAAGAAATACAACTAGTTTACATAGCACATAATTGCATATTGTTTATAGTGTATCACTTTGATCATTAAACAACATGTTGGGGATGTTAATTACTCTAACATACATAGCAAAGGATCTGTTCACATAGCAAGATGGCCAACAAGCTGGTTTTGGAGATCAAGTCACAAATGTAAAGAGTTCAATCTTTTCTGGATATTCCACTTTTCTGTTTTTATAATAAAACTTAGCTTTGAAATTAACCATATCAAAAAGTTGCCCACAATATCATAATGGTCAGCAAGCACATTTTGCAAACTAATACAGAGTTGATTTAATCCTATCTACCTTTGAGTATTAAACAGACAGACCAGACCATTTTGGGATAAAAATCCACCAGTCATCCTTATTCCAATCACAGCTTTTATTAAATATTCAAGAAATTTTCCCCTACCTCTAGATTTTGGCTTCCACTGCTTTATGGAATGGGATGTGCAGGTGGTGCAATAGACAGTGACTCAGAATGAGAGCTGAGTTCGAATTCCAGTCGGTTTTGGTACATTTCTTTACATACAAATCCCCTTGGTAAAAGTATGAATCCATCTCTTCCCCCCTAGCTATGGGTTAAATAGTAGGACTCGTATCTGGAAAAATCATCGTTATTCGCAATTACATAAAAAATCAGTAATCTCTTCTTTGTTTCTAACAAAATTTTCCTGTTTCTTAATACTTTGCTTAGCTTTTGGAAGTCATCTTTCACTATCCCAATGTGCTTTTGGATTTCAGTGTCATACTTTTCATCCTCTGGCAAACACTTCAGATATTTAAATTGTTATACTTATTTGATTTTGATATCTCCAAATTTGTAATTTGCATTTGGGCTGTTCTTTAAGCTAACAACCACGTGTTCGATCTTCTTGCAATCAATGTTTAGTCCTTTCTTCTCATTTTTCTTCACTTCCTTCTATCATTTTTTTTTTTATTTTCCTTTCTAAATCTGCTATCAATACTGTGTCATCTGCATATCTTATGTTGTTAAGATCGTGGTTACCAATAATGAATCCTGGTAGGCCTTTTAATTCTCTCTGGATCACCTCACTGTACAGGTTGAAAAGGTCTGGTGTGAAGGCACATCTTTGTCTTACACCTCTTTTCTATTTGTATATATTCACTGAACTCATTTTTTAATTAAAATGCAGATGGTTTGCTGCCATTATAGATTATTCTAATAGTCTTCCTAAATGGTTAACTAGCAGTTCCAACAGTTCTTTGTGATGTACTTTAGTAAACACTTTTGCATAATCTACAAAACATATCTTTGTGCATTTGTATTGCTCTTTCTGATATCATATTACATATAAATATTGCAGTCTTTGTTCTAGTGTCTTTAACAAACAGGCATTGTTCTTGTCCTATTTCCAGTCTGATTCTGCTGCATGCTCTATTCATCAGAATTTGGATAAGTTTCATCATATGGCTCATTAGGCTGATTTTCTGATGAAATTCAGTTATTTGCAACTAGCTTCCTAGGCAGTGCTATGAAAATAGATCTACTTAGGTCTTCTATATTTCTGAGATGAGGTATTATGTATGCTATTTACATTATTCGCACTATTGTCCTCATCTTTGTTGCCATATTTATTACAACGTTGTACACCTTCAGGTGGTTGGAATGTCGAACTGAACCCTTTATTTCATTCACTAAGGTAGACTGTTCTAGTTCCATGTGCCATGTTTAATGGATGTCAGTTATCAGTTATCTCCTGTTAATTTCCCTCTGAAAGTTCTCCACTGCCTTGACTGGGTATTGAACTCACACTCTTTGGGTCTTGTCACTTGTTCTAACGCCTTTATCCACTGTGCCATGTGTCCTTCTTCTAGTATATCACCAGTGTTGTATATTTCATTTATTATGTCTTTAATCTTGTCAGTACCAAAATGAAGGCTGACAGCGTCTTTGTTACAATTCCTGCTGCTTTGTTTCTGTTCTATTTGGCTGATGTAGATTCCACTTCAGGGTTTGATATTTCTGTAAATTGGCATTCTCTTTTGTCATGAAAGAATTCTAAAATGTATTCATTCCATCTCTGAATTATTTTTTCTTTCTCTAATATCAGTGTCCCCTCTTTAGATTTTATGCAACCTGTTGAGCATATCTTTTGTCCTGTTAATTCTCTTATAGTTTTTATGAATATCTGCTTTATCTATTATATGCGTTCTATTTTCTGTACATATTTTGATGAGCCATTCTTCAGTCCTGCAGACAAACTAAAGACAAATATTGCCATTACCTAAAGGACCAGGGATTAGATTTCATTTCAGAAGGGCAAAGCCTGAGGACTTTACATCAATATATGTAGCTTGTTTAGACGAAAAGAAACTGATATAATTCTAGCAATGATCAAAACTGAAATGAAAAGAAAAGCTAAATTTGTAAAATAAGAGTAATACTCCATGTTGTTTTAAAAGTTTAGATGTTCCCATTTCAAAGTTTTATTTTTACAGATAACCAGTATATTTAGTAAAAAATATTTAAGAGAGTAATTTTCATTTTGTTTATGAGGTTTTATTTTTAGGACCAATGAAAATTTAATATCCACCATTATTTATGCTCTTTCAGGTTTGTTTGTTTTTGTTTTTAAACTTTCAGACTTCCTTACATGCAAATTTGTCAATCATTTGATTTTTATGTATTTTTTTTTTATCTCTGCAAATTCATTCTAGATAATTAAAGTTAATTAGGTGAATTATTTTCCTATAGAAAATTTGCTTTTATTTCATAGTTTATTTTATTGCCCAATTTCTCAAAATTAATCAACTATAATTCAATGAACGTTTCATATTTAAAGACCATAACAGCAAGAATTACGTCCTTTTTTTTTTTTTTTGTCCTGTGATATTCATCAAGAAATAAATTAAAAAGAAATTTAATTTCTGTTAAAACAGGAGCTATATGCAAAACACTGTCATTTTGAGAAACATGCTTTTTGTTTCTGCAATCATTTACAATATTCTAACAGTCTATACAATACATCAAAACATTTTCTCTGACAAAGCACTTGCAATTCTTAAGATTTCATTGATTCATTCACATTCTATGGATTATCAACCCTTTGCAGGTTATTTAAAGCCAAGAAAGATTTTTAGATTGTAAGATTTTTTTTTTTTTTTAGATAAAAATGGTTTAGTGATACAATGTCTTACTAATTAACCCCATATCTGACATGGATTCATACCTAAGGGTATGTGTGTGTAAGTGAGCATAACAAACCCAACTGAAATTGGAATGCAGTTCTCCAAATAACAATTCCAAGTCATTATTCATTACACCACCTGCACATCCAAGCTTGAAGCATTACAGTAATCCCAAGCGGTCATTCATCTAGGTAATGATCAATCTCAATGTTGCTTAACTTTGGTGATCATATAAGAACTGGTATTTCATTATATGGAAATAGCCTTGAAATTCTGAGAAAGAATTAAACATACTTGATCAACATCAAAAAAAAGCAAAATCAACAAAAAAGAGATTCCCTCTTCTCATAGTTAATGATTATTCTATTTTTTTTTCATGCTTTCCTTCACTTCTTTCTATAGAACATCTTGCAGTTTTCTTTCTGAATCTGCCATCAATCCAGTGTCAGTGGTGTATCTTTTACTGTTAATGTGATGGCCTACAATAATAAATCCTGGTAGGTTTTCTACTTTAGATTACCTCACTCTAGAGAGGTTTAACAGTTCTACTAAGGTTTTTAATTGTTGTTAAGAGAAACATTTGCTGATCTGCCTTTCCTATATAAGTGTCTGATTTGATGTTATTTTCAACACTTTATGGGTGTGGGTCATATGAAAATAAATAAAACTTGGAAGTTTTATTTGTAAAATTGCTGAATAATTTATAGATATTTTTATTCCCAACACAATCATTGATTTTTCTTGAAAGAATCCTGTTGATGCGCAAACTATTTTTTTCTCTCAAATTGTTTAAAAGTCGAAACTTAAAAATTAATGGTTAAAATGTAAATAGATTTTTAAAAGTAAACAAACAATTTTAAATTTGCATAAGTTGAGCTATAATTAACATGGCTTATTACTTCGATATTTTTTCCTTTCGTCTTAATGAGGGAGAAAGAAAAAGGAGAGAGGGAGAGACAAGGAAAAGGAGAGGGAGACAAAGAATAGGGGAGAGAGACAAAGAATAGGGGAGAGAGACAAAGAATAGGGGAGAGAGACAAAGAATAGGGGAGAGAGACAAAGAATAGGGGAGAGAGACAAAGAATAGGGGAGAGAGACAAAGAATAGGGGAGAGAGACAAAGAATAGGGGAGAGAGACAAAGAATAGGAGAAAGAAAGAGAGAAAAAGAATAGGAGAAAGAAAGAGAGACAGAATAGGAGAAAGAAAGACAAAGAAAGAAAAGGAGAAAAAACCTAATTATTGGGGTGAGAGACAAAGAATACAGGAGAGAGACAAAGAATAGGAGAAAGAAAGAGAGACAAAGAATAGGAGAAAGAGAGACAAAGAAAGAAAAGGAGAAAAACCTAATTATGTAATAACCCATTTCACCACTGCATTGTTGCCTGGCCGTACTGGACTGTTTCTTGGAAAAATAAAAAATTACCATTCACTGGAAATAAATTACTATGAAGATGTTGACAGTGATTTCCCATGGGTGCTGCCATTTTTGATTTCACTGATTGATGCTCTACAATACAGACTAAGCTAAATGATGCCCCCACCCCGATAAAATATATAGCACAAATCAGGTTATAGTGTATGCTACAATAAGTCCACATTAGTTTTGAAATAGAACTGGGTGCTAGTTAGTTTAGAATGCAAATGATAGGGACCAACATTTCAAGATGTCTTCAAAATATATATGTATATATATGTGTGCATGTGTGCGTGTCAGCAAGCAATATGTACATCTTGAAAATGTGTATATACAATGAGAACAGGCAATGTAATTTTGGTGAAAAGGGAGTACATCCACAACAGCAGAAGTGTTATAAACTGCCATTTATCTTCTTAAAGTAGACACACTGACATTAATATACCCAGGGTAACATGGATACATTAGACTCACAAAAGGCATGATGTAGTCACAGATAATGGAAAATTGAAGTTTATAAGCAATAAATTCGACCTTGCCAACTGAATGATACTTTGTGACCGAGCGGTAAGACATGTCAGGCAATATGATGGTTCCGTATCGGATACAGGTTCGAATCCTGTTGAAGGACAAATATTTTCTATAAAAATTTCTTGGACATTCAGGCCGGTAAATGTTGTTTAATACTGTTTATTATAAACAGAGCATTTACTTGAATACTTGTATCTATAAAAAGAATGTTAAACATAAAAATGTCTTTAAATAAATATATATAAATATATATATATATATATATATATATATAGTAAAGTTAATAAATCCATTGGTATATAATCCAAGTAGATCCTAGTAACATAAAATGTTAAAACTGATCTACAAAAAGAACTCAATGTATTCATTATTATAGACCAAATAATAGACAATAAAATTCAAAATCACATCATATGGGGGAATAAGCTTATTTCAATCAACAAAAAAATAAAATTTGCCAGTCTTATTCAACCCCAGTATAGACTGAGTTCATGTTGGAATTAGAAATTTAACTGTGAAAGCTACAAGAAAACAACAACAAAAAATAAAAATAATGTTGAAAAACTAATACAGAATTTGACCATTTCAATGCGTCAGTCAGACAAAAAGCACAAGGCAGTGGTCAGGGGAGGATGGAAGATATTACTCTTAAAGGGAAGAGATTTTATAAAAGATATATATATATATATATATATATATACACACACACACACACTGCAAAATCAAAGTTTTCAAAAGATCAAATGCTGTACCAATGCAATAAAATATTTTCTAATATTAGGTTGGTGCAAAAATAATGACGTAATAATGTCGTTTTTTGACGTATTTTTTAACGTCAAAAAACGATATTATTACATCATTATTTTTGCACCAACCTAATAATATCAAACATATATCAATAAGTAAAATAAGAAAATAAATTGGTAAGTCTAATCTTGGATGGTAGCCAGTCTACAAGAAGGATTACTCTGAATTCAAAATTGTGGAGAACTCAGCAGGAAACCATTCCACTATCTTTCTCCAAGAAGTCACAACAACTTACATATAATAAAGAAACAAGTTCCATGAACAGCCATGATCTTCTATATCCTAAAGATACATGGCATTTAACCAATAGAAAATACTTTCTGATTTTCATACCCAACATGTTGCATCCTGATATTATCTCAAAGTCATTATCTAAGGGCTGAAAAGTTGTCAACCTGACCAACTTGCCAAAATTAAAGTTTCAATGACCGAACATCAGAACACTAGTTTTGGTAAATTGGTTGGGCTAAGAACTTTTCACCACTCCTTGTGGTATTGGGGTGAGCTAGGTTCCAGTTATCTCAGCTGAGAACAATAAATGTACTCAAAGCCATGACTTTCATGATATAAAAAATGGGAATATTTGAAGAAAACTCTTATGGGAGAGGATGAAACATGTGAGGAAATATGGTACTCCATTAGGAAAATCTTATTTCATTGTAAATAAGCTTGAATGCCTTCAGGATTATATATATATATATATATATATCGTGCAAAAACTGTTGTTATTTAATCGTAAAAGAACAGTTATTATATATATATATATATATATATATATATATAATTTGCAAAAACTGTTATTTAATTTTAAAAGAAGTTATTATATATATATATATATATATATATAATTTGCAAAAACTGTTATTTAATTTTAAAAGAAGTTATTATATATATATATATATATATATATATATAATTTGCAAAAACTGTTATTTAATTTTAAAAGAAGTTATTATATATATATATATATATATATAATTTGCAAAAACTGTTATTTAATTTTAAAAGAAGTTATTATATATATATATATATATATATATATATAATTTGCAAAAACTGTTATTTAATTTTAAAAGAAGTTATTATATATATATATATATATATATATATATATATATATATATCATTTGCAAAAACTGTTGTTATTTAATTTTAAAAGAACAGTTTTTTATATATATATATATATATATAATCTCACACACAAACATAAATCAGCAAGCAACTTGTTTATTTTTTTAATTTTTTGTCTATTTCTTGCAGTGTTGGTCAGTAAGACAAGAGTTCAAATGGATTAGGGTCAGTTATTCTTAAATTCCTAATATAAAGCCAAAGTGGACTTTTAGTTTTTCCTATACAAAGAGAGTAATGATCAAACAGTGTTGTTCATATTATGGGCAGAATATAAAAATATGGGGTGAAAAAAACAAAAAAACAGCTGACCCACCATTTTAGATTAAAAAATATTGGAGTAAAGTCTGAGCTCTTTCTGTTTTCAAAGGTTGGAGGTAATTTGGGAATAGTACAAAATAAATGAAAGAAAGTTATACTCAATAGCCGGATTATACATGTGTGTGTATGTATGTGTTTGTTCATTTTTCAAGAGGGAAAATGACTTTTAGGTACATATTCTGCAGTACAGAAATTGTGTGTGTGTGTATATATATATATATATATATATATATATATATAGCCACCCTGTGGTTCATACTGCAACTATGCTGAGCAGATTTTAGTTACAGTTTCTGGGAGAGAGCGTGTTTTCTAGAATGATCAACCATCTGAACACCACCAGCACACTCAAACCCTCAGTCACGGTGACTTGTGACTTCAGCTATAGACTGCCCCAAGTGTTCCGTCTACCCAATCTCACTCACAAGGCTTGGTTCAACCCTTGGTATGGTTTTCAGGCACTTACCAAAGGTGCTGCATGCTGGGATCTTCCCCACTCCAGTCCGATAACATCAGGAAGTCTCCTTCCTGACAAATCAACCATGGCGACACTCAAACCTGAGTCTCATGGTCAGAAAGCGAACATTCTAACCATTCAGCCACATGTCCATAACAATGTGTGTGTGTGTGTGTGTGTATATATATATATATATATATATATATATACACACATACACACACTAATAAATAAAAAACTACATGCAGATTCACATGTAATATAACCCATGCTTTTGCACAGTACTAAAGAAACCCACATCACAAAATGTTAAACACAGAGGCAAAACAATAATAAGCAAATCTGAATATTTCATTATATATATATATATATATATAATACACAACACATTTACAAATACAGAAATAAATATATCTTTATACACAGAACACTGAAGGGAAAACATTCATCGAGATGACCATACACACTTTATATCCAGAGAAGAACAGACATAAACACAAATGTTATTTAATATAAAGAAAGAGTGAGGTAGCGGGCCATAGGCTTAGATACGCAATTGATTTTTAATTACTATATATGTATGTGCATGTGTGTGTCTATAGAGCAATAGAGAGAAACACCATGGACACACAATTTTATCTGTTACATACATACAATTTTGATCTATGTGTATATATGTACATGTATACATTTTACACAAATGTCCATAGAAGCAGTAACGTTATCAGTGTAATGGTCATGACATAAACATTAAAAGCATCAGACATAAAAATAAAAGTTTCTATAAAGGCCTAAAAAATTGTAACGCTTCAGTGTGGTGTGGGGGTCTCATTTTCATAGTGAAACTGATGTTCTTTGAAAATACCTGTCCCCAAAGAGTGGGTAGTACTGGGTCTAAAACTATTTGATCTTGTCACTGGGGGGGGAAAATCACAGAAAATATTACAAAAGTGTACACAATAGAAAAGCCAATCTTGGGCCATTTTCCAAGGCACAATATGGTAAAAAGAGAGACTTGGGCTATTTGTTTTTGTGTGTTTGTTAATTTTTGGTTAAAGAGCACAAGTGGAAGGTGGGTTTAGAGGAGAGCAGTAAGAACACTAACAATATATTTAGTCTGTACCAATTTCATTTCAGTCTTTTTTTGGGGTGGGGGGGTGATAGATTTCAGTAAACCTCACCCATCTCTTCAATGAAAAGAAGAAAAATCAATCAAAAATAAAAACTTCTTTTTTTTCAAATCATAAAACTAGAAACATCTGCTTAAGACAAATTATCCATTCACTTCCCAACCATTTAAAAGAGCTAATGTGGTAAAAAAAAAAAAAAAATATTTACATTGTTGTCCTCATTTTTATTGCTATATTCACAATGTTTCGACTGTTTTACACTCTGGCCTTCTTCAGGTGATTGGAATTTCGAACTGAACCCTTTATTCCATCTACCGGAGTAGATGGTTCTAGTTCCACATGCCATGCCTCTTATGGATGTTTTAGTTGTCTCCTTTTAACTTCACTCTCCAATTTTTTGTTCACCATTGCTGTAGCCTGCTCACAACTCTTTGGGTCAAGTCATTGGATCCAACCAATGCTTTTATTCACTTGGCCATGTGTACATGGCCCAGTGAATAAGAGCTTGACGTATCCTGACCCAAAGACTTGTGAGTTCTATACATGGCTACTGTAGTGATGAACAAAAACTTGGAGAGTTGAGTTAAAGGTGATAACGGAGACATCGAGAAGTGGCATGTTACGCAGAATTAGAACAATCTACAGCCAGTGGATGAAATAAAGGGTTCAAATTTCCAATCACCTGAAGAAGACCAGAGTGTAAAACAGTTGAAACATCATGAATATGGCAATAAAGATGAGGACAACAGTCTGAACAATGTAAATAATTACAATATCTCATCTTAGAAATATAGACAGATAAAAAAAAATTATAGATGGACAAAGTGCTACATTATTTACATTATTCGGACTATTGTCCTCATCTTTATCACCATATTACATTACAATGTTTCGGCCGTTGTACACTCCGGCTTTCTTCAGGTGGTTGGAATGTTGAACTGAACCCTTTATTTTGCTCACTGGGGTAGACTGTTCTAGTTCCACATGTCATGTTTAATGGATGTCAGTTATCAGTTATCTCCTGTTAATTTCCCTCTGAAAGTTCTCTACTGCATTGACTGGGTATTGAATTCACTTGATCTACCCAACACCTTTATCCACTGTGCCATGTGTCCTTGAGGAAAGTGCTGGTGTGCTGATAGCAGATGTATAAAAAATTTAACTAACTTATCTAATTATCATCTGTGTTAAATAATATTTCTGCTGAATAAATATATATAATTGTCTGCTTTGCTTTTCTATGGACAACTTCACAGTTATAGTCTGCTTAATAATTGTAGTAAAAGTTGTAAAATCCCAGTGGTTGTTCTTAAGAATATCAGCCCAGAGTTATCTACAATTGCTGTCTGAAGGAGAGATCCTTCCTCAGTCTGTAAAAGAAGTCAACTATATGTCCTGTTTTAAAGAATGCAGGTAAGCACTCACCCGTATTACCATATTGACCATTAACCTCTTAGTGTTATCAGCAAACTCTTTGAATTGATAATCAAGAAAGTTGTTGAATAACTCAACAGGAACGATTTCCCCGAGTGATAACCAGTATGGATTTTGCTAGGTCCATACCTGAATTTTTAACAAACATTACATACAGAATCAGTGAGGCACTAGATGATAAATTCATTATGGGGACCATTGTTCTGGATATATCAAAGGTCTTTGACAAGGGTTCAGTTATAGAATCTCTGGAAGGGCTTTCTCCTTTATCAAGTCAGGTTGTTGTCAACAGCCAATCATTGGAAGCCCATGAGATCAATGCTGATATTAATCAGAGTTCTCTTCTTTTCTTATGCTCATACAACACCACACAGTAACACTCTACCATGAGTGCCTCTTTGGCCTGGTATTTGGTGGACATTAGTATTAGAAGAAATACACATCAACTAGAGTTTAAAAAAAAAAATAAGGGCTGAAGGGGTCTGTAAATAACAGCATTTTCTTTAGATTCTTAAAGTAATAGACAAAGCTAATAACAAAACCACTGTGCTTTTACTAACAAATCAATACATCAACTTAATCTGAAAATTTATGCCTCCCTTAAAAAAAAAAAAAAATTAAGATATTGATATCATTTTGAATTTTTATTAGATGAAACTTTAACCATTATTCATTTCTGGTCAATATCTTTTTCATATCAATTTCCATTGCTTTACGACTCGTATTAGTAGAACAGGCTTACAGCCGCATCACATTGAAATACCAATTCCTGTACTGTTACCAAAGTTAAACAACATCAAGCCTATATGGGTAACCAGTTGGTAATACCAGGTGCTGTAAACTTGGATGTGTGGATGGTGTAATGGATAATGGTTCGGCATTGTTAATTGTCATGTTCACTTATGCACAAAAACTCTTAGGAAAGGTAAAAAACCACCTTTTCTCTCCCCAGCTATGGGTTAATTACTAAAGTTGTATCACTAAAAAACATTAATATCTCAAAAAAAAAAAAAAAAGAGAAAAAAATAATAACAATATGCATACAAAATATTTAGATTTCGGCATTAAATAACTTATAAGAGGTTGATAGGCCACTAAAGTAAACCAAAAAAAAAAATTAGTAGAACAGATGGCATAATGGTTATCAGTGTGGAAAATGAAATTGGCAAGGCAGGTTCAAATTCTAGTCTATTTTGTTACATTTACTTTCATTTGGGAAGTATGAATCTATCTCTTTGGCCCACAGCAATGAGTTAAAGGCAGATGGGACAATGAAGTTTTGTCTATGACAAAGAAATCACTGAATTCAAAACTATGAAGAAGCCAAAGGGAAACCATTGTACTAATTTTCCCAAGAAGCCTTGGCAATTCTCAGATGTGTACAGGCATAACTTTGAATGTACTAAAGTATGTGGTATTTAAAATAAAGAAAAAGGCACCCTACCAGGTAGTATTTAAGCTAGCTCCTGCAGAGTGCTCTTAATTGGGCCTTTGGCTTGTTCAGGAGTTTCAGTGTCCCTAGATCTTTGCATATTCTTAGCAATGGAAGCACCCCTGGCTGCCATTTGATCTGGGTTTTTTTTTGCATGAGACATTCTTTTCCTCACTGCAGGTTTGATTTTTTTTATTGCAATCTCTTCTTCTGTTGGCAGAGATTCCTTTTTGTGAGGCATACTGTTGCCATATAAACAATAAACTACAGAAGAATTCAAAATTTATCACTGCATTTAAGTACTGCATTAATATTTAAGCTTACCTTTTAAAAAGGTTCAATGATAATTCCTCTGCCGCCACTTAATTTAAAGTCAATTTCATATGCATAGGTCCTTACTTTCTGCACAAACAATCATTTTTACTTCATTGGTGACTTTTACTGGATATTCCCAAATTTATTTCCAAGTTATAAAAATTGTTATCATACAAAAAAAAAATTGCAGTAAGGAAAATTGGGAATCCAAAATTTATCTAACATGAGCTATTGAAAGTAAGAGAGTTGTGTCCCTTTAATTGAAAAAAGTGAGTTTGACACATTAACATTCCCATTTATTATCTAGATGAAGCATTATCAGCCATATCTTTTTTTTTTTTTACTAGTATTTCTTTCATCTTAATTTTAGTTGCTTTTGATCACAATGACCTGCGGTCATCAATTTACTGCAATGAGAAACAATACATTTTTAGATTTAAAGTTTATCGCAGACCAGCCATAAAGCTCCAGTAGCTCAATTCAGAGAACAGCCA